>BJBW01000094.1:0-240752 GCA_004320125.1 Scolopax mira | reverse complement strand
CCTTTGGATCCTGTCACAGAGCCAGTTCTCAACCCACTTGCAAAACTACTTTTTCTTCATTAAGGAGACTTAATTCCAGGAGCCTTCTTCTATCCCAAAATCTCTTTGGAGGCTGTTCCCCAACATGCCTTAAGCCAGTAGCATGCTCAGTAGCTGCTAAATCTTACCTCTGGTATTACAGAGGCCCCACCTGGGGTCAAAGCCCCCCATGCTGTGCACTGGGTATGCAAACATGAAGGGACAGCCTCTGCATAAAGACCTTTCAGTCTCAGGAGTCACACAAAGGGAAAGAGGTTAAACAATATTAGTGAGATCACCCCACTTTCTAGGTTGTCAGTGTCAGGCTGATGTTTGGACTCGATGATCTGAAAGGTCCCTTCCAACCTAGATAATTCTAAGACTGTGCATGCCCACGCGCATCACCTCTGCAAGTGGCACGTTGTGATTTGCTCTGTGCTACCTGCCAAGTGCTCACAGCCTCTTGTGGAGTCCCCCTCCTCATCTTACCTAGCAGGAACCGTGCACCATTTCAACTCCTCCAGGTTAAACCAGCACAACAAGCTGGGATTTCTGAAAGTGCAGGTGAGACAGGCAGGCGATCACACCGAGATACCATCTATCTCAGCTCCTTCTCAGAGTTTGGTGTTGTGTGTTTTATCAACAAATAAGTGTCTTTACTACTGCCAGCCCTGCAGAACCGCTGTAACTGCAGACAAGCAAGCTGTGTTTGCTTCTCTTTCGTTTGTCATCAACACAATGGCCAGCCAAGTTCTCGTTCCAGCCTCTTACTTGTTGGTAACAACAAACACAGGCAAAAAGAGAAGAGCTGAATTTTGGCTGGCTGCAGAGATGCAGGAGTATAGGGTTGGGTAGGTAAAGTGAAAAAGCCACTGGTATGAAAACCACTGGGGAAGAAAGAAGCATAAGAAAGCATGAGTTTAAACCCAAAAAAGCAGGCTGGTTCAGGTTCTCAGATTCCCCTCTTTTTGTTCCTTGAGATGGTGTTGCATATAAAAGCTCTTCCTTCACGAGCATATGGCCAAATCCAGTTTGACTGGCAGCTCCAAACAACACATGGGATTTGCAGGTAGTTTTGAAGATGTTCACCTATTTGTTCTCAGTAGCAGTAACCTTTCCCACCCCTGTTACTCTTGCCAGTCCCCAAAAGCTGTGAAGAGGGAGCTTACACCCAATTCACATCCAGGACTGCCTGAGGTTTGTTGACACTTCTGAAGCAGAAGTTATTCACAAAGTAAAGGAAACCAGGGTCACTCCCTCTCCACAGTTACCAGCTCAGATTTCGCTGCTGTCTGACTGCAGGAGAGGAGAAGAGGATGGGAGAAGCATCAGGAATGTGACATGTTATCATCAGAGACAGGGCTGCAGCACAGAGGAGTTAAGGCAGCTTCATCCCTGCACCCAAACTACCCGGTGTGTTGCCACTTCCTCCACAAGCAAGCTGAGGAAAGACAGTGAGAGCTGGGCAAAGGTGGTGAAGTATGAGAAGGAAGGGGCAGTTGCCTGCAAACTCCTCCATTCCCCTCATCCCACTTTCCTAGCCTCTCTTCTGTGCCCAAAGAGGCTCCCATTTACAATTGTGAAACCAGATTAGGCGCCATGCACCCACACAAAGTGAGGAGCTGGGGGACTTGGGAGCTCTGGACCTAGGCGAGAGCCAAGACGAAGAAGTCCCTCAGAAAAGAAACTTTTCTACCCAGTGTCTCTAGACATGAAGGGTCTCCTGGCCTGAAACATGAAAAAACCAAGACGAGAACAAAACAGAGAGAGGGAGGGGAGGCAGAACTTCTTGGCCTCCCCAGGACAGCTGTTCTTTGCCACGTGCTTTACCAGGCACAGAAAGGAAGAAGGGCAGACGTATGAATTGCTACAGAAACAAAAGAGAGAGCACAAACAGCATGCCATAGACACAATCATGCTGCTTAATGTGCTTATCAAATATTTTGGGGCCAGTGCATATACAGTACAGTGTAAGAGTAGAAGAGGGGCTCAGATTTAGGTGACAACTCATTCAAAAGGAGAACAAGAAATCCTCTGCAAGTGTTTCACTTTGCAAGGGCTGTGCTCAGGGGCCATTTGAGGTCTGGATCATAGCCCTACCATTGGGCACAGAACTCAGGACAGACTGCTAGGGGAAAAATCCAGGCAAGGACCACGACAGACACCACTGATGGGAAGATCTCTGGGGTATGTTACTAGGCTGCTGAAAGGGATGAACGGTTTTGAAACATGAGCACAGAGATAAAAATCTATTCTAAGGTAAGGATGAGCTAAATATGTCAAAGGCCTTTCAGCACAATCTAGGTACATATGAAACCATCGAAATAGTAAACAGTACATTTACTACTAATGGCCTCCTAATTTATTTATGGAGCCTCATCACCTTGCAAATCTCCGTCATCTGCTTCACACACAAATCACCCCAGCACCCAGGGAGTGGTGCAGGAGCTCTGCTCTGCCCAAACTTTGCTACCTGTTTTCAGAGATAAACGCTAAATAACAGAGGCTTGCAAAACATGACAAGGCCCACACTTCAAGACAGTCAACTGAAAACATTCATTTCCTAACTTGAGGATGTTTCACAAACTGTCTTAGTGCCTTGGAGCACCTCAAGCAGGGGAAGGAAAAGGAAATACAACCACAGAAGTGCGCAGAAGCCAATACAATCAACCCCAGGTTGGGAAATCCCTCCTCACATATATGCACGCATACATATATATATATATATATCCATGTTAGTCACTGCTATGGCAACGAAGACAACAAAGATATCCTTTTAAAGGCACTGTGGTAAGGAGGAAAAATATTTTGCTATATATATCGTTGCCTATTGACGTCACAAAATAACTTGAAATAACTAACCTTTAAAGTTTGGATCACGCTGGTCCTCATTTCTCCTCTGTAGATATTGAAATAATGTTCACGTCACAATGAGCATCTGTTACCTTTCATGGAAAAACTAACCAAAGAAAGCTGAGCTAGAAGGTTTTCTATCAATCCCTCTCTCACACCCTTACTGAAGAAACACACAAAAAACCCCTCTCCTAAAGCCCATGGAAAGCTGTATCCTGAAGTTCTGGTTTAGTCAGTCCTCAGGCAAAGCCCATGCTGACATCAGAGGGAAATTGCCAATTTTGATAATTAGGGAAAATTAAGAACCTGAGGTCAGCTGTGATGATTTAATTCAGCTGAGCATCTAAAGAGTTTGCTGGAAAGAGGCAAGCTAACAGAGCTGAGTCTGGGCTGGATTGTAAAAATAAAGCATTCCATATGAAAGTGATTTTAGGAAGTTTGTTTCTACAGCCAAGAGCTTGTAGATCAGAGTTTCCCCACCTCTTGTGCATGTATATGTAACACCCTGCACTGTGGGCCTTTGACATGACTTGCACTCTTTGCACTAATGTCATCAGTGCAATTATTTTATTAACAGCACTAATAAATTAGCTGCTTCTATATATCCAAGAAATACAGGTCAGTGGATTTAAGAGGCGGGGGAGAAAGTAAGGAGTTTAGGACCTTAATTTGCACTGGGCTATACGTCCAACGTAATAGAGCACCAATGATGCGGTGGGGCATCAGCCCCTCTGTGAACACGCTGGATGTTGGTGGTTGTTCACGTGTGCAAGGCATGGGGGCATCTTTGGCGTAGGACAGACATACAGTTCCTTCCCCAGTGCGCAGAGCCAACAAATGCAACATGTCCCATCCCCTGGCTAGTGGAAGGAGGTGAGAAATACACCTCAACTTGCTACGCTCCTGGGAAGCTCCTTCAAGTCACTTTCAGCTCAGTGAGTTTTTTAGCTGGCTTGAAGGGTGCTGATCTGCTCGTATGTCCTACCAAAGCCCTGCAGAGCGGGTTGAGAAGTTCTCAAAGCACAAGATACCCCATACTTCTCTCACTTCTCTCAAAAGCACTATGGATATTTCAAAGAAATTATTCAAGTTTTTTTGATGGTAAATCTCTCACTCGACATGGTGAGCTTGAACAGATATAGCAAAGACAATGAGTTACTTGAGCATTGTGGGCTGTTACATACTATTAAGTAGTCTGCAGTCCCACTGTGAATCCATTTGCAATGTGCTATTATATGGTCACTTGACATGTTACAGATTTGGGTCTGTTAATCTCCTTGTTTGGTTTTTTTTTTTACTTTGCTTTTTTTTTGGTAAGCCAAGCTACAGCCTACAAATAAGACATAGCACAACTCAAGGTTTGAATCAATCTTATGAAGGGGAATCAGCAATCCCATGTGTTTTTAGAGGCTTAGAAATTTGCCTTCTTTCATCTTCTCCCACATCACTTGTTTTCCAAAACTGTGGAATTGCTGCATTGAACCCTCCTGTCCATCAAGTTTCTCTCTAAGCACAGGGAATCAGGGAGCTCCTGGGCTGCTGTTTAGCACTGACAGCACATCCTCAGCAACATGGTGCTTCAGGTAGATACAGCATCCTGGTATGATTTAATTCCTAACTGCAGTGCATTAAGATATACATCCTAGTTTTCTCACATCTCCTGTTATCCCCAAAATTCTTCTGTAGCCACTTGTTCCATCAGCCATTTCAGCCCTCCCCCACAAAAATTTCCCGAAGTTTCTATCCTAGAGATTGCCTTCTGTGGCTTAGCAGACTTGCATAAAAGACATGATGGAAGAGCCTCTAATTATTTTTAATTCTTCACATCATCCAGCCTCCCTATATATTTTCTCTCATCATAAAGAAAGACAGAGAGGCATCTTTATTAAGATCTCATCCCTACCTTTCCTCACCTGTCTCTGTCAGAATAGGAAGACAACATAGTAATATTCTACTATCTGTAGGCTTCTAGAACCCTGATTTGTAGAAACTCTCAGAGAAGAACTCTGTCAAATTCTTTCTCCAGAAAACAACTTCCTTTGCTTCTTCTACCCCCATTCTTAACTCCATCCTTCATAGGAGCTCATGCAGACATCCAAAAGCCCTTCCTGCTGCTTCTTTCTCCATTTATTGAAGCCATGTGCCACCCCTCCCCACCACGCTAATCAGGTCCTGATGGGATCTGCCAGGCCCTCAAAAGACCCCTGCACTTAACTTTTTGAAGGGGAAGCTGCCCTTGTCAAGGGTTGTTGTCACTGTTGGAAGGAGATATAGTTGCAACAGGTTTATCTAAAGACTATCCTGGTGGTTGCTGAGAACCAGAATAAGAAAAAAAGTCAGTGGCTGAACAAAGCAGTTGGATGTTCTACCAAGGCTGAAGTACTGAAAACATGGAAAGACTTTATAGTACTCCACGCTGTACCTAGAAAGCTACAGGATCACTGTGGGACAAGTCATACAGCTGCTAGTCCTGAGGTTTTTGATCTACTTGGCAGAAAGAAAAGCTATCTCCGATACCACAGGCCAGAAATCAGAGGAATGCCTTTTTCTCTGCCCACAAAGAAGAAACATATAAGTAATATGCTCTAAACCAAAGATTGCACAAAAAAGGCTGGCCACAGAATAACTTACAACTGATTTCAAGCTGAAGACTGAAACAGGTTGCTTTGAAGATGTCTGTCAAAGCCCCTGTTTGCAGCCCCAATTGTGGTTAAGATCCAAAAGAAAGAGAGGGGATATGGAAAGGCCTAGATTGAACAGAGCCATTTGTCAAGAGAATTAAAGTAGAAAGGCAATGTGGAGTTCAAAACTAGCGTCCAGCAAAAAAAACCCCAAAACCAGTATGTGTAGCTACAAACATGGCCAAAGCAAGCCAGAACAAAGACTTGGTGGGAAAATGGTACAGCACAACCCCACTAGCTGTCTTACCCATCTGGGTTCCTCCTGCGCTGCAACAGAGCTACCTTGCTGGTGGAGGAAAGTGCTAAGTGAGACAGGGCAGGCTTGGGAGGCATGGTGACAAGGAGACAACTGTGCAGGTAATTGATGTACACAGTCTGACACTCTCTCAATCTTCAGAAAATCCAAAATGGGTGCATTTAGGGAGGTTCACTTGGGTGAACTTGCTGGGTAAATCTTCCCAAATCCACCCATTTTGTATTTTTACCCTCTTTGGGGTGAACCTTGTCTTGGCTGTCAACATTTTTGAGGGCTAGTGTGCTGTGACTTTCTCAGCACAGCAATGGTACTTTTCCTTATATTTCTGACTCTAATTCCCAGCATTCTGGCAGAGCATTGGCTTTCTCATCTAAAAGAAAATGGGGTTTGTGTTGCCTGAAGTTGGCTACACATAGCCTGTAACAATATTTATGTTGAGATTGTATGCAGACTAAATGCATATAGAATGATAGAATAGTTTGGTTTGGTTTAAAGATAATAAAGTGCAACCCCCTTTGCAATGTGCAGAGACATCTTCATCTAGAGTAGGTTGCTCAGAGTCCTGTCCAACCCAAACTTGAATATTTCCAGGAAAGGTGCATCTACCACCTCTCTGGGCAACATCTTCCAGGGGTTCACCACTGTCATTGTAAAAAATTTCTTCTTTATATCTAGTTTAAATCTTCCCTCTTTTAGTTTAAAAATATTACTCCTTGTCCTATTGCAAGGGGCCCTACTAAAAAGTTTGGCCCCCTCTTTCTTATTAGCCTCATTTAAGTACTGAAAGGCAGTAATATTGTATCCCCAGAGCCTTCTCCAAACTGAATAACCCCAACTCTCTCAAACTGTCCTCATAGAAGAGGTGCTCCATCCCTCTGATCAGTTTTGTGGCACTCCTCTGGAACCGCTCCAACAGGTCCATGTCTTGTACTGAGGGCCTCAGGGCTGGATGCAGTACTCCAAGTGGGGTCTCTCACCAGAGCAGAGAAGAGGGGCAGATTCACATCCCTCAACCTGCTGGCCACACTTCTTTTGATACAACCCAGAATACAGTTGACTTTCTGGGCTGCAAAGGCACATTGTCAGCTCATGTCCAGCTTTTCATCCACCAGTACCTCCAAGTCTTTCTTGGCAGGGCTGCTCTCAATCCTTTCATCCCCCAGTCTGTTGATAATGAGGGTTGCCCAGACCCAGGTGCAGGACCCTGCACTTGGCTGTATTGAACCTCATGAGGTTCACATGGGCCCACTTCTCAAGCTTGTCCAGGTACCTCTGGATCACATCCTGTCCCTTGGGTGTGTCAACCACTCACCTTAGCTTGTTGTCATCTGCAAACTTGAGGGTGCATTCAATCCCACTGTCTATGACACTGATGAAGGTATTGAACAGTACTAATCCCAGTACTGAACCCCGAGGGACAGACACCAATTGTCACCCATCTCTGTCTGGAGCCATTGACCACTAAGTATGTAAGTATAAACTGTAGCTGTACCTGTGAAGGGAGTGTTCACTGAAGAACTGGGTGATTGTCATGCCCTTGATGAGAGAGCATTAAAGAAATCTAGGAAATAGTTGAGACTTTTTTTCAGTAGATAAGCCCTAAACAGATGATGGATGAGCACTGAAGGCACCACAAACAGCACACAGAAAAGCTCCCTATATTCTCAAGCTACAAACGGTGGGAATTGGATAGGTTCGGACTGGGAGCTAAATGGGGAATAGAAGGACTAACTGGCTTCACTTTAAATAGAGAAAGATGGAGCCCTCTGCTTCTGCATGGTAAAACATCAAATACATTAGAGAAGATTTATCCAGAAACCTTTCAGAATATAGCATACACTGGTTCTTTTTGTATGCTGGATATGTCAGCAAGGTCTTAGCAGACTGTAGGGAAAAAACCACAGTGTCCATAGGTTGTCACAGATCAGTAACCTCAGTCAAGATCCATTACAGTCATTTAGAAATGACCCCATCTCTTCTTTCATTCTAAGGATTCCACTAGTTTCATCCGTTTGCTTGCTTTTCTTCCTTTTTGTGTTTATTCTGCAAAACAACATACCACTACCATGTTCCTTCACTAGAGCTTCACCAAGACTGGAGGTTCTCAATGAAGCCTTGCTAGACATGTCACAAAGTCACTGCGTGGCAACATAACACTGAGGACCTGACATAAAGGTGAGGCACTTTAATCTGGTTGGTTTATAAGATACGGGTAAAGCTCTGCAAAACCAAGTTCACCCGGGTGGGTGTCAGTTGAGTTGGCCAGATCCTCAATGGATATAAATTGTCATAGTTTCATGCAAATCATCTGGAAAATGATACTATGGTTGGCAAGCTGTTAAGGTAACAAGTATATCACATGGCAGTGCCAACTAATGCTGGCTGTGGATCTGGTCCATTAGCTCTACTGGTAGTATCAGCTTATGTGAACATATTTGCGGCTCTAGT
Source organism: Scolopax mira (assembly GCA_004320125.1). Taxonomy (NCBI): domain Eukaryota; kingdom Metazoa; phylum Chordata; class Aves; order Charadriiformes; family Scolopacidae; genus Scolopax; species Scolopax mira. Next base: position 232,496 of record BJBW01000094.1, on the reverse strand, counting down.
AAACCTGGAAAAAATGACATTTCCATGGGTTTGATGAGAAGTGAAACATTTGATGCTTTGGTCTCAAATTTTCTGCTGTCTTCCACAAGAAACAAAGGGCAATGTTTCACAAATGGCCTTCTCCTTTTCCCCCCTTTTGGGGCAAATGTAGGAAAATGTGTTATCTGTGGAATTTCAGAACTTGTTCTTTAATGCAAAACACCAAAACCACCAAAAAATAACATTCTCCTGGAAAATATAAGATTTAACTTTGCACCAAGCCAAAATTGCATACTGATTGCTATTCATCATTCTGCTCCCCTCCTATATATTCTATACATCTCCAAAATGCCTTACCATGCCAGTCAAGGTTCAAGGAGTAACTGAATCAAGCCTCTCCTTCTGAAGCAGGTTTTCCCCAGATCCATGTTCAGAAATGTCCTTCCCCAGAAGAGACTGGACAGCTGTTCTTTGTTGATATCCAGTCTCCCAGGACCTTCAGCAAACACATCCAAGAACCTGGATACAGGCTAGGATAACATTTCCTACCAGACTTGTTAGGATATGACAAGTTTTTTCCAAGTTACCAGTGCCTGCATGCAAACCTGATGTCCAAAGTGCAACTCCATAGCTCTTGTGCTGTTTGTCAAGCCTGCAACTCACCATACCTATCTGGCTGCAGCAGAACCCACCAAAGGATGATGCTTCAGTATTGGAGCTTGAGGAAATCCAGAATGTGATCAGCTGCTTCTCCTCATCCTGGTAGTAGGAAACTTCAAAGGGCAGGTGTGCATTACAGCTTTCGCCACCAGCTTTCACCAGCAGTGCTTTTCTTTGTCACTGTCTCCCTCTACTTGAACATTTTTAAAATGGAAACAGGAGTATCTCCCTCTCTACAAGGACACTAGATTAATTAGGGCTCTCTTGCCATGTTTTAAGTCTTATTCACCCCTGTGAAAGGATTTCTGCAGGTGTCAATATAGCTTAAGCATCAAAGATGGAGCATGCACAGTTCTGTAGGTATGTTCTATATAATCACTATATACCATAAGGAGGTATGAAAGCAGTCCTTGGCTGCAGAAGGTCTGGCTGCAATAAATAGTGTGGGTACATGTGCTCTGCATAACAGGACATCATGAAGGGCTGTCAAAGTCCATATTATTCAGAGTATTTTAACTCAGCTCAACACGGTACCACTGTACTGCTGTCCTCTGGACCTTAGGATGTTTACAGGGGACTGGAGACCTTCTGCACCATACTGGGCTCAGTTGTCTGGTTGGTGCTCAGCTGAGGACAACTAAGGACAGATCTATGCATTGCTTTGCTCTCTTTTCCTCATGTTCAATCCTAAACCAAGCAAAACACTCTTTATGCTGGAGAGCAAGTCACCTGTGACATGGGACCCTTATTTTTGAGCTAGAGGTGAACTGAAGATATGAGTCTGCCAGATCATCTGTAGAACATGCTGGTGGCAGATGGTATATAAACATGTGTTTTCTTATTACTCAAGAAAGGAAAACAGTTGGGAAAGCAAAAGTTTCTTCATTTTTTGCAAAAATTTAAGTTAATGGATGGAAAAAACTCAACAAACTTCTGAAATTCTTTTTGATAAACAGGATTTTGTCTTAAAAAAAGAAAGAAAAAAAGACGGACTTGGCAGGACTGAAGGCTGCTACTTTTCATTAGGACAAGATGATGGTATGGCAGGAATGCAGGACAGAGGGGTGCAGATGTGTGAAAGCATTTAGAAAAGGACACCCAGGGATTAGAGAAGTGCCTGTTCCCAAAATGGGTTGATCTGAGGTAAAGAAAACCTTTGGGACAGGAAGATAGCAACCCCCCCACACACCCTTTTTATAGTGGGTATAAACAGTTTTACGGTATTTCCATCAAACAGAAGAAGAAAAAAAAAAGAAAAGGTTTCTGCAATACACACATGTTCCCCATTAATTAGGAGGACTGCTGTTAACAACACGTTGCGCCAGAGCTGCCAAGAACTGTCAGACGAAGGACAGGGAAGCCCACGGCGGAGGCTCTGCTGCCTCCTGGGGAGCAGCCGGCTGGCCAGCAACCCAGTCCCAGCTCTCCAGCTGGGTCAGCCCCCCCACCATGGCAGGGTGGTGGGTAAGCAGCCGGGCTGGGGGCAAGACGAAACAGCTGGGCAGCCCCTCTTTGAATTCCTCCCCTCTTGCCCACTGCAGCTACAGACATTTTCCACAGAAAACCTGGCTGTGTTCACTTTTGGTTGAGACTTGGGGACTATTTTTGGCTTTTTTAAAACATGCTTAGGGGAGGCGCCTTCTACTTTTATTCACATAAAGGAGCTTTATTTTTATATATTGAGGGACAAAAAAGAGGGGGGGAGGCAGGGTGAGGGGACAGATGCCTTATGCTTTGAATCAACTGTACAACAGCAACACAAATCTACATCCAAGCTGCCTCTCCCCCTTGGCAGGCTCCAAATACACATTTTGCAGGAGCAGAGACCACCTCCAGCTTCCTGGTTTTCTCTAGCCACCACCGGGACAGAGAGCTGAGTGCTGGCTCTTAAGCATCTCTCACCTTTGCACTTCCTTGTGGCCACTTCAAGGGGCTGGGAGCAGCTATATCCTTCTCCTACCAGATTCCCTCTTCCAGACTCCCTCCTGAACTACACCCTCCCTTCAAACTGGCCCTAAGTGCCAGTTTGGATTCCCCACTGGATGTGACCAAGGTTGCACATTGTTATGTACACAGAGGACTGACTCACATAGGGAAGAGAGCAGGGTCCTGAACTTTTTTCCACTTTAAACCAGTGTAGGAAATAATGTTGCAACAATGCAGCAAAGTTCATCACAGGACCGTGGAGGAGGGGGAGATGATCTTATTTTAAAATAAAAACTATTTTCCTCATGCTTGCATACTCATGGGCACCAAGACGTCCAAGCAGCCAGTCCATCAGCAGGCACCAAGACTCTTGTCTCCGAGTGGCCAGCCAAGGATCCCTTGTGAGGATGCCAAGGATGAGAAATGCCAGCTATCGTGGTCTCCTTATGTCTCTTGGACTCTTTGGAGGTTGGTGATGATGTGCTTGTTTTGGATCTGCCTTTTTGTACTCTTCAGGAGCTGACAGGGATTAGCCTCTCCATCCTGTCCCACCTCAGTGAGTCATCTGAATTTACTCACTGTCCTTTGTCTCCCACTCTGAGCATCCTGAGAAGTTGCACGTAGATGTGCTGAGATCTTGATGACCTGCTAATTGAGGGGCCTCCTTGCAACCCTTCTGCTGCTGCCTCCATACCACACACCTGCTTCAGTCTCCGTCAGACCTAGGAGTACCTCTTCTAAAGTGTCTGCAGCAGGAGCAGTCAGAAAGGGGAAAGCTGAAGACCACTGTCCTTTCCAATAACTATCCCACAGTTGTCCATGAGCCAGGGGCATTTCTGTACAAACTCCATCCCTCTCAGTGCTGGGATGCAGGTGTCTACTGTTGCACACCTACATTTCAACACTGGTCCAAGCAAAACATCTGAAACATCCTTTCTTTTGAATCCCTAAAATGCTGCTGTTGAGAACTGCAACCTTTCGGTTTTGTGAGGCTTCATAGCTGCAACCATGCACATGGTTTTATGCCAGAAAAGTATCACTTTTAACTAAATATGTTCAATATCATCTCTACAAACATCGTGTGAGGAAATCCTCGTAGTTGTTGTCCAAAGCATCACTGACTTGTTCTTGGAAAGAAAGTCCTTTCAGACATGCAAGAAAATGTCCTGATCTGAGTTTTCAAGAGCAGGTGGTGATATGAATGGGTTCCCTCTTACACATCCAAGGTGAGGACATCTGAAGGGCTATATTTTCATGTTATGCTAAGAGTGTCCTTCTGCTAACAGCTTTCCTTCTGGATGTCTTGAACTGAGAGTGGAAAAAGCCACCAGAAGCATAAGGACTCATGAAAAACTAGGGGACATTTTTTCCAGGGTGTAATTCAAGAGGAACTCTTTGACAGTGTGAACACGGGACTGCTGGATCTTGGTGATCCATATGAGATAAGGGGAACAGTCAGACTGATCTCTAAAGGGACACCACAGTGCTATTTTGCAGAACATATACGGTTTTGGTTAAAATACTTCAGTTTGGGATAGTTTATCTTTTGGAAAATATAAAGATTTCTGTAGAAAGATGACAACTTTTCTCATATACACCTAATCCTTTTACTAAAAAGGATTTTTTTTTCCTTTTTTTTTTTGGCAGGGAGTAAAAGCAGCCTATGTGAACACTTTCAAATATATCATCAAATACCCCTTCTAATGGCATTTGAAAATCTAATTTACCATTTGGGACACGTTGCAAGAATCGATGATAGTAGCAGTTTGACGTCTGTCTTGTTTCAATCCCACAGGGGGGAGGGAGGTTTGGCAGAAAGCACTATTGTCATGTGGGAGTCTCAGAAATGAGTTGTCTCCTGGCTAATATTCTTCTACTGCAACGGTAAGTCAAATAGGCTAGTAGCCACGGCAACAGCCCAGAATCCTTAACTATCGCTATGGTTATTTCACATCACTTCGAGGCTATCCCAGTTCATACTGCTATCGCTCAAGACATTAGTTCATAGTGATTTCATTAAACTAGTGCAATTTGATATATGGGTAACACCCACATTCGTTTTAACTAAACTTTTGCCTGGATGTGTAGAGAAGTCAAGCTAAAACAATGTCAATTCTAAAATACACAGAGATAGGCTATAGTCCATAGGTGCAGAACAACATTGTGAATTCTCTCGTTTGTCTCACCTACAGTACATGTCCTCCTAAGGAAGGTATTGGGAAGAAAATAGGGCCTACAGCATTCTTCACTCAACACCTCTCACGTACCCTGCAAGGAAAGCTGCCCTGGTTGAAGGCATCATGTGTGAACAGTCAGCCGGACAAAACGAGGAGCAGCAGTAGGGGTCTGTGGCTCCTCTGTCAGCCCCTCCACCACCTTTTAAAAAACTAACAGCTTCTTAAGTATCATAAATTGATGTACATAATTTGAAGAAGTTTCAAAGCACTACCAGCCCTGAGCAAATACTTAGTTTAGGAACACTTCCTGATGAGAAAATGCAAATGAAGGACATCAGGCCTTAGCTGATGGAGTAACTTGACCATGGACAGACCAAGGACCAATATGACAAAAGGAGTCCAAGTTTCCAGGCCATCATATTACAATGGCTCAGCATAGACTTTCCAGAAGCCTAGCACAGTCTCCTACATCAGAGCAAGACAGCAAATCTGAGAGGCTTCCACACAGCACTTCTTGGTGGTGTTTCCAATCAGAGTTTGCCTTCTTGTCTGACAGCACGGACGCCCAAGAAAGTCATGACACTCCTGAGGTGGTGTTTCATGCCAGTGCTGCACGGCTTATTAAACAGCAGGAAATTGCTGGTTTGTCTCCTACATCCATTTGTATTTCCATTTGTTACCCTTTAAAAATATAGACCAGGTTTCCCAAAGCAAACCTTCAGAAGACCAGGTGTCCCCCTCCAGTGTCAAATTACACAATTCGACTGTAATATCTGGGCCTTCTCATCAAGAAATAGCAAAAAACCCAAACAAACAAACAAAAACTCCAACAATAGACAACAGCAAGTTCAAAAGAGGAGGAACCAGACCCATGTTTCAGAGAAATGAATAATGAAGTATTCTGCAGAGTCAAACCCTTTAAAGTATTTCTGGTTTCAGAAATATTTTTGAAAATCCCAGTGTTCCTGGTGCTTTCCAGAGTGATCTGAATTCCTTCAAAAGCCCACTCAGGGTTAAAGAACAAAACCAATGTTATTCTAACTGAACAAAGCATTACATTTTTTGTATTATAAGATTAGAAACACAGTTGTGAAAGAAGAGCTAGAAAACCAGAAAGACTCAAGTTGAGAGTTTATCTTGTGTTAATCTCTTGCTCTTGTTTCACCTGGGATTTTTTCTGAGGTGTTTCTCCTCCAGAGAGGTGCTTCAAAGCAGCTCTTAGAAAACCCTGTTATTTCTTTACTGCTGTTGGGGACCCCATTTTATTGTGCAGCCTTGGTTTAGCAGCTTGAGAATATGTAGGGCAGTGATTTTTCTACCTAAACTATTGTTTCTTTTAGAAAGTCACAGAAACTGCAGCTAGCAGGTTATATCATAAATATACTAATTGCATGCCTTAAGATCATTTCTGTGTACAAACAATTTCAGTTCAGTTTCAGCTACTGCAATTTCTCCGATAACAACTTTCCATGTTTACTTCCATCTGAAACACTGAAGCTCACTGTGTGGGTTCCTGAATATTTATCTATTTGATCAACCTGAACAACCCACCCAGGATATTTTCAAAAGGCTGACTTCTCGGTAGCTAGAATGCTGGGAGTTTTGGTATTACTTGTCCTTCTTTCTGCGGCTGCCTAATGTCCCTGCCTGCTCCTTAGTGAAGATGTTAATTCAGAGCAGAGCTGGCAGCAGTCCTCCTGCCACCCCAGGGGGTTCCTCCTAACAGTATGCAGGCAGTCATTAGTCTCTGACTATAGTCTGTCAGCCAGTCCAAGTCACTGGTCCCTCGTCCAAGCCAAACGGGGATGTCACATCATGCCAAGTCATGCCATAAAACAACAGTAGAAATAACTTACATTTTAAATCCCTGAGGGCAGCTACCACATCAGGCTGTCTGATTAGAAAACAGGCACTAAAGTGTAAGGAATGGTACTGGAGTCTCCTGCTTGCACAGGAATGAAACAGTTTAACACCGAAGATGAGAGAACAAAAGGAGTGCTTCGGCCAGGTTCAGCCTAAGCAATTTAGGCACCTGATGTGCCTAATTGAGGAGCTCATCTAAGTAAGAGAATAATATACTTATTATTCAGCTATCAGGAGGTGAGACAGTTACAGTCAGAGGTCATCTGGGAGCGTGGAATGAACCCGCTTCTAAGAGCACCCATCTCTTCAGTGACTCCAGGGATCCCTGGGCATTTTGTGGCATGCAGGACAAATCGAGGGTGAATGTATATTGGAGTAATTTAGGCATTTTAATATACTGAGAAAATAACTTGCAGTTAGCACAAGGACATGCCCATAACCTTCAATGTGCTGCTGCTTCCCTGACCAGCATCCCATGGAAATACATACCATTGTAAAAGGAATACATGACAATAAGAAGAAAAACGTGTAAGAAATGCAACTTGGAAAAAAGAAAATAAAATCCAATAAAATTGTACTTTTCCCCTCAAATTGAAATATCTTCTCATGTTTTTTTAATGGGAAGCGTTCCCAAAGTCTATAGGGTTTCAAAAGCAACCTGTGTACTCTTGAAAATGGATTTTCTGGTAGCAAACTGCTTCTGTAAAAATGTGTACACAGCTTTCTCAGGGATCAGTATGATCCGGTGCTGTTGGAAATATTTAATAGTTATCTAAAATGAGATGGCAATATTTGGGTTATTTAGACTTTTTATGAATATGGATCATTACAAATAACTCATTATGGAGCATATTAAATGAGGTGATAACTGGAGAACTTGACAACAAATTTTCACTATACACAAGTGTAAGACAATATATATTGGAAAATTATAAATTAAACCATTCATGTGTCCTGAATTCACTACAGTCTCTCAAGGGAGGGACAGAATCTAGGTTAAATAACGGGCAACTAAACAAAGACATATGTTCAATCTGCATCACAGATCAGAAAGGCAAAGAGACATCGGATCCTGCAACACTAGCTTTTCTCAAGCTGCCAGCTGAAACAGAAATACAGACACTTCTTTTCCCTGATAAATTCTCTGAAGAATCCATCTCTCCTTCCACTCCACTTAGATACCACGTTGCTAGTGCCACAGGGTGCCGGAAGAAGTGTCAGTATAGAAACCATCCATCCATCCAACCAACCATCACTTGGTTTCTGTACTGGCACTGGCAGTTCATCCCCATTCTGCACACCCGGTGCCATGACTCCAGCCATCTGTCCAAGGCTGCTCTGCAAACTGCCAGGTACTCATGGGTGAGACAGTAAGTGTCCAACCACCTCTGTCAAAATAACTTAGATCACTTGTGCACGCTACTTGCCTTTGTAAGGAAAGAGCGCAGAGCTGCCCCTTGGAGAAAGAAGGTTGTTGCCACCCCTGGAGGCAGTACTGTATGCTGATGCTACAGGCAGATGCCGTCCAGATGGCAGGGGGAGCAATGGGAGAGGTGGTTTCTCCAAAACCAACCCAAGCTAATGGAAAACCTACTAATTCTTTATCTCCATGCCTTCTTGCAGGGTGCACCTCTGGGTTGCCCATGCGGATGGAGGGAGGGCTCCAGAGGGGAACAACATGGGCAGAAGCGGCTGTTCAAGGGGCAGGCTGGCTAGTGGGGAGACAGGGCAAGCCGGCCCCAAGATGTATGCGTGGCTCTGGCCCGGCGCTTCATCTGTGCAGGAGGGGGGCCGGCGGCAGCAGGCGAGCCAACTCAGAACATAGCCAAGTGAGAATGTTCTGGCAGCCCTTCCTGGCGGCCTGAGCAAAGTTATTTATCACTTTGTGCATTTTCCTTCTCATCTGTATACAGCCGGCTCCAATGGCTCAGCTTGCATTTTGCCTTCCAGAGCCAAGCCAGTCCCTTGGCTGTGCTTGGTCTTGGCTGTCCATTCACTCCTTCTGTCTCCTCCAGCTCTGCCTGGAGCAGCGCAGGATCCCAAATCAGGGGTAGGTGTCTATAGCCAAGGAAGAGATCGAAGCATCAGCAACCTACACCAATGGCAAAGAGCACAGCTCTCCCCGGGACAGGCGCACACCGCACTGCTGTTTACTCTGGCCAAGGAGTTGCACACCGTTGCTTCTGCAGCCCCCAGGCAGCCTCTGCTGGGGAGCTCCAGGGCCTGACGATGGCTACAAAGCATTTTCTTTCCTTTATTTTAGGGATTGCGCCTTCGCACTGATTTTTTCCAAATCAGTGGATGTAACAACAGTGAATTTACAGCAATTTTTTCCAGTTCTATGGACTCTTTTCCATACTGCTTGTGTATGTTGCCAAAATGTCTAACATGGGCGTCTAAGTTGGCCTTGAAAATAATACCAGCTGAATTCAGATAATATAAGGCTCACATTTATTCTTGGTAAGGGCACACCACACTCTTCTGAACACTGAATGTTGCAAAAACAGGTCAATACTAACTTATGTCTAGCATCATCAAAGGTCCAGGCTATAGTCTGTCATAGGTTCCAAGACTTTGACTAAAGAGAGCACCCCTGAATTCAGCTGTCATTCCTCTCCTCTTCCTTGAGTGACTCATGTTGTTTTGTCTGGAGCTGATAGGTTCAGTGGTAAAACCCTCTGAAGCTTTGGGCAACATACTTAAAGATTTACATTTCTGTACTGAATGCTGTGCTCTAAAAGTTGGTAGTTAATTTCTACTTATGCAAGGCCAGATCTTGACTACCTTCTAGCCAGCCTGGCTCCAATAGAGCAAAACTTGCCATTGTTTTGATCAGACACTTTTTCTAATGGAAAGATATGAATCAGAACACAATGGGGCTGAAGGGGGCACCTGGTCTGCAGCGAATTCCCAGATGCACACATGATAAAAAAAGTGTGTTGAACAGCAGCTTCCCATCATGAGCCTGTAATTTGCACATCCTGAGAACTTTCCAAAATTGGGCTGTAATTTCTCAGATTTGGTCTGTGCCTGAAGGTAGAAGAGGAAGTTGAGTAAAATCCCTTCAGACCTTCTGAAACGAGGAGAGAATGAAAAATTGCATTTTCTTATGGCAATAAAAATTCTGACTTTTTTTTCTGTGTAAAAGGCCACACCAAACTGCTTGAAATGTGAAGCTTGGTGTGGATACAGCTCTCATTACAGACCAGATCGAAAAGAAGCTGAGGTCAACAACTGCCCCTCTCTCGATTTTGCCTGGCTCTGAAGAAGACCCAACAGGTAGGCAAACAAATCATAGAGAAACTGTTTGGAACAGTTCTGCCTATTTTCTACTTGGGAGTTGCCTGGGAACAGGCTCAGATTGTTTGCAATGTGTCTAGGATTTGGATGTATTCACCAAAGCCCAGCTTTGTTTCATCCTCCTCAATTTTTATTTTAGAACCTTGCTCCATGAATAATCTCCTCGAAGAAAATATCCACCAGCAGACGAAAGGACATCTTTAGGTAAAGAATTTGTAACTAAATCATTTCTAGACCTCTTTTTTTTTCATAGCCAGGTCACAAGTGGATAGTTTGTCACCATTATGCATCCTCCATCCATACCCCAGTATATCTGAGGTCCTGAAAGCTGTTAACCTTTCAGTGCCTTTGGAAGGTAGAGTACTTTTATACCAGGAGTTGAGATGCAACACTGCTCACTTGCTACCCAGAGAAACCTTTGGTGGGACAGAGGACTGACCTCCACATCTCTTAGCTCTGGGCTGTCCTTTCACTTGGCATTTGACCTCCAAGGTCTTTCTTTGTTAGATTCTACTCCAAGTCGTTTAATTCTGTTTTCTCATTGGAGGAGGATTTAGAAAAACAAACAAAACATCTTACCAATGTGAATTTTCACAATTAACAACAAAACTCTAAAACAGGAAGGTCATTTCTTGGGGAGGGAGACTGGTATTATTTTGAATGAAGGAAAGAGTGCAAAGATCTTGCAATATTTGCTGTAAATGGGTTGTTATGGTGAACATTCCTGTCAGCAAGTTCATTAGCTCAGAGATCCATGAGTGAACAGAGACCAAAAAATATGTTTAAGAATTCAAGAACAGATTAATGGACAATATTTTGCAATCTTTGTCTAGCTCTGCTTCTCACTGAGAATTAGTAACTTTACTCCAGGCCAGATTCAAATAGTCTTACTCATGCAGAGCAGTACCACGTTTTATGAGTAACCCTAGTGATATTTAGGGCTGTTTTTTGGAATAAGATTGGAATCAAAGAAAGACAGTGGGAGGCATGGGCTGAATCACCTTGATTAATAAGTGTAAGATTGTTGTTTTTATAGGTGTGTATATAAATAAACATAACAGGAATAAGAAGGGGTGTCTGGATTGACAGGCATGTGAGGGAATTTATAAACATCTTTTTGCAACATACAGCAGACTCCTCTTAAGAGAAAAGGACAACACCCAAAAGTTACTTAACATCAGGAAAAGAGGAATTCGCACCTTCAGAAACAATAGAAGATCAGGCCATTTTGTGGGTTTTACTCTCAACAGTTCTGGCTGCTGCCTGTGATATTACGTAAGGTCCACACTGCTCTTCATAGAAGTGATGGATGAAGTTTTCAGAGCTGCCCAAACGCCTTGAAAGCATATGGTCCATTTTCCAAAATAATAGGGTCCTTGGGATTCTAAATCCCATTGAATTTCAGCACTTTTGGGAACAGTCTCATTAGCTTCTAAATCAGTGTGCATTTTCCAGTTTGTTATGTTCCCTATTTCATTTTATCTCAGGACTCCAGCCATCACTATACATCAATAACAAGATCATCAAACGCTGTGTTAAAAATCAAGAGCACAGTGGTGCCTGACTGCTCTGTCAAAAGGCCTCCAAAACCCGTTGTGGACTTCTGACGTTACCAGCAAGTGAGGAAGGAACCAATTCAAAGCTCCCTGATGTAAAGAAAAGTCCACTCATTTCTATGGACTTCAGTGGGGCTTGGATCAGGCCCTGGAAGAATAAGGATGACATAAAAATAACATGACATCTGCCAGATTCACCAATATGCTCTGATGTTTTGCCCGGCCCAATGATGCAAAGCAGATGGAGCGTACTGACAATCCTGGCCCACTTCAGTCACTTATTCTGTCTCTCAGATTAGTTTTCATCAGGCATTTTATTCATGGCATAAATACATTTATCTCATTAGTGCTTCTGCTACAGTATTTCAGAAGAAAGATCACCACTTTTTAGCTTTATCAGAAGAATAGTTTCCATATTTTATCACTTGGTGACTACCAATTTTCAACAGGGTTTCTAAGATACTTATTAGTGAATCTCTGAGTTTTGTTGTACTTATGTGGGACTTGTAATTAATTGAGTTTAACTGTCTTTGTCTGCTGTACTACTTTGGCCCAAGCAGATTGCACAATTGAGCCATTTCACAGTTGCAGCTTCAAATAAAGCATTAGAACAATTATTCTTCAAAATACAAAGCTTATCTTTAAGTTTAAGCACATGCTTAAATTACATCAAAGCTATCACAAAGAAATATCTATACATCTTGCTAAATCAGTGCCAGAAGATGCATTTAAAAGAAACTAGCCCACCAAGAAAAATTACCCTGCTCTGTCTGTACTCTCCTCTGCCCATTGCTACACAAAAAGGGGCTAATGTCTATGGTGGAATACTTACACTTGAGGAGTTTGTGATCAGTGTCTGAGAAAACAGAAAAGACATTGCCCTGTCCAACATTATGTGCCAGTAACAAGCAAGAAAGATGTAACACAGGCTGGGCTTTTAGTATGCATGATTATAATAAATATAGGTATTAATATACATTAAAAGTTGCTGAATAACTGAGAACATAAGTAGACTGGATGATGCCCCTCAAAATGAAATAATCTATATTTGGCTGGTAATTCGTTTCTTCCAAGATGCTTTTTGCTTGACTCTGCACATATTCCTCATTGCAGAAATAATTTGGGCGATTGCTGCCTGGCTCTAACCTCAAGCCAGCTAACTCAGGAATGAGCACTAGTGCCAAAAGGCTAGATCTGAGTTTCTATGTCCCCGCCAGGTCCTTCTCCACAAAAATGACCCAGGCTACCTGGGTAATGGCTGCACTGCTCAGAGCTTGCTCCCTGGGCACAAAGACCTGACCACCTTCACACCACGTAAGAGCTGAATTGGCCCCAATGTAAGACCCATCCTGCATACATTTCCACTCACATTTCACAGACATTTCCAGTGCATGTCCTGCTCATCAGAGCTGAGCGGGGCTTGGTGTGTCTCCTCTCTGGAGGGACAATCTGCTGCCAGTTACAGCACAGACTATCCACAGGTTTATGACTACACAAAGGGACAAGGAACAACATAAAATGCACAAGATCAGGCATGAGCCTGGTTTACCTCTACAATGAGTATTTACTTTACAATGATCATTCAGATTTTTGAAGTGAAAACTGGACTGCATCCAAAAGGGTAGGCAAGGCACTGAAATGGGATGTGCCACACACACCTTGGCCAAATGGCTTGCAATGAAATTCCATTCCTGGCTGCAGTAAAGGATCTGTGACTTCCAAAGGTAAAAAATTAACCCTTTGTACCAGCTTTTCCCTCTGAAGAGAAAGGATTACAATACTTGTCATATCTCACTTCTCTCTCTGGACTGTAAACGTATCTGAGGCACAACTGTCTGTTTATGAGCAGAGCTCCAAGTCATAGCCATGGTTGAAGCATTACACATTGTAAGTCATCTTCCTTTAGACTGAACTGCAATTTTGCCATGTCTAATTTTGTTTTGTTGCTCCAAACATTATAAAACTTGGTCATAGAAAGGAAGAAATGCCACAGGATAATGGTTTTGTGCTGCTACATAAAGGCTAAGGCAGACTCAAGGTATTGGTGGAAAACAAATAGTGAGACAAAGCTGAGATGTTAATTTTCCTGTCAGGCACAGTGATGCTGAGATCATGTCTTATCACAGTACATTTTTAACTCTACTGTACCAGTACTGCCACCTAGACCTAATCAATCAGTGGAAGTCCAGTTCCTCAGTCTTTTGGGCAGATTTCAAAGACCTAGTCTTGGGTACTTCACACAGAACATGATGTAGATGCAGTGAACAAATGGTTGCAATACGATGGAGCTGTCCTAAATAGACCAGTAGAGACCCCTTAGTATGTGAATGAGCAGACCATTAGCAAGGGACTGGGGTGTATTACCTCCATGTAAGCTGACAGTGTGGTTGCTACTTCTAGGAACTCACCTATTCTGAGGGAATCCAGCTAGGAGAATGATTTCCCATCTGATCTCCTACAGAAATCTCTCTTCTGGCTTCCACTGTGCCTGGTCCCACTCCTGGGCATTATGGAGAAGCAAGAAAAGCTTTAGGAAAACACCTCTATGTGAGAGCTATGCTGTGGTCTCTGTTCAATTTGAAAGCAAGTCCCTGTCCCCAGTGTCTCAACAACTCCTTCTACATGCCCTGGACCAGCCATATTTATATATCTTGTTTATTTTTGGAGGCAGAATATATTTTACATGTTTTGCATGACCTCGGGTGAAGCAGCCTCCTCCAAGGTTCCTCCATCCAGGCAAGACTATAAAATAACTGTCCCCTTTCCATGAAGACTCTGCCCAGCAGCAAGAAAAGCACTATCAAGAGATTATTCAAAAGCTCTCAGAAGCAGCCACTGGAGCAGATTTAACAGGCAGCAACGTCGAGACTGTAAAACATGTTTGATGGAGCATTTTACACCGCTTTAAATTTGGAATTCTTTGGAGAGCATCTGAGGGTTTTTCAAGAAACAAACACAACCCTCGTCCCCCATGCACATGCACATGCACACAAAAAGCTCCTTCATCACATGGGGAGCCAACATCCTGAGGCTCTGACCTCCACTCACTTCTCTACTTTATCAATCACATTATATATTCAGTGCAGACTGAACAGCATTTGGAAAGTGGGCTGGGTTGGGTTTTTTCTTTCTTTTTGGATTTTGGGGGTTGTCTTTTCCGTTCCCGTCCCCCCTCCCCATCCCCATTCCTCCTCCCCCCGTTCTGGGTTATTCAAGGAGGAAAGTCTGTAGCTGGGATGTGGCTTGGGAAGGATCTAATGAGAGCTCTTAGCTTGCTAAAATGAGGTGCTGTGGCAGTATCTTAATTGGAGGTTTGGAGATTTCTTCCCCTGGGGTAGATTCTCAGAATATTTTGAGGTTGTCTCTTTGGAAATGTATAATGAAAAGGTAGTTTTGCTGCTTCACGGATTCTTCACATCCTTGCCTCTCAGTAATCAAGTGAGAGCTAAAACCACCAGGCAGGATAAAACGCAAAGGGATAGTCCAAGTTACAACAGCATGAATCGGTAAGATGCTCAGTGTCAGCACATTGGGCAAGCACAGCTCCCCGAGTCCTGCAGCTGGGAGGAACGAGTCCCTCCACCTCCACCTTCACCTCTGGCTCTATGGCGATATCAGACCCAAACCTCCATGCTGCTTGCTGGAGGAGCCAGCAGCCAAACAACCATTTGTCCTCTACATTCTCGACATTTTCACAGAAAAACTGAAATTAATTTGCTGAAGGTGAGAGATGTTTTGACTAATTTTCATAGCTCACCCTCACTTTGTCCTTCCCCTGCACATCCATCCACAGTCACTCTGAAGCTTTCCCAAGCCTCATCACTCAACTTTCTCATCTCTCCACACTCATGGCTTGGTACAACATTTCCCACACACTGCACTCCAAAAACACACTTCACTTGAAGACCACACTCAAGCATTGTCAGTGGCAAGGAAACTAATCACATCTCAGCATTCAGTGCTTTATTAGCAGTTTTCTCAAATCAGGGATTCCCGTTACTGTGAGTAAAGTGCTCATAGTTTTAATCTGGTGGTGGCTGCCTCAAATTATGTACTGCTGTATTTCAACGGACTGCAGGTTGATTTCTCTACTTAGCTCAGTTCACCACATTAACATGCAAATTAAAAACTGATAATTAAAACACGACTTCTTTGTAAAGCCACCCCTATTACTGTCAGCATGGGCAGCAGGAGTGATGCTCACTGCAGAACAACACAGACCTCTAGCCATCCTGCTTAGATCTTGTAGTTTATTGTACAGTTAGAGATATGTGACTACTGCAGACAAAACAAAATTGGAGCCAAAACTTCACTTAAAATCTCAAAAAATCCAAATCTTTACTATGAGTCAAAGAAGTTTGACTAATTCCATTGATTTTAAACACATTCTTTGTTACTTCCTCTCAGCTGGAAGGAGATACACAGAGGGAAAAACCCTTCTGATATACTCGCAGCCTGACCTAAGTTGCTCTTACAATATTTCCAATTTCTGTTCTGCATCAAAGACATGTATTATCCATGAGCCATCAGCAGGGACAGAACCCAAGACTTTGAGCAATAAAAACCACAGAGGTTTTTCGCTATTGGAGTTAAAGGGCTGAAAAATGGCGTAAATTATTACAGCTTCCTCTAGGTTTTAGATATGAAAACCCTAACCACTACAGATACTAATGACTATAGGGGAACCTGACATATTTAACTAATGATTTTGTCATTATATTATATCAGTCATCCTCATTCAGGTCAATGGGAGTGGTCCAAAATCATGCATATGTATAAAATTGGACCCTTAAACCACAGGCGGGCCCTCTGAGGTCACACTACTGGCTCCATTTTATAAGTAAGGAAATGTAGGTACACATCTACAATTACGGTTTTGGATATTTCTCTGTACCAAGGTGAAATTTTCAGCCTTTCAGTTGAGTTTACTGTCACAAAACCACAACATTGTGGCCTTTTTGTTTGGGGTTTCTGATTTCTTTCTTTGCACACTCTGTTGCTTCCTAGAAGCACCACCTTCACCCTCAGCACAGCACCCACCTTGGCAGCACCCACCTTGGCAGCAGCTCTGCTTGCGCCAGGCCACTGAGTCCCCCACTGCCAGCAGGGAGATGATGAGCAGTCACATAGCTGGGAACCTGCTCAGAGCCAGGAGGACCTGAGTCCATTTCTCAGGTCTGCCATTTCCCTATCCTGAGTGGCCACCAATGGGGCCTCTGTACTTCAGAGTCCTTAATTTCTCCCAATTTCTACATTGCCCATCTAAATGATACTCTTCTCTTCCTCGCTTTTGTACAGCAGTAGATGAAATGAATCTTTAATGTCAACTGGAGCCCCTTGGCGCTATTAATAAAAACTATGATAATAACAAGGGAGGTTTGCAAATTAGCAACCCTTGCTACAAACAGAGATACACCCAATTTAGCACAAATCATTGCAGGCTCTTGCCTGTTTAGTGGCTATTTTAATCACTGGTGACTAATGCCTGTGAGGGCTATTCCAGGGTTTGACATGCCTCAAACACAAGAAAAAGGAAAATCTTGTGGGGAGCGAGGGGAGAGGAAGAGGGTGAGAGAAGGAATTGGCTGAAGCCAAAGGTTCATCATCAAAAAGCGTTCGGCTCATACCACCCATTTTCTGCTGTTGCTACTCCATTTGCTGGGGTCACTGGCTAATTCTTTCTCTGAATAACAGCATGGTTTCTCTTCTTTTGGTGTGAATCTAAGAAAAACAGTCATGCTCTGGAACACAAACAAAGGCTACCTGTCCCTTCCTTGGTTATGGAAATGTGGGTCAGCCTTTTTATTTTTGAAGGGGGCAGAGTAAAGGAGCTGGAATGCTGGTTGGCACACCACCAGAAAGGAAATCTCTGCTTAAATATTTGACGGGAAGAGAAAAAAAAAAAAAAAAGAGAAGAGGAAACAATGAAAAGGGGGGTGGGGAGACGCAACTCTGTTTTTTGCAGAAGAAGAGGGCTGTACAGCAGATGAAGCTATGGCTCACCTCTGCACCATGTCTTTGCCTTCACACAGTGAGCTCCTTTTGGTCAGATCAGTCCACTTCTTTTTTCCATCTGAGCTTTCTAAGAACTGAAGGAGTTTTCGTAGTCGAGTAAAGCTAAACAAAGAGCACCAAGTCCCTCAAATGAGGCACATACATGTACTTAAGTCACACTGATCATTTAGGTTAAGGCTTACAGGCACATGCACCCATCTGACCACATCCAGGTCTCATCAAGCAGCACTACGAAAAATCTTTCTAAAAAAGTTTTGGAAAAAAAATAATTTAAAAAAATATACAGGGACATAAAAAGGCATTCTTTTGGAGCTAAAGAGTAAAACATCTGATAACATGAGTGACCCATAAAGGATTTGGGTTACAGCATCCAACCATCATCATCATTTATCTGAAGACCACCAGAATAGGAGACCAGAACTTCTGCTTTCTCTGGTGTATTTCATCTGACCAACCAGCAGCATAAAAGCTCTTTACTCAGGTCATGCCTGCTTAGAAAGACACCCCAAAGTACCCAACGCCAGTTCCTGCTAATTTCTTGACAGCTGAGGAACCCCATGAACTCTACAGGGCTAAGGTGGTAGAGATCCCACAAAGTAAAAAGCCTGGCAGGCAAATGGTATGATGAGAGTTCAAAAAAGCGCAGCATAGCGCTCCTGTCCTTTGGGGGCTAATGTGCAGCATAGCTTTTAAATAGAAGATGTGGGGGACTAGTTCAAGTCCTCCAGTTGGCTTCTGCTCTATTACAGCATTGCAAACACGCATGTACCTTGTGGCCCTGTAAAATCCTTATGTTCACTCATGTCACTGCAGGTCTAGTTTTATAGTGTTGGAGGCTCCAAACAGGACTGATCATAAACAGCTGTTTCTGTTTTTTACTAAGAGGGGAATCTTTTTGGTTTATTGGTCTTGTGGCTACTGAGTACTAACACTGGAAAGCTAGTCATCTAAGTTGCCTCGGACCTATTTCTCAGGCTTTCTTTTTTTTCAGTACATATTTGTTTACCAATGTGGCTCCAGATTGTTGGCTAAGATTTGTAGACCCCTGGTGTAGCTACAGGAAATATTTCTAAAGTCTTCCTCTTCTGAGAAGTCTGCAGCTTAAGTAACATTCTCTT
The DNA here is from genome assembly GCA_004320125.1 of Scolopax mira. NCBI lineage: Eukaryota > Metazoa > Chordata > Aves > Charadriiformes > Scolopacidae > Scolopax > Scolopax mira. The sequence continues at coordinate 213,902 of BJBW01000094.1, read as the reverse complement.
TCCATGAGGCTTCTGCATCAGCTAGTTGCACTACAACTCGTCTTTCCCTCTTCTCTACCTCTCTGTCCTTCTAACACATATTTTTGAGACAGTGAAGGTATCATTTCTGTAGATGTTGGTACCTTGGAGCTGTCTCCACTCGTCATGTATCAGATCCAAAGTATAAATCCAACTTTTCTCTCTTGCAATTCTTGAGCTGTTTCACTTAGCTCTTCTAGTTGTTACTTCCCATATATTTTTCCACAAATAGAAGAGATGACAGGCTGCCTGCATGTACTTGTACTTCACAGATCAGGGATGAACCTCCTAATGAGACAGGAGGAGGAACTGGAAGTTCTGTGGCTGGCTGTGTTTGGGAAAGTCCACATATTCACCGATAACCTCTCCAGGGCAACGTACCCTACAGCTTGTACCGACCTGCAACTTGCCAGGTACTTCTTAGTACAGCATCTTCTGTGGTCACTCCATCCTTGGGCAGATTTTCAGGAGAACTCAGTGCAGTGAGAGGCAGCGTTTGTAATTTCATAAAAGGACCCTTTGGAAACCTGGCCTGTATTTGGGTACAAAGAGTGACTCTCCTGGAAATCTGGTCCTAACAACCATGGAGAATGCTGGAAAAATTCCTTTTTCTTCTTTTGACATGAAGCATGACTTCTGCAGGTGCTGCAAGCTCTAATTTAGCTGTTTCATCGAGGTCTATGCTCTTCAAGGTGATGACAAAAACTCAAATTTCCCTTTTTTCTGTCATACAAAGGTGCAGGGGCTCCATGTACAGAACTGTATCAAAACCAGGAGGTTCCAGCCCTAACTCAGCTGAACTTTCAAAGCTGCTTGGAAACCTCGTTCACATTAAACTTTATGGGAACTGGACATCCAAATTCCCTAGGTGGCTTTGCAAAACACAGCTGTAACTAATTGCTGTGCAGAAAGGTTTGGGGAAAAGATTTTGATCTAGAAAAGGAGAGAGATTGCAATGCCAAAAAAGCTTTTGCAATAGATCCTTACATGGTATCCACAGAGCTGATTCTGGGCTACCTCTTCAATGAAGTAAACGGAGCCATTTTACAATAGCTAATCCTCTCTCTGTAACTCTTCATGTGCCTGCAGAGGTTATAAACTAAGTAGGAGAAAGAATTTCTTTTGCGGAGTTTCTAGTAATCCCTGCCACTGCAAACCATGGGGCTGAAATGTTGAATAAATCAAAACGACTGATGAACAATTCACGCCCAACTCATTCCCATTGAAGAAATTGTCACATTCCATCAGTGAGGCTGGTAAAATCTGTGACCATCTCAACCCTTATCAAGCCTTAATTTCTTCTTCCTGTTTTGGCAATAATTTAACGTTAAAGGTCACAGAGCAAAATGCTCAGAGTCAGGAAGCGGAGGAGTTCTGATTTGATAACAACATTATTTAGCCCCACGAAGCCCCACTTGGTATTTTCTCCTCCTTTGTTCTTTTTCAAGACCACGATCCATCTTCCACTGAAGACAATGGGAGTGTTTCCACTGAATTTAATGAGACTTGGACCAGGCCCTAAATGTCAGTATTACTCTATTAATATTTATGCAGTTGGAAGTATGTCAGAAAATATACAGGATGTGCAGAGTGGCTGAGTGAGCTATGAGAATCATAAATTTTCCTGACTTAGTCATTTCTTCACAAATCCTTAACATTTCTAATCTAACCATGGTAATAATAAAATAGCAGGATTCTAACCTTCTCCTCTTACTGTGCAAACCTTTCTCTACTGTAATCTGTCCGAGCTGGCTCCAGAGCTGAAAATCATCTGCATTGCAATTCCCTATCTAGCTCATGTCTAGTCTCTTTCTCTCTCTCTGACACATATATAAAAAAATAAAACTGTTATTTTAGAAGTTGCACATTAAGTGGTCAAATTAAAAGGCTCTCAAAACCAACAAACTGTATGATTTACAGTCTTTAAAGATCCTTAGCTTAGCAGCCTTCACAGCCTTCAAAGGTGGGGAGCTGAGGAACTAAACCTATTATTTCAAGGCCTCCACAAACATGACAAGTGACAACCACTCTGAGAAGATTTCTCCAGGCTGTTTTCCTTGGGGTTTCCTCTCAGTGTGAGGAAAGGGCCAAGTAGTGTGGCGACAAGAGGAGCCTGGTAGCTTGCCATGGGACTGCCTGTCACTGCAGGGTGTATGGCAACCACAGCAGTCAGACCTTCTTCATGCAGTTGCTCCAACCTCCCTGTCTCTGGAGAAGTGATGGACAAAACAGTCCCAAAGGCCTGGAATTTCTTTTTCTCTTGAATAAGTCTCCAGACAGTTGGATTCCTCCTTGCCTCGCTGCCCTTTCTCAGTGGGCAGTGCTTGCCTGAGTGGGTGGAGGAATGCGGGCAAGCTCGCAGCATAATAGTCAACTGACCACCAGAGCTGTAGAGTAAGGTCACTGGGGAAAAACAGTCATTGAAGAATGCAGCTGAGCTATGCCCAAGGTATGCGGGAGGAGGCTTTGTCTCCTTTGGCATGTTGAGCCTGGCCAGGGCCACAGACAGGATGGCAAGGGGCTGGAAGGCACGGAGATACAGGCAGGATATGCTTTAAAGAGATGACCTGGAAAGGGTGGCTCCAGATACATTGGCAGGGTATCACCTCCTAACCCTGCTTAGCTGCCTACGAGCTGGTCTAGACTGAATTGTAGTGTGAAAGAACTTGATAGTTACATACAAATAAGCTAGGTGAAACATCAAAAGATTAATACAAGGCAATTCTGTGGTACTGTCAGAGACAATGGTGCTTCCAGGATCCAGATTAACCCATTGCAGACTAAGAAATACACCCTGACTTAAGTGGCTGAATCATGTCATCATTGAGGTGGAAAGAAACCTCTGGAGGTCTTCTTGTCCAATCCACCCTGCTCAATCATCACCTAGAGCACCACCTAGAGCAGGGTGCCCAGGACAATATAATGAACTTCAAGAGAAAGCCCAATTGCCTCAAAAAAAATCCAAGATAATTTCAATGACCGTGAGACACTTGTGCAGTATCTAACGGTCACCTCAGAGAAATGGGGACACTGCCACGTGTTTGGAGAGCATGGAAGAAGTTGAAATGAAAAAAAGCTCTCCATAACCTCTCCTGAAGTGTACCAGAGCTAGAAGATGGGCACACTTCTATACCCCAGCTTGGTTTTTCAACCGCCTTTATCATCTCATGAGATCCCCCATTTGTTTCCTCTCTAAATCTTTAATTCTCCAACCTCCAAAGCACAATCTTAATAACACATCAGGAGAAGAACATGGACTAGGCTGGAAAGAGTGGCAACGTTGGAAGAACAACCAAAAAACATGACTTTGCACTGATTAAAACTTCTTCCTCAAATCAGCATTCTTACTGTCAAGGTTACCAGACCTCACCTCGGGATAGCCAGTTTTCTTCCCTCCCCAGCATTCAGCAGGTCAAAGGATTTCTCCTTATGTGAGCTGAAACATGTACACCAAGCCATTTTTTCCAGGCTCGGCATTATTTGTTGTTTAACTTGCCCTAGGTGGACCTTAGTTTATTAATCAAGGCAAGGTTTGAAAGCAACGGTAGTATCTTTTATTGGACAAACTGGTACTGATGATGTTGCTACAAACATCTCCTTGCTTACGATCATAGACAATCACAGGTACAGCAACACTTCTAGGACAACTTGGTTTTTCAAAGCAGTCCCACAGAAATATCATACAAATCAACTTTTCCACCTGGACCCAAAAAGGGCTTTATCTAGAGAGGCCTGAGTTTTGGGAATCAGAAAAACAACAAAACTGGACAAAACTACTCTCTCTAACCCAATATCTTGTCTCCATCAGCGAACAAGATCAGATGCCTTAAAAATGCCAGAAAATCCATCTGGGTGGATTTTCTTTTGTAGCTGGGTGGTGATCTGTTCCTAGGGGCAGTTTCCTCTGCTCCTGTGAAGCCAGCAGTCCAACTTCTCAGCTTGAGCCTATCAATCCAAAACCCCAAATCTGAAGGATCCATTCCTTAAGGGACATTTTTGTCAGTGCAAACAAGACAGTCCCAGACCATTTCTCATGTTGCTAAAGACGAGACTATGCAAAAACAAAATCTGAGCATTGATGTTGGGATTTTCATTGGAGCATAAAAGATTTCAGACACTGAAACTCTCAAGATTCTGGGCAGCTCACATCAATATGGTCCCTTTGAAATTCCCACAAAAACAGCTTTTGCAACATCACTTTAAATTTCTGAGTATAGCAGAGCAATTGGTTCTGCAGTGCATTTGGATGGGTGTTTTATCACTCTGGTGATGGGTGAAAGGGCAGGAAGCAGAGGGACAGGATGGAATTTGGAGCATGACCCAAGTCCTGCCAGGACACAAGGGAGGGACACTTTCTGAAAAAAAGAGAAGCATTGCCATGGGGGAAGTGGTCTGCCTTGCCTCCATATCCTGTGGATCCAAACTTCCCTCTGAGCATGACATCTCTTATGAAAATATGCATGCAGACTTCTCCAAACCGCTTCCCACTCCACTCCAGCAGAAGGGCCAGTTCTTGACAGCCTGAGTTTTTAGCAAAAACAGGTCTAACCCTGACACTCAGACTGTGTTAATGCAGTGAAAACAAGGGGAGAATCACACCTAATATTATGGAAATTTCCCATGGAAATCTTCATCAGGAAGAAAATAATGTATTTGATGAGATGCGATGAGATGTGTCATAAAGTATCAGCTCTCCTGGCTGCTTGAAACCAAAGATTCAAATAATGGCAAAAACTCCACATTGGTTCAAATCATTTGAGTATGAAGATTTTTCTTTTTTCTTCTGCACAGTCAGTATCTCCTTTAGGAAAAAAATTCCAGACCAGTTCTCCTCACTGTCTATCTCTTAAAAGATACTGGTGCTTCACATAAGCAGTCTTTAGTCTTTTTCTTCTCCTTTTTTCATGGAAAATTGTAGTTTTATGGATCTCACCTTGGAGCATCTTACAAGAAGCTGACTCAGAAAGCATTAAAAGCCCTTCAAAATTATTGGCTAAAACTAAATCAAATTTTGAGAAGTGCTTATGTGACTTGGGTTAACATTTCAGCTCCTACAACAGTTTATTTCTTATGAAAATTATCATTCTCCTTCAAATGTTCTATTTAAATAAAACTGCTGTTTTCAGCAACAGTAGTTTGGAATTGTCCACTGTAGCATTGAAGACCAGACTATTAAATAAGTTATTTATTTAACTTTAACTATTTCTTAGTTGCTTTGGAGCCCCCCGTTTCTAACCATTCACTGAGTATTCAATGAACCACCCTGAAGTCCTTCTCAGGCCTGAAATTATAACAAAACTTAAATTTTGAGGCATTTTGGACCACTTTTCAAACTTGTGTTGAGACAAACTCAACTTTTACAGTCACTCTGGGCCACTCTTAGTTTTTTCAGGCCCATTTTTTGAAAGAAAACATAATATGCTAGGAATTTAAACAAAAGTGATATATCAGCAAATGACCTCAGACAATGTGACCTCATCTCCCAACCACTCAACATTTGGGAAAAGGACTGGAGTTTGTTACCCTTTAACAACAGACCAACAAAGCAGACAATAGCTAAAATACCCATACCATTTGAAACACAAGCATATCTTCTCAAATCTGCCACCTCTTCTCCCTTCCTTTCCCACTCCACAGAAGATAGAAATGGACTACTTGGCATCTAATAAAAGTTCTGTGAACCACGAGGAGGGACATGGGCAATCATTTTTGGTTTAGACATGGAGCAAATACTCAGTACTTAATTTTTGAAGTGTTGACTGCAGGAAAGTATCACCAGCATCATAATAACCTCAATTACAATCTGAGCAAGCTTTTGGGGAGTTCTTAGAAGGGCAGTTAGAACTGCATGACCTTAAGGGCTCTTGCTCAGGAGAAAGCCAATTCAAAGCCCTTAAGCCTGGATGCAAACCTGGCATTTGAGCTTGTGACCAGTTTTGTTCATCAGCCTGCATTTGATGTTTTAAGCACTTCAGACCAGGGACCGTCTATTATTGTGTATGAGATGGAAAGCACCCAAGACAATGGGATCCTGATCTCTGTTTGCACATTTAAGATCTATTGTAATACAAGTCAAAAAAAGAAATGTTTTTTCTGAGACTCTGCTTCCATCCAGGGCTTGAACCTGGACAAGCAGGGATCCAGGAAAATAACACAAATAAGAAAAAGAAGGAATAGAACTAATGAGACTTGGTATCTGACACACTTGCTGTGCCCAGTAAGCTTTTCCCATAGCTGAGGTTCTCCCTAAGATCTCTCTGTGTGAATTTTTTTTGTGTCTGAAATTCATGCCTATTAGTGGGACATATTTAGACCTCCTCACCAGGTCTAAATTTCATTATATTTGTAGAAACTGGATTATCCCTGAGATCTTACCCCCTTCCCAAATGAAGATGAAATTAGCTAGAGTCTTAAGGAAAGAGACAGAGGGACAAGCACAGGAGCACAAGTTAATACATAGAATACATGCACATAAAGCTTACTTCCTTAGGATATTGGCTAGAAAAACACACAAAATACTTTCTCAGCTCTTGGCTGCTGAAATTACATCTGGCCTGGTTTACCTACATCCATCAGCCAAAGCAGCAGGGTTATGATCACACCCACAACTGCACACCACAAGATGTTGTGCCTGGTTATCTCCTTCAGATAGAGGATCAGGTCACAGAAAGCTAAGGCAGATCTAGAAAATAAAGAGTGGTCTTACTGAAGCCACACTGAATGTCCATCTGCTCAGTGTCTTGTCTCTAACAGTGGCCACAATAGACACCCAAGGAGGAATAAAGTTCAGCAGAGTATATTTGATACTTTCCTCCAGTGTCCTCTTCACTTCCAACAATTTTTGTTCAGCAACTTTGAGAACAGTGCAATCACTATGCACTTAGCAATCTCTAGCGATTTCTCTTTGATTAAATTCTTCCCTTGAACTTGTGTAAAATGATAGTTCAGAGAAGTGTACTGGGCTATGAAGTTTTGCAGGGTTTGCTGAAGACATGGGCCAGTTCCGAAACACAGCTCTTCAGCTTGTCCACTTCTGAAGCCTTGGCAAGGAAACAATGGCTACCTTGCCTCATCCCAGATTGCTCCTGCTCTCCTGTAGCACACCAGAGGAGAACAACTCACAGGCAGCACAGTGCAGAGCAGTGCTAAAAATTCTCAAGCTGGACTGGGCTAGGAAGAATTAAACCTACAAAGCCTTTCAGACACTTGACAACATATGAAGATAAGAACAGGTATTACTGTCTCCCTGGATTAGATAAACTACATCAGTTAAAAGATTCTCAAGCCAGTGTAGATGGCACCTATGAAGGGTTTTCCTGGCACAGCCAAGCTGCGACTCCCTGCCATACTTGAACTCACAGAACCAAGTAAACCTCTGGAGTGGAGACCTGGCTGCGATTCAGTCAAAAAGCAGACATGAGCTCTGAGCAGGAGATTAAGCACCTACGTTTGCTTTCTGCTTGTTTTCCACAAACCTCTCCCCAGACAGGGCTCTGACCCAATTCCCACTGAAGTCCACAAAGGCGGCTGACCAGCTTTAGGAGCTGGATGGCACCCAGCGCCTGACTGAGTGAAACACTATCTGCTGTCCCACAGCTGCAGGCCTCCTGCCCCCACAGCAGAAAACCACCAGGACTTCTACATTCTCCCCCAGCTTAGTGGGATGACCAGTGCCAGCTCTGGTGCAAATACAGCTGCTCGAATCCGATGTCACCATTCACACAGGGTGTGATTGCCACCATCCCCTGGCACCCTGACCTCTCCCTCACAGCCAGCCACAAGAGCATGCTGCATCTTGTGCCCACATTTTCTTTCCTAAGAAAGCCCCGAGGGGTTCTTTGGCACAGCTCACATTGCTGGTGAACAGCTCCCTTTGGCTTCCATGTTTACATCCTTGTGGTTGTTAATTTGAGAGAAGCCTTTTATTTTAGACACACACACCCCAACTCCCTCTGCAGGGGGGGAAAAATGTGACCTTTAAGATTGTTTATACCAATCAACAAGAAGCCCTCGCGCTGCCGGATTCCAAGAAACACGAGACCATCTTGGAGCTTGGAAGAGGGAGGGGAGCACGGGTGAGGAGCGGGAGCAATCAAGGTCAGGAGTTCATAGACAGGATAAAGGAGAAGGCAAGGCGAGCAGGCAGGGTGGCAGGGCATGCCCTCTCCATTCAGAGAGGCAAGACAAGCATCGGCAGCTCCATCGATGATGTGCAGCAGACCAGATTGACAGTGCGGGGAGCCAGCATCCTGAGGTGATGCAAGGAGCAAGCTGGTTGTGGTGGTCTTGGAGAATGAGGGTGGTCATTTCTTCCTGGCAAATCCTTCATTGGTTTTCTCCCAGCCTCACAGAATTTCACTGCAGACCAGGGGAGATCCAGGACAAGGAAAAATTATGACAGTCCAGTTTTGCACTCTGGTGCCCACTGTGATGAATAAAGGGGTTTGACAAGACCAGGAGGAAGATGAAAATATTTTCCCACTGTTGAACACAAGAGTAAATAAATAAGTAAACAGACAAGCATTCAAATCCAGGAATTTCCTTTCTTTGCCAGCACCAGCCTTCAAGGGAATAGCACCACGAATTTTTTCCTACCATTGTACTGAGCCAAATGAGCAAAGGTTGTGGCTTCAGGGAACAAAATTTCAAGTGTCAGAATAGGCAGAGGAAGCACTGGCAGCTCAGGACTGGCACAAAATCCACGGGTGTTTTATGCACAAAATGCCAGTACCAACAACTGTGAGGACTCGCTTCAACTTCAAAGGCGGCAACACCACCATCTCAGTAGGTTCAAGACTGAGGCATTGAGAGGAGGAAGAAAAAGGAGGAAGATCAATAAAAACGATGGGAGGACAAATGTGGTGGGACAGAGAGAGATGCTGTGATACAGCACACCACTTGTGGGCAGACAGCCCAATCCAAGGCAGGGTTTTTCAGGACAGAGGTATGCTTCTTCCTTTGAGCCCTCTCCCTAACCAAAATATCACAGTGGCTGTCAAAATCAGCCCCAAGGTATCTGGCATGTAGTCAGGAGTTTGACAATTTCAGTCACTTTTTTGTGGCCAAAGCTCTCTATGAATCTATATATTTGCAATTATAGAACTGCATCTTGTTCTCATTGACACTTATCTTCTCAATTGGGCTACACAATATAACCAGAAGTGGTATTTGGCCTATGCATTGCCTTTATTTTTTATGTTGCCTGCCCAGATATATTATTTATGACCCATTAGATACATTTGTTTGTTAACTAATAAACCTCAGAAAATATTTTAATGAAAGACTGTATTTTTAAACAGTCACTTGCTCTTCCTCTGTTAGCACTCGAGGATTAAATAAGACCGTGAATAGTTGTTAACTAACAATTGGTTATTGAAACACATGGACTGAGGTTTTTGTCTTCCCATTATTGAGGCTAAAGAAACAACGTTTCTATAACCACACTGATGTTGCCGGATGAGTTCTCATTTCAACCATGCTGAATTTTAAACCACGACACGGATTTCTCACCCATACCTTCATTGGCATTGGACGTGCTGAGAAGGAGAAAAGCATATGGATGTCACAGCTGGCTGTGCAGACATCAAAAATAATTGTCTTTTTAAAAATAATTATATAGCTGTTCTTGGGATTATTTCTGGTTTGTTTGTTTTTTTTTTTTTCTTCCTTTTTAATTTCTCCTTTCTCTTTTATTAAGCAGTGCTACCACTCCAGTTTTTCTGCTGGGTAACGCAGGGCTTTGACAGCATCTGGGATTTGCGTGCTAGGACAATTACCCCGTGCAAGCCCTGCACAGCTGCATTGCTGGTGGAGTGACAATTGTGCTCACTTTCTTTGCTTGACCAAGCTACCAGAAGTCTGCTTATGAATACAAGCCTGGAGTAACATTTGTGGGCTAAGGTCAGCAGTATCATTTCTAATACTTATGTCCATTCATCTGCCAACATGCTGTCTACAATCTGAAGCATGCTTCTGGTTTATTCCTACATTGTCTCATTGATGAAATAAATTTCCAGGAGAGAAAGAGATGGCCTACAGAGCCAGCAGTTACTTGTTCTTCCCTGGGTCCTGTTTTCAATATAAGTCCTTGGTTTAGGTTATTGTTTCTCCTTTTTCGTCTTCATTCATTCTAACATTCCATCTTGCCATGCAATTGGAGCTATTCAACTCAAAGATAAAAAGGATTCATGAAAATGCTCAAAGAGCAAGCTGGGTTGCTCACTGACGCGGACTCTGAGTCCTGTTTTATATGACTTAGGGAACAGTAGTTCCTCTGAGAAATTATTCTCCATTCAGATCCTCAGGAAATGTGTCCTGATTGGATACAAATGAGAGAAATGAAATGCAGATGGTTCCTATTTGGCTACGGCTCCAAGGAGGCCCGTGTAACATGATTATCTTTGGTCAGCCACCTTCTGATTTCTTCCAACTTAAGCATTGTTCCTACCTGCTCACATTTGCAAGCATCACCCATATTTTCTCTGACTACTGCACCACAAAGATGGACAGCGAAAGATGCCAACCATCTCTGCCTCTCTGGTTTTCCAGGTCGAATTCTGTCAAGAACCACTGAAAGTCACAAAAGAACTCAGTTCTAGGAGTTAGCTCATCCTTACTAATGAAAACACAGATTCAGCCTACCTATGTATTTCCAAACTCTGTGTACGCAGCATTTCTTGTTTGCTGGCACTGGCTCTTTGGAAGTGCCTGTGCAGTAAGAAATACCAAGCACAGAGATTTAGTTGGAAATCAGCAGTGATCTCGTGAACTGCCACTTCTGCTTCTCTTGCTATTTTGAAGTCTCTCACAGCATCGGAAAGTCAAAAGGAAACAACGTAAAAGGAAAGAACACTCTAAAAAACACAGACATCGACACAGCAAAAATTGTGTTCCTCCTTATTCCCCAAGATACTAAGATATCAATCCCAAAAGCATACTCTCACTATTTCCAGACAAACATTTAATTGAAAATTTTTACTCCAGCTTGTCCATCATACCATGAGATAGCATGTAACCCCATCTGAAGAAACACTGTGAAAGAAAGCTCAAACACTATCTTCTATTTCACTTGTTACCCCATCCTATTGGCCTCTCTGACTTGGTAATCAGGAAGAAACCCAGAAAAACTTTGTTGATGAATGAACCTTTTTGTTGTCAGAACAAGGATACCCTATTCACAGTCAAAAATTACAATCTTATAGAGGTCTCCTGAAATAAACCAATCTAAATAGAATATAAATAAATCTTAAAACCAAACCAAAACCAAACCAAACCAAACAACCCCAAACCAAAACCAATCCCATCCAAATCAGCAAAATACAACTATCCTCAAACCAAGTTTGAATTCCCAAAAAAATTACCAGACAAGGGACTCCATGGACTCCAATGTGAAGTTCACCCCACTGTTGCCTTTGAAAGGATTTCACACAATGGATGGATAGTAGTGTAAAACTAATGTAAAGATAGATAGATCAGCAGTCTGGTCCATGGCCAAAATCTAGTTTCACCCTTGTAAACCCGAAACCACAAAGGAATGAAGTAAAAAATATAATGATACACCAAAGCTACCTGATACCTCCCAAGCTCTCTAGCTCAATGATCTTCACAACCAGCAAAAGGGCTCAGAGCTTTACTTTCTTTGTGGCCATACTCTTAAGTGTCCAGTTTAGGTAAAAGAGTTTATGATTCCCAGGCTATGATGGATATCCTAGCTGCAACCACAGCTGTAAAGACACAGTCAGGATTATTTTGAGCATCCATCACCTACCCAACTTGAGCCTTGTGTCTCATCTGTCACCTAAGTAGGGGGTGTAAATCTCATTATAACCACCAGAGTGAGTCATGTGTTACAACTTCTGCACACGTCCATTATATTAAAGAATAACCTCCCAGCTCCTCCAGATGGGATGGCAGAGATGGATGGACAACTCTCTTTGATCTGGGGAGTTCTTCCTCTACCTCCAGTTTGTCTTCAATTGCCTCCAAGGTCATGCTGTCAGGACAGGACGGCACACACACCCCACACCCCCCACCCTTGCATATGAATCTCATCTCCCCTCCTCCAAAACCACAGTCTACACATGTTTGCTGTTACTTCCAGATGTCCACAACTTGAAAGTGGTGATTTGAGAGGAAAAAAACAACATTTAGAGCTAGCGGAGCTGAGTCTCCCTTCTCCTCCCTTTCCTTCAGCATCTGTCCAAGTCATCTATGCAGACAATACCAAAAAGTTCTAGGGGGTCTCAATAACACACCAGAGAAGCATCTGCATGTAGATGGGTTAGAGAGACAACACAATTCCTCTTCTCCCAATTAGAGTTAAAAGCTCTCTCTCAGCTCACTGCTCAGAATTTACTCCTAGAGATCTTTGGCTAAAGCCCTGCTTAACAGATATCTAACAAGAAACCAGCTGGTGTCCTTCCCCATGCTGGAATGAAATGGATGCCTGCAAAACAATGGAAGAAGTGGCACTGACTAGGACTTGATCACTAGGATAGATGCAACAGCACGTACAACACTAATATATTTTAATCCTACTGTCCTCACTCATGCAACCCTGGCAAAAAGGCTCTGTCCTGCAGGCATCTCCAGCCCCAGGTCTTTCTGCAGTAACCAGACTGGGGGTCCCTTTTGGTGGCTGGTCATGTGGATTGTGGTAGGCAGGCACACAATGCCACTTCTGTGTGGTACTGCAGGCTTTGAATTTTCCCTTGAAGAGAACAGAAGGAAGAGAGAGAAAAGAGCCTGCCTGACTCACAACGATACCTGGAGCTTCTGCTCCACAGCCAGAGTACCACTGACATGAGAAGGTTCACCCCTGGTTTTGGGAGTTCTCAGAGCAGCTCTCTTCCCCATCAGCTGGTGACAGCCCATCCCTTCCACACCCTGTGCTGTGGGAAGCCAGCTTTGCCATCTGTGGACTACCCCATGCTGGGAAAACCCTCAGCTGGGGAGATCTGTTGTCTTTCCAGAGCAGCGCAAAGAAATCAGAGCGTGGGAGAGAACATGGACCTAAGAATCCTTCTAAGTCCTTCACAAATTTACCCATGCATCCCCCAGACTCCACCTCTTCCATCCAAAGTACCTAAATACACCCCTATAGTGATGTCTGCTGTTGACATCAGAGCAGACTCACAGCAGCACTCCTGCTGCTGCCCTCAGCTGAGTCATGACTCATGAACAAAGGGAATTTTGACCATTGTTATTTTATTATTTTCATTATTTCATTCATCATCTTAATTTCCCTCTCTCACTCCTGGCCAAAAGAGAAAGACAGAGATACACACACAAAAAAGAAAAGGGGGGGGAGAAGGAAAAAAACGCCAACATGGTCCACATCTGGAAATTGATTTCCCAACCCCAGAACAAAGAGCTCTGAAATTGTGGCTCCAAGTCTCCTGTTTGTGCTCTCCCATTATGTAAAAAGTCCTATAATAAAATCTAATGGAGAAGCTCAAGAGTCGGCAAGAATTATTTGGAATTTATTAGTGAACAAGATCCATTCAGAAGTTCTTGTAGAACTGTACATTGGACTTACAAAGCTATTAAGCTCACAAAAGCTGCAGGAGCATGACAGCTTTTGGTTCCAGAAAACTTCTCAGTTGATCAGGCTTGGCTTGGCTTAAAACACTTCTTTAATCCCAGCTAAACTACCGTACCATTTATGTTACTTTCCATGTTCAGAAATATTCTTACCAAAGTTTAGTGCTGTGCAGGGATGGGGAAAAATTACAGAGACACAAAGAGAATGCTAAGGCGAGAAAGGGGAAGAAACACAATTTTAGAAATCATCATTTTTCAGCAAGGGAAATGGGGACAAACAGTTCCTAAGAGAGTTTAGGATGTCAGTCATTTTTAACAACAGGAAGTTTCTTAGAACGGGTTAAAAATCTACTACTGACACTTTTAACAGAAAAGGATTTTGCAAGTCAATAGAAATGTTCATGTGGGGGAAAAAATTTCAAAAACATTGTTTTTAATTTGAAAAACCGTAACCCCATAGCATTTCAATAGAAAAAAAATACATGCATTGTTGAGAAATGGCACAGTGCACCCCACTGGGACAGAAAGAAAAGCATTATTAGTTGAGAATTGTTGAGGAGAGGACAATTATTTGAGGGCTTCAAAAGAAGATGCTCCTCTGACCTGCTTGATCATATACAGATACGCACAAGAGTGATGTGTACTACAGCTTCTATTTCCACCTCGGGTCTCTCAAATGGCAGCCCAACATATTGGCACTATATTGATAGTCAGGGCTCATGTACAGCATGGATTTGTCCTTTAGCTCCAAGCCAAAGTGATCTAGGAAGAGACACCACAACTGGATGCACATGAAGGAGGCCACATTGTCCAACAGTCTCCTGGTCATAAGCCCTCCTCCCCTGCCTTTTCTTTGATGTTACTTAGCTGTGCTTACGTTTGGTGTTGAATCGTTGGACTTAGCCTTTCATCCAGACCCTTGGGATGTGTTAGAGGGATGGAAAGAGAAAAGCACTACTTAATAACACTTTCCAAGTACAAGGGAGAGGAGATTCCTGGAAAATCAGGTTAAGATCGTCCAAAAAACTTCTTCGAGGAAATGTGGCAAACTGTATATAGCTAACTATTTATGGCGGAGATGGAAGTTAGACTACCCTTGAAGGCAAGCAGCTGCTGTCCAGACAGAGGTCTTAATCATCATTCCAGTTAGTCACTGAAAACTAAACACATCATAAGTAGGTGGGGGTAAAGGGTTATTCCAAATAAATAGCCTCATTATTCTGCAGGAACTGTTCTAGCTCATATATGTTTACCTACATTTGTATTTAAAAAGAGGGCGTTGAGCCAAACCATGGAACTAGAACTTGAATTCTGAAACCAGCCTTCTTTCTCCATGTGTGGAATTGCTCAAACAAGAACAAAACTGGTCAAAACATATATTTTTTTAAATGAACAGTGTAGGGTTGGTTGGTTGGGTTTTTTCTTTTTAAAGAAAATTAATTTGTGAGAATTTTCTTCTCTTGTCCCTCAAATTTTTCTAATTTTTGCAGTTAAAAAAAAAAAGAAAACAAGGAACTGTTTTTCAGCTTTGTTTTTCATCATTCTTCCTCTGTTGCCACATATTTCATGGCAAAAAAGAATAAAAGTTGATGAGAAGGTGAAGAGGGAAATTAAAAAAAAATACTTAAATTAACAAAATATTTGCATTAATGTCTTTTAAAACTGAGCCATTTTCTGCTGCTTTTCCGAGATGGTTTCCAATTTTTGCTTTGCTTGCATTTTTACTGTCAAATCAGAAAACTGAACTTCTTTTTTTGAGCAGTTCTCAAAAGCACTTGCAGGAAACACGATTAGGAGATGATCTGTATTGCTCCCGCCTCCCTTAACACACACTATAAAATATTCTTGCTATCTGTGGATATGCCCAGCTCTGAAATGCAACCCAGATATGGTCCAGCGATTCAACTCACCAGACACCAAATGCTATCTGTTTTTCCGTGAAGCATTTTAATACCAGATCTCAGAGGAGCCATTGGTCTCTCTGTGACATAACCTCCTGTTACTAGACCTACTTCTGTCATAGTTGCCTTGACCAGAGCAATGCAACTTTAGCAGAGCATAATCTCAGCCTCAGGCCCCCACAGCCTCCTCCTCTGTAAAATCATCATTTCTATCGTTTCTAAGCAGCAGAAACACATATTCAGCCTGCTGGTTTCCAGCCCAGAGATCCAAGTTAACCAGCTGAAGGCAAGGTCTCGCATCCCCTCATCACTTCCTTGTGCTACACGTGTACCTCCCAGGATGCAAACGCCCTCAGTTTTAACCCAGGTCTTACAGTTAGGTGAAATGTACAATTTTTATTAATAAAAATGTTTTCCAGCCTTCATGCTTGCCCAGGAAAATTTGGAGATGACATCTGAATATACTTACAGGCTCACACACCAGGTGGCAGCAGTAAAGAAGTAGGTACATATTTCAGCCTTGTGATTTTTCATCCAGCATCATGGTTTGTCAAGACTTGACTCATGATTTTTGATTGCTGCTGAGGTTGGTGATACTGACTGCAAACTTTGAGAGGCTTCAATGGTTTACTGAAGGGGAAGTGGGGCCTCAAGCTCGTGACACTGGTGCCTTTCAGCACTGTGAGCAAGTCTGTTGTGCATCTCAGCAGAGCACTGTACTGTGGAGACAGCACGCACAAGTCCCAGCTCACCCACCCTTGCCCAAGACAGCCCTCTCCCTTAAGAACACACAGGGAGTAGAGCAATCCTCCACGAGTGCAAAAGCAAGACCCAGTCCTGCTCCTCACAGGAATCCATGAGAATTTTTGCCTTTAGCACATTAATGGAGACAGGATCTTACCCAAAGCACATACCAAAGGAATGAATCTTCCAGAAATATGAATTCTCTTTGCCTCATACCAAAACATTCATAGTAAGTCCAGGCAGCACTCCACAGCAAAACACTGGCAAGAGGAAACACTAACAAAAAACTAAGACACTAAAAAAACCCCAAGAAAAACCTCCAAGAAGAAACAAACATAAGAAGAATATGCTGCCCATTCAGTGAAAAAAAATGCTAACAAATTAATGCTGTCTCATGATGATACTGAAATATTTACAGGAAGAGAGCACAGAATTTTGGCTGGCAAACACAAAAAGTATCTATCGCAACTATTTTCTGTGTAGAACAAAGGGGAGAGGAAATAGAGGAGGAAAAGTGGGGGAGTAGGGGGAGGGTGAAAGAAAGGAGACAGAAAAGCAGGGAGAGGAATACAGACTAAGAAAAATTATGGAAAAAAAAAAAAAGAAAAAAAAGGAATTGAGGGGAATAGAGAGCAGAGTTCACAATAGGAAGTTGTGCTGCTCCCTTTTTACCTGCCAGTAGCCGTATTTATTGGCATCTCCCTTACGTGACAGAGGATCACTTCCCTCACAAGAGCAGCATATTATTAAAAGAGACTGCCAATAGTATGCACAAAATTTTATGATGCCCAATGGGACAACTGGGACCAAGTAAATTAATTTGTTATATATTCATGTCACTATAGATAATTACATGAGTTGTCCAGCACGCCAAGGGACATGAGTCTATCCCTCTACTCTGGTGAGACCCCCACTTGGAGCACTGCTGCCAGCTCTGGAGTCCTCAGCACATGAAGGACATGGACCTGTTGGAACCAGTCCGGAGGGGAGCCACGAAGATGATCAGAGAGCTGGAACACATCTCTTATAAAGACAGATTGAGAGTTGGGATTGCTCAGACTGAAGAAGAGAAGGTTCCAGGGAGACCTTATAATGGCCTTCCAGTAACTAAAGGGGGCCTACAGGAGAGATGGTGAGGGACTCTTTATCAGGGAGTGGAGTGATGGGATGAAGGGTAATGGTTTTAAACTGAAAGAGGGGAGATTTTAGATTAGATGTTAGGAAGAAATTCTTTACTGTGAGGGTGGTGAGACACTGGAACAGGTTGTGCAGAGAAGCTGTGGATGCTCCATCCCTGGAAATGTTCAAGACCAGACTGGATGGGCCTTTGAGCAAGCTGGTCTAGTGGGAGGTGTCTCTGTCCATGGCAGGGGGGTTGGAACTCAATGGTCTTTAAGGCCCCTTCCAACCTAAACGACTCTATGATTCTAGGAATTGGCTTCACAGCCTGAGTCTTCCTCAGCCAGTAATCCCCATGATTCATGACCGACAGTTGCATAATAGTGCTCTTAATGTCTTCATCATATTGCATGGAAAATGCTGTGTAGATATACGTGCATGCACAGTGACTCACTTTGACACCTTGGGTTGACATTTGCAGTCTGGGCCAAGCCTGTCAGTAAGACAAAGGCACTTCTTGTGAGGTTTCCAAGCCATCAGGGCAGGTATTGAACAATAGAGCACACAGGAGAAGGCAGGAAAAGGTAGCCCTCAAATATTCAGTTCATGTATGCAATGGCCAAGTGCGCTGGCACAAGAAAATACTCAAAGCAACAGCTCTTCTCTGGTAACAGACAACAACAGCACTAAAGAGTGCAAAGTATATAATCCATTTTGATACTATAAGCAAGTAAAACAGAAAAAAATACTCTGCACAGAGAAGGCACAAATAGAAACATCCCAGGAAGTTCTCAAGAACCAAGACAGGCCTTTCCATCTGGAGAGAAGATGATATCTCAGAATCAAGAGTCAGCAGAGACAGCAAAGTGCTGCAGATCAACCTGAATCAGAAGATAAAATGAATGAGAATATGAAAAATAACACTCGGACATCACTTGGCAACTGTGTAAGAGGCTGCAGGTAGCACCAGGACCTCTAAAAAAAGCTCAGAGTTAATGACAGGAAGATAGGAACAAGCAAGGCCTGTTGTTGCTGCTGGGATTTGCTGCTGCTCAGCTTGTATCACCACAGATGCTCACTAGCAATGCAATGAGGATTAGCTGCTGCTAGTAGAGTACACACATCTCCTGAATGAGAATGTACAAGGACCCTGCTGCTCCTTCATAGGCCTGCTATTGGCAGCAGCTGGACTGGCAGTTGTCCTCACCTTGCCATGTCATAGCTACGGGGAAATATCTTTTTCCATCCAACTTTGAACCCTTCCAAGCTAGTCTTGACCCCACGGTAAGAGAAATAGCAGCCACTGATCGGAGCACATTTTTTTCCACATTTTGCCAAGCTAATGGAGAGCCAAGGGCAATACATGGTCATTTCAAGGAGCCTTAAATGGCATAAGGCCACAAGAGAAGGCATGACAGAGCCAGATCTCCCCGCTGTTCCCCAGGGAATACTCTACTCACCACAGCCAGGCCCATTTCTTCCTGCACCCTCCGGCCCTGTTGCAAAATGTGACACCCATTCACGTGCCAGGCAAGCCATGCTGCCGCTCCCCTGACTGGAGCTACTTCTTACCTTAGATCAACACCAAAAAAATAAAAAAAAAAAAAGCTCTCCCTTGGGTATCATGCAGTGCATTCCAGTTCCTCCCAGCCAGTATTTGTGCAGCGTTTTAAATACATGAAGTGTTATATAAATGCTAACTATTATTATAATGTTCCCCTCCTTCCAGTCAACTCCCCCCACAGACCCACAGACACATTCCCCACCTCCCGTTTTAGCACGTTCACAGCATCAGAAATTACCCTGTTTTCATTTACCCTGCCCTTTGCCATATGATCCTGGCCCTCAGAAGCTTTAAATAGTCTGCATTATTATGAAGACTTGTTAGAACTTGTCCCTAATCACTCCAGGAATAATCCTTGATGGCTTGTCTCAGACTGTGTGTGCGCGCGTGAATGTCTGTGCAACAACAGGGCTCTGGCTTGCTTAGGTCCCTCCTAGAAGGGGAGTTAAAGCTTCATACCCAATACAGGATGAATGGCACATCGGGGGGGCCTCACACAGCACTGAACCCGTTGTTGTGTCTGCGTATACTAAAGCTCTTTTCAGCGGAGACCTGAAATGAAAACCTACATTTCAGAAAAGAACAGGCTGACCATATCATGTGTTGATAGATGCTGAGCAGCAGAAATCAACCTGCCTTTTAGATGCAGGGACACTTAAAATGGTGCAGTCAATGCTTTCCAGAACTGTGCTTGTTACAGCTGGTCCCAGAGCTTGCCCTGTTTCTCTGGTGCACAAGAATTCCAGTGCTAGATACCGATATATAAACTCTGTGTTGGGGTTACAACCCCTGTTGCCACCCCTGTTTGCCACCCCCTGTGGCAAAACTTATGATGGTGATACAGATTGAGAAAAGAAAAAGAGAAACCTGGTGCTTAATAAATCTGTTTCTCAAAGGCCAACAATTGTGATTTCAATGTTATCCACAGGAGAGAATCCAAGGCAGAGATAAATCTGCTTTTCTGGTTTGGGTTCCAGATGCAAACTTAGAAGAAAACAAATCACACAGTAGCGTGGCAACACTGAGACTCACACCATGTAGATTGCAACAGTCTCTACCTTGAGGATGAAGTAGTATTTGTCAGGGCAAACAGATTACCAGACCTTTGTTTACCTGGGGTCAAATTAGCCCACTAAGGTAAAGCTGCTGGTGTTTGGAGATTTTGTATTCATGCTATGCATTGACAAAATTACCTCACCCATTACAGTCTCATGACACCATATGTACCAAAATAATAAGTGAGAAGCAGCTGAGAAACACCTGCTAAAATAATATCATTACATATTTGCACCATAGCTCAGCATCCAGTCTGCCCAACCATGTGGCCTTCATGTTTTCAGATGGTCTTGGAACATTTTGCTGGGCATCTCACCATCTCTAGAGCACCAGAAGAGGCATCTGAAGGAAGTAAAAACGAAAGAGATTTTGGTGCTTGCCTTTCATCTCCCAAACTCTTCATAGTTATCAAAGAAGAGAAAGACCATATACAGTCTTTTGGTATCAGGCCATGCTGACCATCACATCTGTGGGATGGTTTGGGGATTTTAGCTGAGAATAATATCCAGCAGCTTAGTGCTCAGTCAAAAAACCCAAAAGTTGGTCATTTCCAACACTTCTATTTACTATGTGGACTACCAAGACCGAATCAGTCCTTGACAAAATGGGAATAAGGGAAGATGCTTAAATGCCTGGATGGAAAAAGGGTGGCAAATGGAAGGAGGTGTTACATGAAGCCATATGTACTGGAACTGAGATAAGTGCTAAAGTCTTAGACACTGGGCACCAGGAATGCCCATGCAGTGTGCCTATTGAGGGGATCATAGGCTGCTAAACAAAGACTTTTGGAAAAGCTTCCAGCCACACTGAAGAAGGTCCACTTTCTTGGTGTGGAGTTAGCTCACTCACAGAAGCGCTTACCTATGGACACAGCAAAGAAAATTATGAAATAAAATTAAGAAAACTCTTTAAAAGGAAAATCCTTACATTGTTGTAGCATGTAGATGACTTTGCAAAGGAAGTTTCATCATTCTGTGCTGCAGACAGCCACACAGAGACAGGCATAGGGTGAATTTGTCTTATCTAAGAGCTCCCAGAATATCAGTGACAAAGCTAAGTTTGGAGGAGTTATGGTAGTCTGGTCACAGAGCAAAATGTGGCTACTGAGTCCTATTTTGTGCTTTGCATCCTAAGCCACAAACCTGGGGTCATGGGAGTAGGAATACTTAGACTCTTTAGGAAGCCAGGAATTTGTGTTGTAAAACGAAGATAGACTAAATTCAAGCTACTACAGAGTATGGACTTGTCTTCCTGATGGGCAGAACCATCCAAGGGCCAGCACTGTCTGCCCTCTTTAAGTAAAGGTGCTGGGAAGCAAGGAAGAAACTCAAGCACACTCAAAACTAAAGCATAAGATGTGTTGCTCCAACATGAAATGTCAAATTTTGCACAAGGATAAATCCAGAGCAGAGACCAGGTCAGTTTTCAGATATGTCTCCCCACAGAGATGCAGGCTCCTTGCAATGATGCAACAAGCAGGCAGTTACAGAAACTATAGCAGTGGCACACTCAAGAAAACAATGTTCTTCAACATATGTGAGGAGAACCAAGACCGAAGAGGAAAGAGAAAAGAGCTACCCATAAAATATTTACGTACATAAATAAATCTGCGAAAGCAGGTCCTACTTCAAAGTTGGACCTCGAGATGAAAAATACAGTAACAAGCAGTCATTCCTAGAGAAGCTCCCCTCAAAGAAGAGCCTGGGGACACTCTGAGTAAAGCCTTATTCTAATGGATGTTCAAGTAAACACACAGGGGGGTCCTTGCATTATTTCACCATGTGGACCTCACTGAAATGTCCAAATTAGAAACTGAGGCTCCCTGCAAAGTCCACAGAGAGAAGCAGATATTTTTTGAACGTGATTCAGAGCCCAGAGGGTAGGAACCTAGCTCCTGTTCTACTTATGTGGTCCAAACCATCCCCAGAGGTGCCTTCCCCTCTTCTTAGTCCACACTCAGAGTATAAGCAGCCTGACTCAGGCTGCTATGCTAAATGGCGAATATTACACAATGACAGCAAATCCCTGAAATCTCTTCTATGTGGTAATCATGGTATGAGCCCAGAGGGAAATGACGAAGAATTCAAGACTGGGAACCTGATGCTGCCTTGTAGGCTGGAATGGCAGAGCTGTGGCAAAAGCTACTTTTCTCTATTTTTTTTATTTATTTTAGGACTTTGATGAAGTCTGGCATATGCTAAAGATGGAAGAAGAGGAATCAACTTTGTCCATCATTAGACATGCATATAAAACAGAGTCCTGTTCTCAATGAGAGAGAGAGTAAAAACTCATCTAGACCAGATGATAAAATTAACAGACAGCATACAATAGCTGGAAACAAGAAACAGAGGATTTTACTGAGCTCAGAGGCTGAAAGTTTCACACTAAATCCATGCAAACAGTTGTGGTGGTCGTGGTTGAATTTGAATTAAAAAAAAAAAAAGCAGTTTCAGCTCTGGATGCACTGAGCGTCAATTGCCACAGCCACACAGCACGTTAATTATTTAGTTGTAGTTAACTACTGTGCTCTTGACAGGTCATCAGCCAGGAAAGCCACATTCTCTTCAAGTATAAAAAGAAGAAAAAAAAAAAACAAAACAGGAACAGCAGAGGTAAAACTGCCGAACAGGATTTTGTACGTTGGACATTGTAACACCTTATCAGGCCTCAGATGCATGAGATCAGAAATACCAGTTGGAACCCACAGGGCTTATCTGGGCACTCAGAAGCATAGGAAGAATGAGAGCCAGAGTTTTATTCTATATGAATCCCTGAATGCTGCCACTGTAGATAAGGAGTGAAATCCCAGGTTCCACTAAGTCAATGACAAATCTCAGTTTGACATCATTTGGGTTGGGATTTCCTGCCCAGAATCCAAGGGTGAAAACCACACTAAGCACAGGAAAAAGGCAGCAGAAACTACTGAAGCCATGCACAGCTCCTGGCTGCACTTGTTTTGAGGCCAGCATGAACATATACGTGTTAGATGGGAAAGGTGGCTAGATTTTGATTTGGTTGGTTGTTTTTTTCATGCAGCCATTACCCTGCCTGGCTTTCTGAGGTTTAGAGTCAGGCTTTGGGGATATTAAGGGTCAGTTTTGATATACAAGGATGTTCCCCTATGCACAAAGTGACAACATTTAACAGCTTGTCTTCCATTGGAGGAGACCCTCAATTCCCAGGGCAGGAACCCATGCAAGCTGGGGAAGCGTCAAATGCCAGTGATATTCCAAGAGGAAAGAGCCATTGGACAGTGAACAAATAAAAAAATGAAAAAAGCAAGCAGCAATCTGCCAAAGCAATAGCCTACTATCTTACATAATGCACCGGTTTGCTGGAAAGAAGACCAGGGCTCATGGAGAACTGTGCCAGTCTCCTGCAGGTGAAGGGTTGCGTCATCACTCATGGGCTGGGTCTTGGCCATGGACAACTCTCTGTCCAGCAGGGAACAGAGGAGGTGTTCACACAGAAATAAGGAGAACAACTATCCAAAATACTGCAGGCTACACTTGACAGAAGATACAGCCATTAAAGACAACAGGAGAACCAAAATGGGTACCACACTCTAAGTGTAAAAAATACCTCTCATTCAATGCTAATATCTACCTGGGGAGCCTTACCTACTACCACATGAGACAACATATAACAAACATTAATCTGCTGTTGGTTTTGGGGCTGAAAAGAGTCCAAATTTCAAGGGAAGAAGAAGCTACCACTTTTCCAGTTTCTTCTGATGGTTTCTCATGAAGTAGCAGACCTTGTCTCTCCTGTTGTGGCTGTGAAAGCAGAAGGAGCAGAGGAAGGAGGGACCCCACATTGCCCATGAGCTGTGCCAACAGAAGCTACATCAAGGCCAGCAGGGATCTGGGGAATCTCTCTCACCTCTTCATGGCCACCATGGCGACCTACCAGCCTGTTCCAGCCACCTCAACCCAACACTTCCTGGGAAAGGTGGTCTCCCCCAGCCACATCACGCTGCCCAGAGGGAAGCTGGGTACCCCGGTGCCACTGAGAGAGGTGGCCAAGAGCTTGTTTTTGCCCTTCATCAGTGTCCCCCTTGTGCCGGGTGTGTGGGCTTTTTACAGTGCCAATTAAGTGGACGCTGGGGCCAGGGAGGAGGCACAGCGCACCGAGCCCCCGTCTCGCTGCCTCTGTACTGTCACCTTCCATTAAGCAGCTGGTGGCCGGGAGAAGGGGAGGGAAAAGCCAGCGGCATGTTTGGTTTGCTGTTTTTGTGGGCACTTTACAACTTCAAAGGCTTCCCTCTGGTTCACGGGGGGCAAGGGGCAGAGGTCAGTAGGCACGGTTTGACCTCCCTTTCACCTCCTCCCCGAAAGGGAGAGGCACGCACACACACACACACAGAGGAAGAAGAAAAGGAAGACGAGATTCAGGCAAACACTTTTATCCTCTAATCTTTCTTTGCCTTAGTGCTGAGGAGGCTTTGTCCGGTAGACAAAATGATGTTTGGAGTGTCTGATGCTTCCATGCTGGACTCTTCCACCTCCATTTCCACCAGGAAATAAAGAAAACAGAAGATCCACAAAACAGAAAAAGAAAAAAAAAGCAACAAAAAAAAGAAACATTGCTCCTGGGGCCTGGATTTTCTCATTTTTGATTTCAGGTTGGTTTTTTGGTTGTGGTTTAGTTGGGGTTTTTTTTCCCCCAGCTAGGCATCTATACGGGAGCACCACCATTGCTCATGATGGAGAGAGAAAACAGGCACGATTGTTCAAGATCCATCACGGGATGTGAAAAATGCATTTTCTTGTCTTTAAAGACAGCACTGTTGTATTTATTTATTTATTTGTAATGGCAAGGTCACTAGCCCTGGGGCACTGAGGAATAAGTTCGAGTTTCAGAAAGCTCTCCACAGCTGGTGATTATATCCCTTGCAGTGCATACAAAGACATTGAGAAAGCAGCAGAGAAAGTAAACAGTATCACTTCTGGGGATGGAGGGGGAGAGGAGGAGGGGGTAGAGAAGGAGAAGAGAGGCAGATGAAATTTAAACTGGCGATCAGCCCAGCCACCAACTTAAAACAATACAGCAAGAGGAAGCCAAAAAGGAAAGAAAAACAGAGAGGGGTGTGCACAGAGACACATTCTGTGTGTGAGAGACGGAGAGAGAACGATGCAAAGCAAGAGCAAAGAAACTAAAGAATGAGATTGGAAGCTGATGTTTCAGGAGCCATCTCTGGGGGTACATCACTGAGTAGAACAGCTTGGAGGGGGAGGTTTTGGGGGCACAGTTGTCATCCCCAGTGTAAATATATTTATGAGCATTTCTGATGAAGCTGGCAAAGTACAGTTGTTCACCTCTCTCAAGAACAAGTGGAGGAAAAGCACAGGGTCTAGAAACAACAGTCCCAGCTTTGTCCTCTCCTGTCATCCTCAAAACCAAATAGGACAAAAAAGTGGTCCAGACTGAGATCTAGTGACTGATACTCTCCAGGTTGGTACAACGCAGACTCAGCCTGTGCTTGTCTCTCAGCTGTCTCTGGGAATCACGCTCCTACTCATCTTAAGGCAGTTTCATGTTAACCTAGTGCCTTTCTCACGTATTTGGTTTGACAGCACGAGAGAGAAAACAGAGTCAAGACTGGGTGGTGCTCTGGAGCACACAAATGTTTTGTATGTTTACAGCACAGGGCACAAATTTGATGCAGTTTGGTCCAAGTCTGTATAAGACCTCCTCACACAGATTGGTCCTGGATGCTGGCTGGATGCTCAATCCTCACCTTCCAGAATAGGTCTGGCTATGTTAGATCTTCTCTGGTCACATTGACCGTGATCTCACTGGAATGAGGTTAGTCATCTTAGCACGGGGGAAGGGAGAGGCCAGCTTTTTTGGAACATTCATCTGCCTGGGAAAGGCTAACAAGCCCTCCTTTATAGATGTCTATATGAGGATCTCAGCAGAAACACAGTTGGAAAGTCTGCAGAAAGACAGTGTACCTTAAAAGGACCAGGCCAGGCTGTTCTTCAGGCAGCCCATCCAGCTTTCTGCTACCTTTCACACCAGGAGTCGGGCATCCTGCAGGTTGATGTGTCCTCTAAAGTGTTCCAGCAATCACACTCTCCTCCAAGAAACAACACAAATCTTAAAGCCACAGCTGCAAGCCTCAGCATTCAATGACTCTCACCTCAGATAGGAGAGCAGCGATGCAACTATGCTTCTGGCTGAGCTCCAGCACGCTTAGTGGTACTTCATGGGACAGGTTGGTCAAGTGCCATGTACTCAGAGTGCTTACTACTTAGTGTATTGCTCCTTTGAATTAAAAACCTACCCAGACAACCTCCTCTGCTAACCTCACTGGCCTCCCATGCATCAAGACTAGCTAGCACAGCCCTCCTCTGACTGGTAGTTAACCCTTCACTGTCTGCCGTCAGTTTGGGGAGAGAAGATGCACCCTAACAGGGGTCCATTTGTGCTATACTTTGCAATTTCTACATACGACCTAGAACAGAACCAGACAAGGATGACATCATTGATTAAAAAAGAGCAAACAGCCTGAACTCTACAGAATAGTCCTCAAGTTTCCCCCACCTCAAGTCTTTGTGAAGATTTGGTATGGATTCAACTGATACTACAGCTTCTCCAAGGGTTTCTTGAAACAAGGTGCATTTAAAATCTGCCACCAGAAAAAGTTTCAGCTGCTAAAAATGACAGGGTGATGATAAATTAAATTCTTAGCACCCCATTAGGAATGGCCAATAGTTTAACATTTCTTGTAGACTTAAGTGACTGGTGATTCTGAAATGAGATATCATTTCATTTCACTACAGACACTTTTTATAAGTTATACACTGGTTACTCACCAGTGGTGCAAATTGCAACAGGAGAAAATCTAGTTAGATATTTGGGAAAAAAAAATAATATTTAAGGTTAGTCAAGCATTGAAACAGGTTGTCCAGAGTGGTTGTGGGATCTCCATCCTCAGAGATGGTCAATATGGGATTGGGCAAGGCCCTGAGCAACATGAACTCATTTGGCCCTGCTCTAAAGGGCTTGAACCAGATGACCTCTGGAGGTCCTTTCCAACCTATCAAGAAGGCCACGTCAGGACCTGCCCAAGAAGCATACAGTACCTCATGTCCAAGTACAAACATCAGCATGGAGGCACCCCTGTTGTGGGGTTTCCAATACAAATATTGCCGTGGTTACCTTTTGATTAAAACAAACTCAGTGCTACTTGCCTGCTTCCCAAGGGTAACTATGCAGTTGAAGTGAAATAAGACATCTGAGTGCATGAAAGTTCCAGGTGTTGAGTCTGTGAGCCTACAATCACTGTATTTGTCACCAACTGCATCCACACCCTACAGAAGAGGGGGGCAGATGAACACAGCAGACCAGCACTAGCACCCTTCAATTGACTCTTCTACCCCAGATGGGCAGAGCCTGAGGTGCAGATGAAAGATGGGAGCAGATCACCAGCTATCTCTCCATCCATGCCTTGACCAAAGGCAATCTAACTGTCTAAACGACAACTCCATTCCTACAGAAAAAGCAAATTGTTTTGGTTTCAACCAAGTGGGTCCATGTTCACTTTCCTTTCTGGAAGTGCACTGAGGTCTCTTTGGGGGAGGGGGTAGAGGATTAAAAAAAAAAAAAAAAAGATTTTATAGAAAAAGTAGTATCTTCACCTACCTGGGCATGTGGGTAACATACATAAAGATCACCATCTAGTGGCTTAGTGGCTTACTGGAAAGATACCACCTGTTGTATGGCTGCAAGTATGATGACCAATAAAGTTGTTGTTACAACATATTACAAATGACTCTTGCATTCAGCTCTTAGGCCACCTAGGCAACCACAGATATGGACAAGTTTCTGACACACAGAAAACTGATGCCCATCCCTTCCCCCAGTTAAACATTGATCCCTTTCCCATCATTTTTTTTGGCCATCTCCCCTACATAGGACTTGAACACACGATAAGAGATTTGCAATTTACTTTAAGGGCCAGAAACTAAGTGTCCAGTGTGAACTAGGTGAGCTCCTATGGCAGTTGATACAAGGAGTCAGATACAACCAGATGTTGGTGCATCTCATCATTTTGTATGGGGGAGAAAGCATATAGGATAAATCCTATTTATGAGATGCCATAGCCTGGAAAAAAAATTACCCGTCAAACATGGCAGTTTCTGGAAAGCTTGGCCCATGAGCAGCTCATGGGGTAGTCTATGCCAACCCTTTTCCATTTGCCTCACTGGAAGTCATTCAGGTTGAAGTATTCCTGAAATACTCTGAAATGAAAAGACTGGCTTCTTTGCATCACCCAAGATTAAGATCCAGCCACCCATTACACAAATCTGTGGTTATCTGGAGATAAAAGAAACCAGTTTCCAAATACATGTTCCTCTGTCAACATACACGATAAGGAGACCTATGATAACTAAGACACAAGAGAAACCACTAAATTTGTACAGCATTCTTCACATCTATCTCAACATACATATAAAAATCTATGCTAGTCAGCAAGTCTCCTGTTACAAGCTCTAGAGAAAGGAAGTCCTACAGAAGGAAGTTGTCTTGGACACTTCATATAAGTAGGGACAAACTAACCTCTGGGGGTGCTCATCCCCTTCTCCTTAGAGGGTCGAGGGTACTCTAGACAAGTAACTTCAAAGGTTGAGTTTAGAGAGGAAAGCTCCATGCTTTGACCTTTGAAAGGGATATGGTATCTCTGCGGTCTTGGGATCTGAACAACCTTCTTGTTCATGCTGATTACTATGTCACAGTTGATCAGCACTTCTAGTAGCTACAGTGGCCTCCAGGGGGCTTTGCATCCGGCCCAAACGATGGACAATTTTCCATAGTCTCAGCAATAGCTTTTGTAAAGCTTAAAGGCAGGTCTCCTGCAGACCAGACGGAAGACTCAACTCAGTAGGCCAAGAAACCACTGCATGCCTTTAGCTAAATTTGGCTGCTGAAGGGCAGCTCTACTGAAGCAAGGCAAAGAAGTGCTATTTTCCCTCAGGAAAGTTAGCTTTATTTTCTAAAGGTTAATGAGAAATAGAAGAAAATTAGGCTAGCCAAAAGAATGAAAATAAATGGGTTTTTTCTTCTTCTTTTCCCCTCGTTTTTCAGAAAAATGCATGGCTTTGGTTTTTCTGCAGGCAGTTGCTTCATATCAGTGTACCATGTGGTGACTCAGACATTTTATTATTATAATCCAAGCCAAAGGGGAGATATACTTTATGAGATCCATGTTTACCCCTTGTGTCTCCATACTGTTTTTTCTCCTGAGTGAGGAGAAACACAAAGTCAAAACTTTGAAGACAATTCATAGTGTCTCTTGGCAGGTTGTAGACTGCCTTTGCTTCCAGCTAGCAAAGCTGAGAGAAACTCAGGTTTGCAGTGAGCTCACATGCAGCATCAAAGGCAGAATTTGTTTTAAGTCCCATAAAGCAGGGGTGTCATATATATACACCAGTAAAGATTTAAAGCTCCTAACACAAACCTAAAGAGAACTACAAGGCAAGGGGCTTTGGTTTGTGTAGCGTCGCAACTGGCATTCAGTTACCTTTGTCGTCAGATTGACGAGCAATAAAGGTTTTAGACGCAGTAACTCCAATGCGCTCAAAATACATGTCCAGAAGAGCAAAGACCACCAATCAGATTGCTCCTCCTGTATTTCCCCCTCCTAGGAAAACCTTAACTGTGTCTCAGTTGCACACCCAGATAAGAACACCAAAACCTGGTTATATATCCTGAAAACACTCCATGAAGATGGCCAAGACTTTGCCCCAGATCCAACCATTCAGTATAAATCCACAGTTTGTGACTACTGTGCAAAAGTGATCCAAAGCAGGGGATCCAGCTCCAGGCCTCCAGCTGACAGGTTTGTCTCCTAGACACAGGTCTGCCTTTTTAACTCTAAAACCTTTGACTATTGTAAAGTCACCAGGACCCAGGAGCGCATGAAATAAAAATAAATAGAAAGCTTGAGGTACATATGGTGGAGCCAGTGATTTCAGAGAGAGGTTACAAAGGAAACATTTTGGCTGTGCTTCAGTGCTACACAAACCAAAAATGGTTAACAAACAACCACCCTTCATACACAGGTGGAATATGAGAGCTTTTAAAGTTTAAAAAAAAAAATCATTGGATCAGAGGAGATACTGGATAGCTCCAAGTAACAAAGACATACTCCTTTGAGTCAAGTTATGAGTAGTATTTCCTAAGGGAATGCCCTATGAAACATCTTATCTACTAGATGTTTCTGGTACTTACAACAAGCTTTGTTCCTTACCAGAGATATTTCTCTGGCACTACGAACTTCATCGTTCTCCACTGCTCAGCCCATTCTGACAGCACAGCTGTATGCAAATAAAAAGAAAGTTCAATAAAAATCTAATTCCCAGAGTTCTTTTGGGGGAGAGAGGAGAATGAATTCCCATTGCATTTCAGGAGGGCTGGGCATCCCAGCGCATATCCACACCGGCCAAAGATTTTGGATAAAGAGCAAAGGAAAAGTTTTGCATTATTCCAGAACTCCTTCCACTACCTCACTTCCAGACAGATATGAAGTGACAACACCCTGAAACAAAGCAACACAACCAAAGAGAACATTATCAGATTATTCAGAACAATTCCCATTGTTAGTGACCCAGAATTCCTGACTTAGAACAGCCTAGAATTGGGATCTTGGCAAATCCTCAAAGCCACTTAACTCTTTCAGCGGTGTCCCCCACACCACCACAACAGGAGGACTTTATTAAGCAGGAACATAAAAGGAAAGTATCTCTTATCACAACTGGAGACAGACTGAAATGAGGGAGTAGATGACTTTTAGTAGACATAGCACATTCTCCAGCAACATCACTATAACCTGAGAGTGAGGAAAAGCCAGTGATTCCAGGCCTGCCAAATTATTTGGTACTGAATTGGATCCCATATCGTGACAAAGAGTGATGGATAGTACAAAGCTCAAAGATACAGAAAGAAATACTGTATGTTTTAAGTAACTGGCAGGAGCAGATTCCACATTTCAGTGTTTTGGCAGGAGAATACAGTCTTGTTTTGGGACTACGTATTCAAACCTCTCATTGATTTAAAGATAGAATTCATTGCTAATGCAACCTCAACATGAGGAGGACAGTTAGCAAACCTGTCAACAACACTATTTTTTTTTTGGCTGTCTTTTGCATAAGCACACATACCCATATTTTTTTCAGATGTTAATCTTCAGCTAAAACTCAATTAATTGGAAAAAGAAACACTGAGAGTCTTTGGTTTTAGAAGGGCCAAGCATTAATGTGACATTCTGCAAAGCACTAAGGTGAAGTGTGGCAAAATTGCAAATTTGATGTTATTCAAAGCCAAAGGTGAAGAGTAAGGAAAACAGCTGCAGCAAAAGCAGATTGTAGTGACCCAGAAGAATATCTGAAATAACCTAGTTTTTGGCAACACTCTTTTTTGTGCACAGGAGAGGAATCAGAAGCGTGCTTCTGTGATTTGCGTGCTACTGACCTGTTAAGGAGCAACAGGTTTTGAATTCCAGCCAGGACACCTGGACTTCAACACTATGATACACATTACAAATGAGCACTGACTGACACAAATAGGGTACATTACCTCACCCCTTTGAAGACTAGCGGCACAAAAATCTAAGTTCCCTGGAGACTTCAAGTCAGTGGATGTATTCATGACCTACTTGTAGGTAACAGAGCAGTCACAGCTGTTAGCTTAACCAGCTTGTAGAGTGGCATGGTTTTTTCCTTTGCATCTATTCAGTTCTTTGGTACAGGGAAACTTAGCACGATTTTTAAGAGCCAATAGGTCCTACCCAATTTGATGCTCAATGCACATGCCCAAACATCCTCCTCACTCAAAACTAAACCTGAAATCCACAACAGGTTTAGGTACAGTAGGAAAGTTCCACACAAGCCATTCTCAACACATCAGTGATCAACTCAGACACAGTTGGTACTTGGCACACGACCCCTATTCACCTTCAAAATGGTTTCCAGCAGAACAGATGATGGACCATGAAACACCAAACACTCACACCAAAATCTATCCTCATGAATCAGTGTAGCTATGTGTCCTGGTTTGAGCAACACAGGACTAACTTCTCTTTTAATGCTTGGAAAAACTGCACTTTTGGAAGACTGATCCCAGAATTTGTGAAGGTATTTATAGCCAGCTATGGTACGCAGGTTTCAAAGTATGAGTGTTTTCAAGATAGCGATGCACAGGGATGAGGAGGAGCAAGACCAGGGCGCTTGACCCAAGCAGGCCAATAGATTTATTTCATACCATGAACATCACATTCCATATAAATTAGAAAGTTTGCTGAGGAGTTTTTTTTCTTCTATGAAGAACCAAGAAATTCTTGCCCCTGAGCCCTTCCCTTCTTCCCAAAGCTGCAGAACTCACAGTGTCCAGCATTTGCTGTCTACTTCTGGGAGTGCACAGCTTCCTGCTGATAGAATGGGCTGAATATAACCCTCATATATTTTGTATCGGTATTAATATTGGTTCTTTAATATTATTAATATTATTTAGTCTTATTCTATTAAATCCGTTTATATTTCAACCCTCTGGTTTCCTTGTCTTTTTCTTAATTCCCCTTCCCAGGTGGGGAGGGGATCATTGGATGACAGAATAATTTTCTGAAAAATAAATTGTTGTCCGTTCTTCAAACCATACCACTATGTAATAATGCTACAAGACAATCACAAGAGATGCAATACTATGAGCTGATCTCAGGAAAACCCCAAAAGATGGATCCTCACAAAAAAAGCCTTCCCCTTCCATAATTCTTTACAACATGTTAATGAGCAGACTGACTATTATACAAGTACGCAGAAGACAAATGGATGTGCGAGACAGAGGAAAGTACTTGATCCAAGTCATGGCAGCCACCAATAACAGCTGCCAAAATCAGACCAGTCCATTGTGACAGATAACTTTGTCACACTCTCCTGCTAACAGCTCATGAGAAACGAAGATTTTAATGGAGAGGAGCCAGAGTCACTCTATCTAGGACTGACTCTGGTTATGTATTTTATTAAAGCAGTTCCTTGAGGAACCAGAAAACAGAGCAGAAAATAAAAGAAACATCTTCAGAAAGATTAGTGCAAGAGGTTGAAATGCAAACACAGCACAAGTGCATAGCAAACTTTTGCTCCTCCATTGGCACGTGCTGCACTCACATGAGATCTTTCCTCACCCAAAATGAGTTGATACATGAATAAATAATGACACCAACAGGGACCACAATACCAAACAGTGATTGCCTAATGGTTTCCTCTAGTATTCTGCCTCCTCACACTATGCATCATGTTGCAGTGAAGGCTTTCCTCAATAAAACCCAGAAGATGCCCCAACTGCCACTTTACAGTGATACATGGGAGACACCTCATCACCCATTCCTCACAGGAGGCCAGTGTGAACTACTATCCTGGACCCCCACCTGAAGGGAAACTCTCGTTGTGGTGAGCAGAGTGAGAACAAACCTCTCTCTGTAAGAAGTGCCTTCATCTTTGTACAACCTGATGAGAGACTGTTTGACTTCAAACAGCTTCAGGGTGTCTGGGGCACTTATGGCCATTTCAGCTGTGGGGTAACTGAGTCACACAGCAAATACATACCACCAGGGGACTGAGAACAACTTCTCTGTGCAGATACAGTTGAGCTGAGAGTTCTGTATATTTACAAAATGACTGCTAGCCAGTGAGACTTCTGAGCCTGCCTTGCTGCCCAAGGCTAAGGAACAATTGCAGCGTGCTATGTTCAAGCCAGACTCCCCAACAGGTTTTATTTATACAGCTCTACTTTCATGTCTCCCCTCATACACAGTAGCTTAAACGTCTCTATCCTTAACCATACAACTTGCATATTTACAAATATCTCTTCATTTTAAGACTACAGACAGACAGATTGATCTTGGGTTATTAAATTCAGTATTATTGTATGAACTAACTACCACATACCCTCCGCCCCCCCTTTATTTTATTTTATTAGGAAGAAACAAAAACCTGATTTTTGGTGTCAACAAACACTCCCAGAACCTGATTTCTTGACTGTTTAGGAAACCCACGCGTATCCTTTTGTCTTAGGCAAATATTCTTCATGGCTAACCAGCACATGCTTTTTCCTTGTGTATTAATTTAAACCCAGAAATCTTTCCCCATCCCTCTCCTCTCACCTGAGAGACAGATTCCAAATAGCTGCGGTGCTCTGTATTTTGAGAACTCCATATCCATATGGCTGAGCCCCTTAATCCAGCTGAACATGCTAAACTCTCCAAGAAGTTGACCCTTTGAAATCAATAAACTGAGCTGCAAGTGTAGCTTTATATAGTCTTCCATTTCCTTTAAAAATTAATCATCTCATAGCCACTAACCTTTCCATAGCTTTCTACTACCTGTACTAAAAAGAAGCAGTACCAAAACTGACTGAAGAAAGAAGAACTATCTGAAAAAATAATTCATCAGCCATTAATACTAATAATTTCTTGATGTTTTTCAATCTAAACCTGAGAAATCAAAGCCACTACAACATATCAAATGAGTCCATAGTCTATGGAAGAGTCTCATTGCTAGAAACTCATAGCCAAAATTATTTTGCTCAACACATATCTATTTTTCATCCATGAAAAAATCCAACCCTTTTTCCATCCAACCCTTTCCAGTTTCTTCACAGAAACGTAGCAATATTTCTACATAGATGGATAAGGCTGCATTTCAACTCTACCTCTCCTGAGCAACCAATCAAATTCAACAATGCTTATGTTTCACTGTTCCCTTTCTTTACCCCAAGATGCTCAGTTTTGCACCTAGTATGATTAATTCAAGTTCCTACATTTTGTTACTCAGAATCACAACATTTTACACAGATATAGTTCATCTGTCTCTTAATGATCCAACTCCATATCCCAAACAGGTGAGGTACTAACTTACCACTAACGTATCACCCACTCAAACAAGCATTAGTGCTTTCTTTCTCCCATCTACCTACTAACATGCTTTTTTACCTGATTTTCTTTCTTGAAGTTGTAGATGTTCTCCTCTGTCTTCAACATCCTACTTTCTCTGTGCCCTTGTTCCTTCTTAAGCACCATTCCTCAGCTATCTCTGTGGACTACACCTCTCTTCTTGCGGGGATTAGTTGTTCTTCTCCTTTTCTTTACTAACATTACTTTTGTTTCTGTCACCTCTTCAGCAAAACCAACCTTTATTTTTAGGTCTCATCCACTAGTAATTCCATTCCTCCATTCTGCCCTCATAAGCCCACAAGCACAGGTCCTTCATCCTAGGTGAACACCTGCCCTTTGTAATCTTCTGCTAATTAGGAGAAGTCCATCAAGCATGCAACCTCCTCACCTCTCTAACACACCAGCTGAACAAAAGTGGTCTCAGCTGCAGCTCCAGCCTTCAAATCTTCTCTCCAGCTGTTCCAGACCTACACGGCCTCTGCCAGAGACCCTCAGCAGGATAATAGCCATCCACAGCACCTTCCAGTTACACTTCTGTGCTCCACCAGCCTTTGAACCTTCCCAATAACTGTGACTTTAATCATTGTCTTCCTCTTTTGAAAATAAAGGTACAGCCACTCCATCCTCTTCCCTACTTACTGTCTTATCAACAAACCCTCGATGAGCCCGGGCTAGTCAGTGGTAAAAACTTCCACCTGGGTCAGTGGCACCCTGTAATTAAGCTCAGCTAGGAAGAAAGATAGTCCCTCAACATTAAGGCTGTCATCACTCTCCAATGATCCAGCAGGCAGACCTGTGACAGCCTGTGTATTCCCCTGAACCAGGATTGTCCCCTTGTTCTCAAGAGCAAGTTCCATTCAGCTCCCTTCCTAAACATTACACCATCTGCTAACCTGCTTGTTGCCCCTCATGGATTAGAGCTTTTTCTACCTCTTAGTGTCACAGAAGGGAGAAGCAAAGCTGATGCTTGCTGGAAAGATATATGGGAACTTCCAGTCCTTTCTCACAAGGAAGTATATCTGTTTAATGAGACAGCCCACATGCCCTTTTGATTGGGGGAACCAGAGCGGTGGCAGTACCCTCTGTGATGGAGACACCTCCTCTCTGAGCAAACAGGCTCGCCATGCCTCTGCATGGGCTTCAGAGCTGACTCCATGAGTGAACGAGGACAAATGACACCAGCTCTTCCTCCACTAATAGCTGCTGTGTGCAGACCAGATAACACAGCACCATCATCCAACATGATCACCAGCTCAGACCCCATCCATCATCCAGCATTTCAGAGTTCTTGTTTGTTTACAAGGATGAGGTAAAATGACTTCTTCCAGTTCCATGGTTTTCTTGACTCATATTTGTAATTTAATACTATCATCACAGTCAGTACTTCTTCCTACTTTCTCCAGGTGGAGAAGGAGAAAGCACATCCCCTGGCTCCACATTCCTGGTACAGCCCACCGCTCTCAGCAGGCCCCTTCCAAGCAAAGACTTGATTGAGAGTCAACAGCCCTGGTGAAGAGGTAACCACCATGACCATTGCTGCATGAAGACCCAGGAAGGAATCAGAGGGGAAGGATGATGTGATGAAAAGAAGCTTCACAGTACAAAGGTACCTGTGTCAATTTGCTCTACAGGAACATTTCAGTTCAGTTAATCCTAGCATCTTGCACTGCTGAATGCAGTGAAAGGATGAAGAGGTAGAAGAGAAGCAGGGAAAATTGAAGAAAATGCAATACAGGTGAAGAAATGAATGAATACAACAGAGAACCATAAATGCTGAAAACATCAGAGATCAGCCCCTTGATGCATCACCAAAAAAATTTTTTTAAAGAATGGCAGATCAGAATGAATGTATGAGTTAAGAAAAGGCAGTTTTTAGGAGGAAGTTCACTACAACATTGCCATCAATTGGGCACACAGAAAAGGTTAGATTGTCCACTGATATTTCTCCATTGACTCCAGTAAAACTACTATTTTGCACTGCTGCTGAGATTATACCTGGCCCTATATCTAGCTACCCCTTTTTATGATGTAATATTTACTGGCAAAGTGTTGTTGAAGTAAATAGGGCTGTGCTACTATGTATTTACACAAGGATCCCATCCAAGTCTTTCCCTCTTTACCTGGAAAATGTAGAAAATGTGCTACTTTTCATAGTGAAAGGGCGATCTGAGGAAATTTCCTCTTTTCTGGCATGGCTGGGCTATGACTGTTCTCTACATCTGGGTAATTGCATTTCAAGTGAAGGCTTTCTAGCTAGCAAAAGGAGGCCCCGCAAAATGAGCTAGAGGAAACCACAAGTTTGGCATCAAAGCCAGCATCCTTCTCTGAATCCTCACACCGAGTCTGGCTGTCTGAAAAGCTCTGCTTGAAAAGGCACACAAGATTTCTTCACATGCATGTGACAACAGCTGCAAATATTTCCCTTTGGTGCACACGAATCCATGCTCCATTGAACCTGCAGATATGTGAAAAGATAAGCCATGTTAACAGATACAACAAACACCCGGGCACTGAGGAAAGCATGTGAGTCTGTAGGACCTTCTTGTGAAGATATGCATGCATTTGCACATAGAGCTCTCTGCTCAGATACAACTGGCAGTCTAAACAATGAGGACACACACGGCATCTGTGGACACCAGGCTGGACCATGACCTCTGTTGCAGTGTAACTTTCACTGACCAGGTGGAGCTTCCATCTTTCTGAGGGCGGAGGGGTGCACAAATGAGCCTGCTGCTACTGACGTAGGAAAGGATCTCAACTTCCAGCTCTAACAACAGTGGCTTGTCCTTTCAGATCCAAAGGCTCCAGGTTCAGTTCCCACAGAAGATCCACCCAGAGTGGTTGTCAGAGCAACCCTGGCCTTAGAGGTAGGGACTTACTGGAAATTACTTTGTAATTATTTGAGCTCACTCAGGGGAACAGTCCAAAGTTGTGCATACACAGCCCTCTCCAGAGTGGAGACGAACTATGTGAAATCCCACCTGGCCATGTATCTGCTTTTACATGAACTTTTACACATACCAGAGCCAGAACCAAATCCTAAGTGATGAAGCAAGAAATCTTTCCTTGGCACCTTCTGCATCCTTCACCCACACCCCCTTGCACTTACTTAAGTGAATGCCACGGTTGTGAAAAATGCTAGCCCAGTGACACTGACATTTTGTGTTTATCCACACCAAGGCGAGATGCTGCACATGATCCTATGATCTTCTGCTGCCAACATCCAACCTGTTCAAGGGGGGAGAAAGCTGGGTGACCTCTAGGACTAGACACTCACCTACCATAAAAATAATGGAAGGAGCTTTGTGAGACAAACTGAGCTAACTTAGGAAACCAATGGACAACCTCTCAAGAGAAGACAAACAAGCAACAACAAACCTAAAAGACCGGGGTCTAAAAATCACCTCAAAAACATGAAACTGCTAGTGCTAAGCATGCTGTGAATCTGTTTACCAGGCATTTTAATCATGTAACTGATCAGTCCACTGTTACATACACCACATGTTAAGATAGATGCAGCAGATATAAAACCAGTCTGATTTCACACAGTAAAAATGTGTACATGCAAACAAAAATACATTAAATGCGTTTCATACAAAGCATTTCTTCTTATAATTTTAAATACATATCCCAATTGTTTTGCCCAGTTTGGAGCCCACTTGAGCATTCTGGGACTGTCCCAAATCCCATACGGGTCAAGAGCTCAGTGACTCCAGTGGGTGTTGGATCAGATCCTACAAGATCAAAATTCCTGTAAGGACTAGTGTTTCAGTGTGGTTGGGTTTGCATTCCATAGAGAATACACTGTAGTTACACCATCCTTACAGTGTAGCTACAGCATAACATTAGAGCTGAACTGCTACAATCATGGACTGGGAACAAATTTAGCAGTCTGGATGATGAATAAATCCAAAATACAATATATATGTTGTCCACCTCTGCCGAGGCTCCTGTGAAGCATCACCAGTGAATATTCAGCTAGTGTATTTTGGCCCCTTCTTACCCATTCAAGTCATTAATCATTCATCTTAATTATCTCGGTGGTATTTAGTGCTCCTCCCCCACCCACGCCGCCTGTCTGTTTGTGGTATCCATCTGTTGTTCCTAATCATATGCTTGGACTGCAAGATCTCTGGAGAAAGGGCCATTTACTCATGACGTGTGCACAGCACTTCATGCACTCCAACCTCAGCCAGCAGTTGAGACCTCACATTATGTCTCACCACAAGTCACAGTAACTAATGATAATCGTCAGATATGCTGCGCATACACAGACACACATTTATATATATATACACACAGCCCCTATACCTACATGCATATTAGGAAAGCACACGCACGTAGAAGTCTACTGGGGACACATACATCTGCATTTAAGGCAGGTGCCACTGAGATCAGGGAAAGGAGAAGAGAGAGGGGCAAGATGAAAAGTTTCAAACATGAAATTTTAGCTAAAACTATCTTCTGCCTGCTCACCCCCTCTAGCTGCAGTCCACAGCCTTGCAGCAGCAAATGGAGCAGGAACCACTCACTACACCTCAGTCACAACACAGCTGCCCAGTGCCTGAAAATACCTTTCTGAATTGTACCTACTGCATTGCGCACAACATAGGGAAACATCTAAGGTGTTGTGGGGTCCAGTGACAAACACGCTAACACTTGCATGGACTTCCATTGAAGCAGGGTTAAGGGCTTTTGCAAAGCTCATTGTGTGCACTGTGGCACAGAAGAGAATGGCAATGCCAGTGTGACTGAACATCTCTTCTCTGGTTTTAAGGTACTTCTCATTTCAAAATGTTCTTTTGGTTTGCTGGGTATAGCAAAAAATGGCTCTAAATGTTACTGAAATGTATTCATGTGGGATATGTGCCTGAACCAGAACGTTTAGCTGGACCTGGCCTGGAATGAATGATTAGACAAAAATTTCCATAAGAAGTTGTCTTCCACTAATACCATTTTCTTTCATGTTTTGCTCACCAAGATGCACTTTGGTTTTCTCATATTCACAGACACATGGATATTAAGGCAGGCAAAGACAAAGTAATCTTTCTTATTCACACTGCAGATCAAACTAAAGCTCACCTATGTATCCTCTGCCAAGCCCCAAGACTTACGTCCAGTCTGATATTTCAAGCAAAGACAAGCAAAGTCTAGGAGGCAAAGAGCATCAATCTAGTATAAGCCCTTGTGTAAACCAGTGTGTACGGAAGAGGAGACACTTCCACAGCTAGGGCTATGTGTGCCAGATCCCTCCAAAATCCTGTGGTCCCCATCAGCCATATCTGGAACATGCCTGCTGAGAGCTGGTAGGACATGCTGTGATTCAGCACTTCAGTTGGGGCTAAGCACCCGGCCAGTGCTCACAGCCTGGTTTAACGGGTCTTCTCACAGAAAAGGATGTTGAGGCACTCTCCATCACTTTTGGGACTATCTCCCATGATGGAAAAGATGACTGAAGAGTCTCTGTTTGCAGGAACAAGGAATCGGTTCTATTCCATGAAGAGACTTCCTACATGTTTTGAGAAAAAAAAACAGAAGACTTTACTCTGAAGAGCTGCAATTGTCCCTCCAACATTGAAGTCACTTCAGTATAGATGGACACAGGAATTTTATATTTTTTTTTAAAAAAGCGTCAGGACAAGGCATATACAATGGGTCTGTCTGGTACATTGCTAATGACTATCAGCTGGGTGCAACGATAGGATGAGAAACTATTTCTTAATGTACACAGAGCAAAGGAAACCCCTTAAGCAAACATACCAGCAGAACAATTAGATGGTTAATCACAATGTTGGCCATGAGAGGTTTTCTCTATTTTTCCACTTCAAAGAAGCAGTGATTAATAAACAGTGTTGCCTCTTCTGGAGAGATGAGTCAGCCCCATGGCCACGCTGGGGTTATCCTCACACTGCTGCTGCTGCTGTTCAGAGCATGTGAGTGTTCCCCAGGGAGGAGAAACGCTTCATTTAGCTTGTGGTGCTCCACACCAGAACACACAGCGTTGCTTTCCACGGCCTCCCTCCTAGCATTCCCGGGAAGGCACCATGCATGTGGATGAGGAAGGATCTCCAGGGGGGAATTCTTCTACACAGTGAGTATTTTCCAACTCCAGGGAAGGACAATGGAAGAAAAGCCACCAGAGGGATCAGAGGAGCTATGGTACAGTTCAGAGATTTTGTTACCTGTATCTGGCTTTGATCTAGGACAGTAGCAAGTTGAGAGGCATCAGCATTCACCTTTAAATTTGTGAGATTAACTAATCGCCTCCTGCTTTTTATTCAGGTGAGTTAAAAATGTTGTACATGTGCTGGGTAACAGAGCAGACTAGCAAATCCCTCCTTTGGTCATGGATAGCCCTGAAGGAACTTAACCAGACCTAGAAGGAGGTGAGCTCAAGTATCTGTGCCCTCAGGGCACTTTATACAACTCCCACCTAACACTTCAGAGGGAAAGGTCCAATCACAAACAAATGGTGATCACAAAAGAGAGACAGGTCCCACTCTTCTTTCCACCACAAGGCACAAGTGTCAGTCTATCGTCTGGATCAGTCTCTGCCTTTCTCTCAAGGAAAGGTGGATCAACCTAAGGGGAGGATGACACCAGAAGCCCAGGCAGCAGCAAATGAATACACAGTGTTGCTGTTGGTGTGTCTCCCGAGAAGGCAAAGAGCTGAGAAATGGAAGGGGTTGTATGCCCGTCCTGGGAGAGCAACAAGCCTGTGTGCGTATTTGTGGGAATTTAACAATGGTCAGGGGTCCCATAAGTGAACACTCTTTTCCCCTCACACTTCCTTTGCTTCATGCTCTTACACAAGTGGTAGTTACAGAATCTCCAGCCTGGGTTTGGTGATGACACTGACATGAGCTACACACCAGTGTATGCCCATTCCCTGTCTTTGTAAAACTACTTCTACACTTACTCACCATCCACTGTGCCAAAGGCACAACCACTGAGATGGCACACCCTTCTCAGCCCAGTTCTTGCACTGCCGGAACTCAAGGAGTCCCACCTGGACTAAGGTGCTCCACAGGGTGCTGCCAACAAACCCAGTCCTCACTCAGTCACTCCCACCATACAATTATCACAATCAGTGGAGAAACTCCAATTCACACCAGCTGCAAGATTTGCCTGATGCTTTAACACACTCTGCTCCTATTACTGCCCACAGTAACAGGGAGACAGACATTAGGTTGGCTGCAAATTTCCTCCCTGCCTCTGCTATGAGGGCCCTCAGCTCCCCAGGACACAGCTACCCAAAGTGCACTTGCCTAGCAGCTCCCTGGCTCTCCAAAGGACATAGCACTGCAGTGACACTTGTTCCCTTCGGCTGCTCTCATTCTCTTAGCACAGTTTTTCTTTCCCTGCTGGAGCTCTGGGCAGGAAGGAGCAGCCACAGAAGAGCTGGCTTTGCTCAGCAGGGCCTCTACTCATTTCCTGAGCACTTTTTGACGTGTTCCATTTGTGACCAAGCTTGGGCTAGGATCCCAGCTGATATTTTAACTTCAACCTCAATAGATTTCAAACTTCAGCCACTGTAAATAATTCCCTGACTTGTACTCTGCCTGCATTTTGGCACTTTTTGTTGTGTACAGCATATTTAATTTATTTTATTTTTTAACATTTCTTAGCTTTCTCCATGCTGCCAAGAAGAAGACAGCATCTTAGTGAAACTACCTGACTTTGGCGAAGTTGAGAGACACCAGATTGGTTTGACAACTCTGTGCATAATAACAATCACATTCTCTACTTAATGAGAGACAGATGAAGCCATGTGCCATGTTCTCGGAGATGTTTACAGGACGGAGAACATTGGAACAACCACATGGCATCAAACCAGGGAGCAATCTACATGAGGAACCTGATTTCAACAGTCATCAGGACCAGGAACTAAGCAGTCTGTAAACAAAAAGGATGCAAAAATTCTTTGTTGTAGTAGTCAATGAGAAATTTTACCCACTTGAGCTTCTCAGAGTTGGCTTATGCCTTAAGACATCAGAATTCCACTCAGCATAGCAAAGGACTTACTAAGCATTTATTAAGCTTATGCTTAATTTTATGTATGCAGCCAGCTCCAATAGGATCATTAGTGTGTTAAAAGTTTATCAATTCATTGCTTAGAAATCATCCAGGCTGGATTTTGCTTAACGGAAGTGACAGAGCTCTTGCACTTTCTTTGTTGTGGCTTGTGCTTCTGTCATATCTGCTAAACAATAAGGAATCTTCTCATACAATATACAGAGAAGTACAGGCCACTTGGTCTCAACATTTAGGGTCTCCTGTGATGCAGATGACAATCATCATTGGGGAAATGCAGCACTGAAGAGGTTAACAGAGATTGGCCTTCCTCTTTGGCTTCCCGTTCCTATCAATCACAAGGAGGGTTAAACTTTCTGGAAACAAGGATTCTACTGCAAAAAGCCATCAAAAATGGTGTACCCACCCCTCTTTGGGTGTTATTCATCCCACTGCCTTAACCTTTCATCAGGGTTTCTTTCACAGAGTTTAAGAGCTGCACAGACATCTGAGGCCTCCTTCAGGCTCCCCCTTCTCCTGGAGCTTCATCTGATGGCAAAGAATGGAAATTCAAAACAAAGAGTAAACAAAAACAATGCCTTCTAAGTGTAAGCCACACATTTTTTTAGAATCTCCTTGGCTAATTTTACTTCCAGTTCACTGCTCTCTCTGGAATTTCTTTTTAGTTCTTTTTCCTTCCCTTCTTCAGTAACAAGAAAAATAAAAGGTTGGGGGGCTGGGTGCGTGTGTGTGAAGGAGAAAAAGAAAAACAAAAAATTATTCCATCATGAATCTTTTCTCCTGTGTCGGGGACTTTCACAGTTCTGCAACTGTAGAGTCAATGGACAAGGCAGGGTGGTCTTGTCTCCTGCTAGATGCCCGTCAGGTGTCTGATGAGAAAACATTTCAAATATTGTTTCTTTCTCCAGATTCAGTAGATAGATCTGTTACTGGATGGCCCAAACTGAAACCCCAAACATCTGGAGAGGCTGGCTCTAAGTCAAGGCCTGATCTGAGCTATCCTAGAAATTCCAGTTTTGTCTGGCCCAGAAGTTGTTGGCCATCTGCAGAATGGAAATGGGAGTGGAAACCTGTCATCACAAGATGGGGGGAGTTAGGAGTGAATTCTAGGAAGGCTGCTTTAAGCTCTTCAGGCTGGCTTCCCAGCTGGCAGAAATCTAGCTGAGCTGCAAGACAGTCAGTGGAACCACATGGATTCACACCACCCAAGAATCTACCCCTCTTCAAACAAATTCATGGCACTCCAGGGTTTAATGGACAGCTGACCGAAAACTTTACATTTATTAAAATGCAATAACTCTGTGTTTTCAGCTTACAGTGGGAAGACATTCGCAGTACCCAAGAAAGAACTCCAAGAAGTCCTTCAGTGAGCACAGATTCCTCACACCTGTAATACTCAGCTGCCCAGGCATCATCTGGGAACACAACCCCTGTTCTGCTTAGTGTGGCTCAAGCAGACAGCAAAAAGGTGATCTCATCAAGAGAGTTTGAAAACCCCAGTTTTCAGGACATTTCCTTGTACATCATAAAAGGAGCAAAGATATACACAACCTTTGCTCTTGTATCAGTTGCATTACATGAGCATCTTTGCTCATCATATTGAACCATTCCCTTAAATGGAATGTGGAGAGGAGAGGAAGGCTTTGGAGGCAGCTATTTTTTAAGCTAGGACAGTGCTCCATTAGACCATGTTACTTCCAGATTCAGTCAGATGACACCTATTTCACATCTCCTAAAGCTTGTGCTGTTCCAAATGAGGCTCTCAAAACCTTCATGCTTC
Source organism: Scolopax mira (assembly GCA_004320125.1). Lineage (NCBI taxonomy): Eukaryota > Metazoa > Chordata > Aves > Charadriiformes > Scolopacidae > Scolopax > Scolopax mira. Next base: position 169,194 of record BJBW01000094.1, on the reverse strand, counting down.
CCAGCCCACATTTGTCCATGTAGAACCTATTTTGGTCTGCCTTGGTATTGCTCATGGATTCTGGAGGAGAGTCCTAGTCAAGATTCTTTAAGTAACTAAGCTTTGCAGAAGTTAGCATGAGCTGGTTTTCATTACTCCTGATTCACCTGCAGGGAAGCTGAGGCAGTAGGAGCTAATACATAACACAGCGGTAGGTGAGAATGCATTGCCCCAGACTTCCAGACGTTTGGTTCTGCCTACCAATGTTGGCTCATAGGTAAATAATGGAGCTGTCACACCCAAGTGTTTTTCTTAAACTGTGGGTACTGGGTTTGGCACAAACTCCAGCAAAGCACAGCATGCCCAAGGGAGTCCTGAGGAACAAGTGCCCTGCACAGATGGAGCTGCTTTGGGGAAACCTTGTTGTTGTGCTACAATTATGCAATCAGCTGAACGGGAGCCCAGACTGCAACCTATCAGCTACACAAGAGCACAGGGAGAGCCTGAATGAGGATGGGGCAGGACAGTGGAGCTGGCTCCATCAGCCACCACCTCCTCCACCCTGGTGCCCTGTCCCAAGCCGCGCCAGTCAAATCCATAGGGGGGCAGCAAACCCTTTGCAGTCATGGGACTTCATTACCAAAATGATCCCCTTCCAAACTCGGTCCCTAGGCTGCTGGAGAACCCCACACATACACAGCACCCTTGGAAAGGTTAGCATGGACTCTGCAAGCTGAGGGAAGAGAAGATGGGACCATAAAGTCTCTTTGAACTGGACATGGGTGGCCAGTTCAGCTCAGCAACCTAGCAGGAGGGGGACTTCACGTGTGTAAGCCCAATGGTATGACTAGCTGGGCTCTAGGAAAGCAGGTGAGCTGTGCAACACCCAGGTGGATTCAGGTTTTGATATGAAAACACACACTTCCAGGTAAGACTGCCAGAACCCTCTTGTGGTTCTATGGATGTAGGCTCACTTTGAGAGATTTAGTGCATATAAGGTCCAAGATGCTTGAGGCTTTTATAATTGCATCAATACGGTAAAAATGCAAGGACAAGCACATTGGCTCAGAGCAAAGGTCCATCTACCTCCATATCCAGCTCCCAACGTGGTGACCAACAGCAGAAATGGAGGAAAGAGCACAAGAAAAGAGCACACATGGATTTACTCCACCCCAGGATGCTCAGCCTCCAGAGGCATGCAGCTCCAGCCCACTTCATGGTACCCCATGCCCTTATGCTTCCGTCTCACAGCTGCAACTTCGGCACAAAGTGAAGCTGCATTTAAGAAAGGGGCCAGAAGTTGCATTTAATCTGTTTGTGTAGACAGAGCTCAGATGCAGAAGCGAGTTAAACTCTACTACAATCGACACAAACCTCTTGTCAATTATAACTAACTACCCCCTGAGTGACCCTGACTCTAAGGGCACAAACTTTGTTTCAGGATCTGTGCTAACTGTGGCCTCTCTGTCCTCTCAGAGGTCTCAGGTCAAGTATCTCTAGACACTTACATTCATGCAACGGAGAACAGGAAGACACTGTTGTTGCTACCTGTATTGTGGTGGTGCCAAAAGTCCCAGTACAGGTGAGCATTTGTAGACCCAGTGTTAAAGGACCACTGTGCAGAGAAGATCTAACAAAACTCTTTGCTACACCCAGCCACTCAACAAAACTGAGAGCGGGATTTGCTCTCCAGACAGGGAAGGGAGAACATTCTAGGAAGGCACACAGGTGACTTACCCACTATCTCACAGGGACCCAGTGATGGAGCTGGAATTATCTCACACTTTCCTCACTTCTCCCCTCCCAAGCTCCAGCCACACTGTCCCTTTCCTGCTCAATTTTGCTTCTCTCCACCCAGCTGTCTTTACTGAACAGGCTTCCTACAGTGCCTTTTAGGCAGCTGTCAGGTTTGGATAAGTGTCTCCACTCCACCAAATGGGCTCTTCCCCTCTGCACTGTCCCTGTGTGTGCTCTTAACCCAGATTTCCCACTGGAAGTAAATGAGAAAAAAGCAAGACAGGTAGCTCCATGGCAGATGGATAGGAGCTTGCCTCCCCTTCTCTACAGGAGACAGCTTTCTCCCCCTTTTCTCCTCTCCACTAACAGGTTTTCTCAGAGACCCTTTTGTCTTCAGCTCCCTCATAGGAAAAAAAAAATAAAAAAATAAAAAATTCCTCCTTCTCTCCTTGTCCCTCCACGCTCATGAAAAAGAGCTAGTTCTCTTCCTCCCAGCTCCCAATCCCTCCAACATGCTTCAGACACAGGAGCAGGTGACAAACGGACCCGCTCTTATTTCTACTTTTGTCTTAGCAAGGAAACAAACCCCAAAATAAACCAGTCCCACCCATTCCCTCAAGCCGCTTCATCTTCAAACAGATGTTTCCCGGTGCTCAGCCCCTGAGCACGCTCTCCGGTTGCTGCTCGTCTCCGCTAACAGCATCCCAGATTAAACAACTCTATCCCCCTTTCTGCAGCTCACCTGCTTCCTCTGGCTATTGCTCGCCTGAGCTCAGAGAAGAGACACAGTTCCTAAGCTGTACCCCAGGGAGGGGAGAAGGAAAAAAAGAACCCTGGGAAGAAAAGAGAAGAGAAAGGAAAAGGGAGAGGCTTTGGGAGAAGGCGAAGAAATGAGTTTGCAGATGCATGGAGATAACACCCCTAGCAGAAGCCAACCTCGTCAGAAGACCCCTCCATACTAATGCTTAGTAGAGGAGTGCCTGCCATTCCCAGATTTACCTCACTCCTCTGCAGCAGTAACCTACCCAGACACATCTCCCATCTCCTTTTACCTTATGTAGCATCCTTCCCCCAGAACCCCAAACAGTGACATTTAAAAAGCCTGCTGTCTGGCCCAGCTGTGTAGATGCCCAGTAAAAATGTAGGAACGGAGGGGAAACTGCCTGACCCTGACACAAATGTGATCAGTATTGCACTACGTCAGACTAAATTACTGTCATGGTTGCTTCTGGCTAAAAGGATCTAAGCACGGGGAGTAGTGATGGGAATCTGTGCAGAAATCTTGCAAAGCATTTGCCTGAAGATACCTGAAATTTCAATTCTCTGAAACTTCACAAGCCAAAAACTGTCCCAAGAAACACTAAAATAACAAACCCCAAGCTCTGAAGTTCTAGTAGCAAAGGTTGGTCTAGATAAGATTTTCCTTGGCATTCTCCCCGTGGTGGAGAATGAGGCTAGGTACCTGGAGGTTGGGGGGAAAATCAGCCTCCAAAACCCGGCTGTGACAAAACCTGGGGTTGGATCCAAGAGGACGGCTGTACAGAGTCCTCTGCAGGAAAGAAAGGTTTATCAAGGTCTTTTCTGTCTATTCCAAAGCTGGTTTTGATTAAAGAAGGAATTACCACCAGTTCCCTTCCCTTGCCCCACTAACACATAACACACCATCCCCATTTCCTTTGCTGCCAGTTTGCTCTAATAAAAAGCAGAATTATGCCTGAAAAGCATGTTGCACAAAGATGGACCGGCCAAGCACTCGAATAGATATATTCACCAGCAGTCAGGCCAATGCATGCATACACAAATCCCTTGCTTGCCTGTAAACAAGACAGATCGCTTTCTCAGCTGCTGTATATGAGTTTTAAGCTGCTGTGGAAGAAACCACTCCCCTTATGGGTTTCAGTGCTGTGCACAAGGTGGTCTGGAAAGGCAGACTTGCAAAGCTACCTGCCTTTGCAGATCCAAAGTCCTGATGCCTCCTGATCTGTGAAAGGGCGACAGCGGTTTTAATTTCAGACTATAGCATGTGAATGGTCTCTGCCTGAACAACCAAGGAGAGATAACCCCACTGGCATCTATGTGACACCTGGCAGAGTCACCCCAGTATTAGAACAGCACCCCAAATGGAGAAGCAAGACCTTGCAGTCATTTGAAGCAGGCTTAGTTAAGTTAAGCACTTAAAATGTCATGCTTCTCAGACACCAGCTATTTAACACATTTATTATACAAAGAATTGCAAAGGGTCTGAAAGGAAAGTGAGGGATGGTTTCCTCCGGGGCTCATCTAAGTAACTACCAGCAGAAAAACTCTGACAGAGTTAGAGAGATAGAGTAAAAAGCCTTGACAATAGCCACTTCCACCATGCTGCAAGTTTACAGACCAGGGTATAACTTCTGAAACCCATTCAGGAGCATCTGCCAGGGAGGAGAAGAGATCAATTAATCTGACTGAATCTAGACTTGGTGCCACTATAATGCATGGCAGTGAATCTACAAGGCAGAGACCAGCCTCTAAGTTATTCATAGTGCTGGGGCACATGAACATGGAGCAAGACAGCCAAGTGACACAAGACCTCCCTTTCAAGGAACACCCATGCAGGTGGCAGCAAGCACCAGGAAAAACTGGCAGGACAATTGGTGCTCCTGCCCAGCCAGGCAGAGGGAAAAGTGAGGGCTACAAACAGTGCATGCTCCCAAGTGCCACTGTCAGCTCAGAGCAGTTTGATCTCTCCAGTCACTAATGGGCTAGAGCTGCTTCAGTAATACAGGAGAGATGCTCCAGGAGTGAATGCCAGCTGAACGGCACAGGGACAGCCTCCCAGGAGATGTGCCCTCTTGCTCAGGGAAACTTGCAGCTCCCTGTCACTCAAGTGCCACCAGCAGAGAAATAGCTGCCCATCACACAGAGGCGGGGAGGAACAGCTAGAAGGGCAGCAGCCTGCATGTGAGAACAGCAGCACTAGGCATCACCAAAACCAGAATAAAATTAAGATTCAACAGGCAATTTTCTCTGACACATCCTCTTGTCCTGGACCTCAGGCCAGCCATGGTCCTCAGCTCAGCCATGGCCAGCTGGAAGGTAAGGGAGGAAGGTTGGGGCAGCCCAAATGCAGGGAGTCCAGGCAGCTCAAGAAACCTGGCACAGCTCTCCCTTCCCTCCCAAACTGTCCAACTCTTCTTCCCCCACTCCTACCCCGCCACACCAGCAAGCATACCTCAGCAGTCAGGAACTGATCAAAGCCCTCTGCCCAGCAAGCTGCCTCTTCTCCTGCGGGACAAGCCCTGAGGCATGCTGCAAAGGGTGGTTTTCACCTCCAGCCCCCCTTTTCTGCAAGCAAGCGGGAACGCGGGGTCTTCCCTCTCTTTCATCTCCAGTTTGATTTTCCTTGCTTTGGTTCTTAGAGCTGGAAGTCGGTGGACAGTTTGTTAAAAGAGAGGGAAAACAAGCCATTGTGATGTTTGAATAGCTCCATGGCAAATCTGACTGAACATAATGGGAAGGACTCTCTTCTGAGACGTTTTTAATCTAGCTACAAAACATAGGTGGGGCTTATAAATTATACCCCAGTTTTTATTATATTGCCAATAACAGGAAGTATTCTAGGGAGCGATCTAGGCATTTTATAGGTGCCTGGTCAGCATTGCCAGCTCCACACATCCAAATATCATGAGATGCGTTCAAAACATTGAGAGACTGGCTTTAAATAATCACAAGTCCTGTATTATTTAAAATCCCCAAATACAGACCTTCCTTTCTTTGCCATCTGTTTTTTTTGAGGTTTTAAGATTTATGCCACCAAATTCTGCATGTATAAGGGCAGGGTTTGGTGGGGTTTTTTTCAAGCTCAAACTTATAGGTCTCATATAAATCCCATGACTCCAGGATCTTAGTCTTTGATGAAGAAAAAATACCAAATACAAGAAGATTGCCCCAGAATTGACAATGCTTGTTGCTAGCTTCCTTCCTAATAAATTATTTTGTATTTTTCTGAGAGCAGGTCACAGATTGCTCTAGTCATATGGCCACAGCTATCTAGAAAGGACAAGCATTTGGGACAAGGTTTTGAAGAGGAGCACTCATATACATATATCAGAATAACAAAGTCAACATGTTCACCCAAAACTCTCCCTCCTTCTGCTATTTTAAGCCACATCATGCATGATAAGCCACATCCATTCTCTTTGTACTTGGGCATGCCTAATTTCTTCTCAACATTGCAATTGCACTATTCATACCAGAAGAAATCAGGCTGGACTCAGCTCTTACCTGGTGCTGTCCTACCAGACAGCTCCACAAATTGCCCAACCTTATACCAGTGCAATAAGCATCAAACCCATTCTGCCCTGGGAAATACTGCTAAACTCTCTCGGCCACACACAGGGCACCAGTGTGTCTTAAGCAGGATGAAGTGTTGTTTGAACTTTGCAGTCCATCTTCAGAAATTTAGAGGCAGAATGTTATAGCAAGGACTAGACAGCATGAAGCAGCCAGGCAGTGCTGTCTTACTCCATAGGTGGAGGATCCTCCAAAACAAAAACAAAAAACAAAAGGGAAACCATCAGGGCACAGAGCCACTGCAGTGATACTTGAACTTAGTATTAGCTGCAGAAAAGAAAGAAGCTGTGTCTGGGCTGTTTGTATTCCCCTTTGATCCTTGCCTGACTCCCCAGGAGTCACTGGCAACCAGGAGTAATTTATAATAAGTTTTAGGCTGCTCTGATTTGTTCTGGGAGCTGAAGCCAGGTGCAAGGAAGCTAAATAGCCAGCATTTCTTGGCTTTCATTGGGAGAGCAATGCACTGAACATTAGAAATCCCCAATGTGGCATACTTCAGGCTTTGCCTACAATGGGCAAAGAGAGAGCAACTTAACATCAGAACAGCATGTAAAAAGAGATCATCTTTTTTGCGAGTAAGATGCACCAATTGCTTCTGGCGAGTCATTTTTCTAGCTGCAAATATGGACCCTGGAACAGCACTGAAATCATACTGGGGCATTAACAACAGAAAAGTGAAAAGCACTGAAAAAATTAAAGATAGAAAAGAATAACTTTGATGACTTTCAAAAAGAAGAGAATGAGGGTTTTTCCCCCATGTATTTTCAATTTTCTGAAATGACATGCAAAGAAATGGACAACCCAAAGTCTGTTTTAGAAAGCAGAACTGCAGAAGTTATTCATTATCAGTAGGACTGATTGGAAATTCAGCCGCTGGCTTGGTTTTTTCTTCCACTTACAAATTGTTCACAAACTGATCCTAATTTTTCCCAAGTGAATCTGCAACTTTCAAATGTATACCCCTGCGGGTGAGGAAGTCCACAAACATAATGGGTCAGCACTACCTAACTCCCTTTGACTTCTTTGAATAACTCAGCCTTCACCAGCCCATTGAACAAAACCAGCTGCTCTCTTGGAGTTACTCACAGGCTTTCAACTTAGATTTTCACTTCTTGCTATTCAGGGCATGTGACTGCTCATCTGCTCTACATGGCTCATCTACAGCTTGACTGGATGACCAGAGGCTTTTAAAATAAGAGAACAAGCAAGGCTGAGTGATGAAGAAGTCACTTACAGTTCACATTTTTTTGGACAAAACAAGCTTTTGTGCTAAAGTTTGTGAAGCCTTTTAGATTCATAAACATTTTCCCCACTGCCCAAAGGTCATCCGCATACTCATAAATAACCAATAATATAACTCTTTGGAGACCAGCAAAGCCAAGTCAAACTGAGAGTTTGCCAACATGTTCACAATACTGTTTATTCCATTAGTGCACCGGACCCCGCACCAGAGCACTTGACTCTGCCCCTTCAAATTGAAATGAAAGAAATTTAAAAAATCAAAATCCATCTGAATGAGTCAGAACATCACGTGATGACTGTCCCCTTGCAGACCACTGTGCAGCCATGAACTTCCACCAGTCTGTATATAAGATGTCAAACCATTCAGTCTATAAACCCCCCCTTATTAGAAATACGAACGTCCTGTCTCAGAGGATTTAAGGATATTTTTTTTTTTAAGTTTTAATTCAAGCCTAGCTCCATCAAAACAGCAATGTTACAATATTTCAGAAGCAAGTGGGTTTGATTCCAAGCATGCCAAAAGACAGAGGGAGGGAGATAGTGAAGGGGAACAGCTAAATCTTTTCTCTTTCTCTTCTCAGCACCATTGCGAAATCTTTCTCCAAAATATAAAATTCAAATCAAGTTGCCATGTTTTAAACAAACCACGGTGTGTTATTGTATTACACTTCTGAAAAGGGAAATGTTGGTCAAAAACTTTTGGATCCCTCAGATTTTAAGGTATACAAAGTCTGGCAGCATTGCTATCTGCACTTTCTCTTTTCTTTTCCCCTCTTTTCCCCCCTCTTTTCCCCCCTCTCATCTCCTCCTCCCTCTCCTGCTCTTTTGTCTCCACTTCTATTTCCTTTTCTTCCCCCTTGCCTCTTGCTTTCTGTTTTCCCTTCCTTCTTCCCTTTTTCTCTCCCTATCCTATCCTAACACTGGAGAGCAGCTGCAAGCTGCAGCTTCAGATAAAATGCTCCGAAGAGCTCCGTTATGTTTATCAACACAATTTTCCATTCTCGGGTTTTCATCCGGTAGGACACAAAACAACTACTCAAAAGATGCATATGTGTGTGCAGACAAGCGCGCATAAATATATGCATGCACATATAGTATAGGAAAACCCATGAAAAGCGTGTTTATGCGCATGTGCTTCTGCTTGCGTTTGTGTTGGGTTTTTGTTTTTTTTTTTTATCTTTTGCAGCCTTAGGGAAACTTGCAGGCTGAATGCCACAGGTTGGCTCTGCACATTACGAACCGTGTCAGGATGAATAATGGGGGCAGGCGATTCTGCCAGAGGGTCATGGAACAGCAAGTGCGTAAAAAGGCAAGATTGTCCAAGAAGTACACGCAATATCGACCGGGGTTTGAAACACGCTGCCAGACAGAGACCAAGATCAAGTTGTAGACTCTAAGGCCAGAAGAAGCACAATGCCCGTTTCTGCTGATCCCTTGCGAGGACGTGAATTACAGGTTGCCACTCAGGAATCCCAGTAACTTTTTCCCAGCAACTGAAAGTACAAAAGCACTTGAGCAGGTGCCGAAAGTCAAGCTGTACTTTGGGCCTTGTAACAGACTACTCTTGATCTCATTGAGCTGGACGATAAGGGCCAGATCTTCTGCTAATGAAGCCCCCTTGATTTCAACCATTTGCTGCGTTATTACTTAGACAAAGATCCAGGCATAATGCAAATATCCGATACAGGGGCTGACAGCTGGAAGGGAATGACTACGTCCTAGTAAACAGATAATAGGTTCTTCCTCGGACTTTCAAGGGAATTTTTCCTGGAAACCATTTTCTTATGTATCTTTACTTCAGCTAGTAAAGGATAAGCATACTTCACTCAGTATTTCAAACCACTTGAACAGCATACGTTTGAGAGTTCAGCTTAAACCTTCTTGGGCCCAAAGTTTGCACATGAAAGGCTGGAAAAAGCAGTAGAGAAAAACACCAAGGAAAGGTTAGCACAAGAAATAGAGCAGAGAGAAAAATACAGATGAAAAAATACATTAAGTCTATACAGTATTATACCTACAAAGGATGTTATATGCCAGGAGCTAGAAACCCTGTAAATGCCAAACTCCAGGTTATTCACACAGCAGTAACTGGTCCCCCTGAACATGTTCGTTGTGACACAGCCAGTTTTTTCCACAAGACATCCCAGAACATTCTTCCCTGGTTCCCATCCAAGCCTGAATTTTTCTGCCTGTCTCCCACAGCCTGTCCTTGTTCTGCCTCTTTCTGTGCTGCTGCCTCCACAACTGAGTTTCTTGTTCTCTTGGACTTGGTCTTTCTTGAATCTTGAACCTATGCTTGCCACCCTGATATTCCTTGCCCAGTCAACAGCCTAAGGTGCTTTCCTTTGGCTGTCTCCTGCACCACATTCAGCTCCCTCTGCATTTGAAGTCTGGTTGCCTAGCCTCCTAGACACCAGCAGAACTGAAGCCACCAAGACTGCAGCAAAGGGTCTTCCAGCCCTTCCCTTAGCATCATGGCACCAGGAGAGTCATTAGGAAGGTTCACGGATTAAATACACCGTCTTGCTTTTTGGGGTAAGTGCCGCAATGATGCTCTATTGCAGTGGACTTATCAAAGCACTTATCAGACTCTCACCACTACAAGCAAACTGAGATGTCTTTTTGTTTTCCTTTTCTCCAAAACATAACACAGCTGAAAACAATGAGCTTTCCACAGGAACAACAGCAGGCTCTTCCTCAGTCTCAGGGTCTACTTTAAAAACAATTTTCCTAAACTATCTCTGTCATTAGCCTCTAGGTTGCAATTCATTTCACTTCAATTAGGTACCTACTTTCAGATGGCCTGATTGAGCACTCCCATCTTTCTCCAGAGAGGATGGAGCAGCTCAGCTCAGCCAAATTACCTGGAATTAATGCCTACCAAACAGTCAGCATTAAAAATGAGGTAAGGTCCAGCTCCCTGTGGTTCCTCAGCGACATCTCAGCCTCTCATTCTGGGGGAGGAAATCAGGAAGGTGCCTGTCATTTTGGTGAAATGACACCAAGAAAACCCACCCAAATGCCAAAAAAACTCCAGTCTTTCTTTTATTCTTTTTTCAAACATGGAAGAACAAAAACTGGTTTTCTGCTCATTTCATTCTTGGACATGGCTGAACCATTTCAGATAGGACCATCCCAAAAAAAATCCAGTCTGAGTCACATGCATGGCACCAAAAATGTCAGTGTGAACAGTTAAAGCCTGGCAAAGTCATAAGCAACTGAATATGAGTCTTATGATAGGAAGTTTTGAACAACTTCCTGAGAGGTACTAGTCCCATCTGTATCTCAAGTAGGATACAAGGAGGCAATTCCCCCTTGTCTTGATTTGCAATTATTCTTCAAAGTCCAGTAGGTGACCTCCATTTCTCTTCAAAAAGGAGAACATAGTGTGAAGAAGGCTGTATCTTCCTTTAAATGACTGTCCCTTTTGAGGGGGGGAAGAGAAGGGGGAGGGAGAGTCACTAACAAGCTTGGAATTCAGTTACAAGGAAAAATGTGCCTGAAAAGCGCCTTTCCAAAGCCAAGAGCTTCACAGGATTCAACAGTTCTTCCAGCACTACAGGATATACAGATACGTATCACTCTCAGTAACATTCTGCAGGCTCCAGGCTTCACCACATTACTGGGCGGCTTTCTGACAACTAATGAGGGGGCTGTCAAGTGTTTAAAACAGATCACAGCAACTCCTTCCAACACAGCCTGCAGAGGTGCAGAGCACATCTGCATACTTCAGCTTGGAGAAACGGGTGAGCTTTATTTCTTGTATGAAGCTAAAAGATAGCAAGACCAAGGAAACAACATTCTTCCTATTCCCTTCTAAACTAAGTCATTACTAAAGGCAATGAAACACAGCATTGCAGGCTCAGCCCCTGCCTTTAGATTCACTGGGAGAAGAGTTCCAGTCTTAACCTCAGGCGGTGATGGTGATGGTTTTACCAGATGCTCAGCATTAGAATCATAAAATCATAGAATAATCTGGATTGGAAGGGGCCTTTAGAGGTCATCTAGTCCAACCTCTCCTGCAATAAGCAGAGACATCTTCAAGGAGATCAGGTTGCTCAGAGCCCCATCCAACCTGACCTTGAATGTTTCCAGGGATGGAACATCTACCATCTCTCTGGGCAAACTCTTCCTGTGTTTCACCACCCTCAGTGCAAAACATTTCTTCCTTGTATCCAGTCTAAATCTACCTTCTTTTAAGTTTAAAGCCATCAGCCCTTGTCCCATTGCAACAGGCCCTGCTAAAAATTTTGACCTCATCTTTCCTGTAGGCTCCCTTTTAAGTACCTAATGACACAATAAGGTCTCCCTGGAGCCTTCTCTTCTCCAGGCTGAATCATCCCAACTCTCTGAGCCTTTCCTCATAGGAGAGGTGTTCCAACCCTCTGATCATCTTTGTGGCCCTCCTCTAGACCCACTCCAGCAGCTCCATGTCTTTCCTGTACTGAAGGCTCCAGAGCTGGATGCAGTACTCCAGGTGGAATCTCACCCTTCTTATTGTTACCTTGCACCACTTTGGCCCATCAGCAACACAAGCACTAGCCAGATGAAGCCATGGGAAAACTACTACTAGAGTCAAGGCAAAAAAAAAAAAAAAAGAGAAAAAGCGAGAGAGAAGGAGCCCACTTTGGTGCCATTTTGCACATGGACATAGCACCAGGATTACGTCCGTAAAATACCCAGCCATGGTAGCGAGTCCCATCCTTGGTATTCGTTTCTTGTTACTAGTAGGAAATGAATACTACAACTTGGGAAGCCCACAATATGCTAGGTGCTTCTGGATACCAGCACCAGAAAGCTTTACACATGCCTTACCGAGCCCAAACAACCCTGATCTTCAAAAGCAGCTGCCTATGAGCTGCTCTGGCAGCCAAGACTTGGCTTCCAGCTCTCTTACACCAACAATGTCAACTATAATTGGTCTCATTCATTTGGAAGCCCTCCTCCATAAGGGACACCCAACATCATTACAGGGGAAGCTGAGGAGGCTGACAGATTCTTAGGAGTTGGCTCACAGCATGTTTGAGACACTTTTGCCTCACAATAACAGAGCAAGGGCAACAGGTGTGTGGCTGAACGTCCTGAGAGCTGTACTGAGTGAAAGCAGTAGCTTCCAGGAAGGGTGAAACCACCACCAAGACAGGGTCACAACTAGTGAAAAAGCTTTGGATATAGACATTGTCAAGAAATCCTTTTTGGAGGAATAATCTTGTTCTGTTAGCAGGCGTCACCCTGCAACCTCGTCCCTACCCTCTGTGGCCACTCTGAAGTGTTCACCTTGGAAGCTGTGGCCTTTGACAATCAAAATACAAGACACTTCAGGTTTTATTGCAAGCCCTCCTGCCTTGGAAAGAGTTGATGAAGGTCCCATTGTGCTTCTGGGCCTGGGAGCTCCAGGACCTCATGCCTGTGGCTTGGTGGTACATAGGTCTGCCTATAGCAACCATGCTCCTCCCTTCTCCCCCCCCTCCCTGGAATCCCACAGCCCCCCACGGAGCACTCTGACTCATGTCAGACACTATGATTTCCACCACCCCCCTCCCCCTCTTTTCCCCTGCATAGTTTGATTGCTGATTTCCAGAAAAAGGCTTTTTACCTTCTGGAAAATAGACAAAGAAGCTCTCAATGGCTGCCAGCTGCAAGCACAAGGATGACTTGCCATCCCTCTCTTGTCCACCAGTGACACATCTTAGGATGGTTTTTAGGGGATGTAGGGATAGGCGAAAGGTTGGAAATCGGGCACCAGGATGCCAGAGCAATTCTTCAAACAGTGGGACAAGCTCTCACAGGCTGTGCCTGGGAGGCATACCTGGGAGGCACATACCAGGATTTGGGAGCTGAGTGACACTGTGCAGGCACAGCAAGAGAGTGCCTCTGCAGCCTTCATGGCAGCCGCCAAGGCAGCACTGCCCCATGCCTTTCCCAGCTCTGCTGACCAATTTGTTCTCTGACTTCAGGAAAAATGCCAAAAGGGCTAGACCACCACTACCTTGTTCAAAGTCACTGTTTGTTCACCCAAAGGTAAGCCCAGATCTCCCTTTACCATGCTGTAGGATTTTCCTGGAAAGCACAAGATCCGTGTGCTGTGTCTATGTCCTACTATTTGACATCTTCAAGCCTTCTAGACCAGCTCTGCTCTGCTGGTTGTCACCTACTCCTACACTTCTCTGCAGGGAACGGCCATTACCTAGGACCAGGGCACTGCGGGAAAAGCCAACAGACTCATTTTGAAAAAGAAGAGTGACATCTTTAAGTGCTTTTTTTTTTTTTTTTTGTAATCAGTCCAAACTCTGGTATCAACTCTGGGTTAGGGCCTCCCTACTTCACATTGCCAAAGTCAGGAGACACTCTTCATCTCCCAGAAACTGTGCAGCTCCTCACACCCATGGTGGGGAAACTTGCCCAGTTGAATGGAGAGAAACTCAGCAAGGGCCAAACTCTCACAAAGGGTGGGCACTCACTGAGTTTTGCTGCCAAACTCCATCATGAGTGTCATTGGGGCAGGTCATTGTCCTGAAGATCACCTCTTGGTTCCATTCCATCAGGAGCACCCGATGAGCCAGAGGCATGAGATCTCTCTTCATTCTCATGGGGGCTTCAACCCAGCCCCTTCTCTACTACAGGAGCACCGTCTGCACATACGTGGCTGTTGGGAGACAACTGACTCCCCAACCCTGTGGTGTGGGCATCCATACCACAGGGAGGCTGTCCCTCCTCAACAACAACAACCCAAAAAAAAAAAAAAAGGGGTCATTTTTCTTCTTCTCCTCCCCTCTCCCCCCTCCTTCCAGAAAGTCTTGGTTTCATCCCACCGTGGAACAAAAACAAATGCTCTAAACCGCAACATTTTTCACGAACCGGAATTTCTTGCAGTCTAGCCAGCCTTGGTGGATCAATACCAGGCATTTCTTTCCTCCTCTGCTCTGGCCTTTCCCTTCCAGCCTCCTCCCCCCTTACCCCCCCCCCCCCCCCCCCCAGTCACCGAGGGGAATAAGGGAGCCAGAGGTGTTGAACAGAGGAGTCAGGAACACTCCAGCTCAGTTTTAAAAGGGACAGAAAAAACACTGGCGTCAGCCGGAGCACCAGGGCAGGCGCAGAGACCTTGTTTTGGATTTCGCAGAGACAATCCCTAGGGAGAGCTGTCTTTTTTTTTTTTCTCTCTTTTTTTTTTTTTTTAATGCATGGTTTTGTTTGTAAGTTAAAAGTCTCAGGATTTGCAGTCTTTGAAGCGTGGTCAGCCTGCCAGATGGAATTAGTCAGTGCCTTTTGGTTGGAAATCCCAGGCAGATGAAGCAGGATGGAAGGACAGCGTTTCTGTCATTTGCTGGGAAACTGTCTGCATCGACCCCCCCAAATTTAGCTGGAGAGCTCCCCAGGACCCCAAAAGCAGCAAGGCTGAAAGCAGGAAAGCAAGCAGAGGGCCAAACCTTTCACGTGCATAAATTGGTGTGGCGCTGCTGAAGTCAATGGCCCACGAGCAGATTTATACTGCTCAAGATCCAGCCCAGATGTTTTTGCTGGTACTTGCCTGAAGCTATAAGATGTCAGCGAAGTTTCCTTTGCTTAAAAGCGGTGCTGAATTTGGCTCTTCTCACCCCTGACTCATACCATCTTTCCATCTCTTCCCACCATGGCCTGTCTAGAATCTGCCTATTCATGGACTCTTCAAGGTGAGCACTCCCTCTCCCAGGGAAACAGCCTCCTTCTCACATGTTCCTGAGTGAGTCTTTGCTTTCCTTCACACACCCCCTCATCTCACATCCAAGCCCAGGAACCCAAGTGCAATCTTTGAATCTTTACTGATCTATTTTATCCTCTCTTTGTCTTCCTCTCTTTTCTGAGCTCCCCAAGCCTCTACTAAAAGCTTTGGGTCATTCCTCAGGCAGTCCCCTGACAAAATTACACTTGGAGAACATCCACTTATTTCCACATCATCCATGCCACCACCCAAGAGAAGAGTTAGTACCGCTTGTTACAAACATGCAATGTATGGATGACAGCCCATCATAAAAACACAGAGTGACATCAGTACATGTGGGAAGAGTTCACAAGTGTTAAGAGTGGAGTTGACAGCTTCCTTGCAAGAGACCAGTGCTAATCACTCCCTAGTTGAGACCTCAACTTCATTTCTCATGAGGAATGGAAGAGGACGAGAGGTTTGCTGTTGAGTTGGTGCACTGTAGTACTATCAAAGTAACCATGCAGACCCGTGCACAGAAACAGTACATTTTACCTTTGGACTCTCCAAATCTCTCAGCTGCACAATGGTTACAGCAACAATGAGGTCCAAGAAGCATACTGGTAAAGTGGCCATGGCACTCAAGTACTTGAGGAAGGGACTAAACATGGAGTGATGGATCTCTGAGTGAGATATTTTTTAGCAAGGCAACAGGCAATACCTCAAGAGCAACAAGCATGAGGCAACAAGCATCTGCAATTAGTACTGACATATTATTACTAACTGAACAACCAAAATCAAGGCCAGTTTTTGAAGCCACCTTTGAAAGCCTTGAAGTCTGAAAAGGCAAAAGTGGATGGAGAAGCAGAGAGGGGATATAATCATACTGTAGATGGGTTCTAACACCAAGAGCCCAGGCTGCACTCTATCACCCTAGATAGAGTACAGCATACCCAAGGGGTTAACAGCACAAGTTTGGGAGAGCATTCAAGCAACAGGTGTGAGCCTCAAAACCTGGCCTGACCAACCAGTGGAAATTACCGCCCAAGTATTTTGGCTGAGTCAAGACAGCAAGAAATGAGTCCCAAAGAATTAGTTCTCCAGATTAATAGGAGCACAAGGAGAGATACATGAAGTCCAGCCATCACCTGTGATAACTGCAGGGAGGGCAGTGCATGTATATGCTCACATAAGAGTGAGCAGCATGTACCAGCTGCATTAGACTGCAGAATAGTTTGCCTGCCAGCTGAAGCTAAAGAGGGACCTTCTTTTCTAATACCATATAAGTGACCAACAAATTGGGCATCCCATTCCTAGACTGCTCTTCACAGAAGAGGCACACCATGGACCTGTCCTGACACAAAAACTTCTACATTCCTAAGCATGTGGGCAGAAGGGACATAGACACAGAAGCAGATGTTCTCTTCCCCACCTCCTGATGGTAGTCCCTGTAGAAAAGACAGAAAAGATTCATCTTGTTATCATGTAAACCAAGATACAACTCATCTCAAATAAGAAGAGCTCAAAATGGTCATAAGGATCATCTCTACAAAGGATCAAAGAATAAGATTTTGCCCATCTTGTCTGAACTTGTTTGCCACTGACAAATATCTCCACTGTCATGCTTGCAGCAGCCAGTCTGTGGGATAAATGCTGGCTAACTGCAGGGATGAACATCTTCCTTCCAGCTCCTATCACCCTCCCATAACAGGTCCCCGGAATTCCCTGGTACATCCAGAGTAACACTGCCCTGTGGTGATTAAATGCAGCTCCAGCCAGCTGAACTTCCACATCATAAAGTCACCTATACCCCTGAGAAGGTAAAAAACAACACCAAAGTGTTAGAACCAACTCAAAGCCATTGCCAGCACCGTTCTTGCTATTGGCAAACACCATGAAAACCACTAGCAATCATGACCGGTCAAAGCAAACCAAGCTTATTTCCTCTGTTCAGAATAGGTCATAACTCAACAGCTCCATCCACCTTATTCCATTAGGTCTATCCATGAGCCCAAGCTGCTGATCTTTACTTCCTTGCTTCTCGTTGTGCCATTGCTCTGACCTGACTAATTCTGGATCTCCAAACATTGACTCCAAACACAGACAACTGTCGTAGGAAACCTCAAAGAAGAGAAAGCAAATCTCCAAATAGATAACAGCACACAATTGACAGCTGGGCTATTTGCTAGTACAGGAGCAATCTCTGAGGCTTGCTCAACTGAGCAAGCAAGGCACACCTAGGATGGATAGAGCAGAAGCTGGACTCCCACCTTTTCACTACATCTATGCTACTCAGAAAGATATCACAGAATCATAGAATGGTTTAGGAATATGCCACCACAGAGCACAGCATTTGGCTTTCACACTTCCCCTCCACCCTGCAGCCTCCCAAACAGCCTGGCTCTAACCACACAGAGTCCACATGCACACAATGGGGAAAACCATGGCTAGGCAGGGGCTGTCCCTAACAGCCAGTAGAGGGGCCTACGTAGGCCATGTTTTGTCCCCGCAAACGGGAAGGGACCAGGGAGAGCAGAGGTGATGTTATTTATTTGAGATCTGGCCCTATGACATTCCATTTTGTGCATATTTAAGGGATGCTATGAAGCTGCCAGCAAGGCCCAGGGTTGGGCAGAATATGAGTAACCCTGGTTTAGAGGAAGAGGCAACAAAAGAACCTAAGAGAGGTCTGAAACCAGGCAAACAGGCTTGTTTATGAAGCCAAAAAGAGAGTGTAGCATATTCCAAGACCAAGGGAATTTTTCTTGCAACCTTACTTTGCCTTGGCTACCTGGCCACTCTCACATAAACAATGGAGACACACCAAGAAAGCAAGGAGACTTCACAGAGGTTATAAAAATATCACTTGTGCAATTAGACTGAATCAAAACTCATGACTTTCTGGTTGGAAGGAATGCTTGTGTTTCCCCTCTTATTTCTTTTTCTCCTCTAAGTTTTTTTTTCCTCGTAAAAATCTAGATAAACAAAAGCCCTAGGATATTGGATGGTTCCCTGCATATTGTTTTAAAAGCAGAAACAACAACAACAGCAACCACCATGGTGAGGGGGAGTGTCTGTGATTAGCACTGTGTAGCCCCTGTTTTTCTCCATTTGCAGGAGTTGTTCTCACCCTTGCTCTGCCCCATGCAACATTTGTCTGTATGTCCTGTCCCAGGACACAATGAGGCACCATCACCATGGTAAGTGTATCCCCACTTCTCCCACAATCACAGCACTGCTTTGTCAGTGGGTCACATAAATAACTGCAGCAAATTGGACTTACGTTCCTACCTCTCTCCTTGGCTTCAGGGGTGATTTGCTTATTGCCTCCTTATAGACAGATAACTGAAAAGAGGAGAGGCAAAAACAGCGCTTAGATGCCCTTGCCTACCAGGACTAGTTCATGAACTCTGCAAAGCCAGGACTGCGTGCTGCCATGCACAAGGAGTTCACAGGCCTGCAACACATCCCTTGCAATAACCACCCCCACACAGCCACATTCACGATAGCTGCTCACATTCACACACTTTGTAAAATCCTTTGAATAAAAAGCATGAGAGTTACCAGCTTCAGCCTTCAGCTTTAAAAAATGTTGTGTGTGGCCCTAGAACAGAATGATATAGGCTTCAAAATAATAAGATTAACCAACCCAAAAGTATTTGGAGTATTTTTCATCTGTTTTCTCATTTGGACCCTCGAGGCTTCATATTTTCAAGTGAAGTTGTTTTCTTCCAGGATCAAAAGAGCTGGAAATACTGGTTTAAAAAAATAAAAATAAATAGAAAGCTGAGAATCTCATTCAGCCTCTTGATTCCAGGAGCTCAAATAAAGACCACAAGTCTCAAATAAAATCCATAAACATCACAAGCTTCATAACGATATTCAACAAGAGATGGCAATGTTTAGAAGCATGAAATGATAATTCCCACCTCATTGAATCTGTTTTTATTTACTTTTTCTCACCTCAATTCCTGTGGCTATTTTTCTCTTCCTATAGTGACTATTTCTGGGTAAACAAAATGATTTCTTACCATACAGAAGAGGCTGTAATCCTATCTATCTGTCAATTGCTTTTAAAATTCTTCACTGCTGTAAGTTTCATGAAAACCAGTGGTTCAACAGAGAGGAAAAAAACCAAAGTAATGGTCTTAATAAGAAAAGCTGTATCAAGAGTCCCATGTTTATTCCTTCTGTTGGTTTGCTACTGCTCAGTCAGGTCCTGTGTGTCCCTAGGTTGCTCTCCCCTAAGACAGCAGGTGATGGATATAGGGACAGGGGACTGGAGGGCAGACTCCTAGGAAATGAAGACACCCCTTATAGGGAGAAACCACAGGCTCAGTACTGCCTTTGGGAGCTCAAAACAGGACACTGGGTTTAGTAGGAAGTCTCAGGGCTCTCAACCCTGCACAGGAGATCTTTTTACTTTTAGCTTTTTATTTTTTTAACCAGACCATCACAGATAATGAGAAAAACAATATCAAAACAAACCACATTTAGAACAAAGACCTTCTTTTGTTTCTGTCACAAAAGCAGCAAAAAATCTTCTCTCTTAAAAAAGAAAATGACTTATAGAAGTAGTGATTCCTACCTCCCCTTATACATTTGCCCTAAATGCAATCTAAGATCACGCTATGTTACTTCAGGGAAGATTTGGTGGTATACAGAGGCTCACAGGTAAAGGACCCCCACTGAGAGAGACATAGAGACACATTTCAGTTGGGTGACTGTATATAGACATATCATCACTGCCTTCTAGAGGTGAAACCAAGAAAAGATAGCAGGGTGACATACCGTCTCCCAGTACTCAAATTCAAGCAGCTTTAACTGCTCTCAAAAGGTGTTGATCCAACAAAAACATGAAATAGAAGTCAATGGATCTGAGTGGAAAATATTATAGCAGTCAAATAGGCTGCTCCAATAACACTACCTCTACCCACAGGTATGTTTGAAGGGGATGGGGAGAGAAGGGAAAAAGAGAGAAGGTTCTGTGCTGAATATCTGAGAAGTTTGGGCTTGTTTGGGGATGAAGGTTTTTCTGCAGAAATCCCACCCACTACTAAGGAACTGTGCAAGTCTCAGAAACTGATGGGTGATGGAAATATCCATCATGAACTGCTACAAGCAGCCACAAGGCCTTCCCATAAATCACTGCAAACTGAAATTAGGGTCATTAACATATAACAAGGTCATGCCCCAACCATTTCTGAATGACAATGGCAGATCTGTGATGAGTAAAATCATGCAGCACCACACCTCACTGCAGGCTATCTATGCCCACCAAACTCCAGCCTCCTGCCAACTGGCAACACTCTGGGCAAAACACAGCAAAAACTTGTGCTGTTTCACAAACAAATCAGAACAAGTTTTAGGCCTTTCACTCAAAGGAGCAATAAAATCAGTTTTGCAACCTGTAGAAGTCCCCCTTTTCGAATATCCTCATACATACACTTTCAGAGAGATATCCACATCCATCCAGACAATCCGCAGCATGTGCTATGTGTTTGCATGAAGGTGGCTCAGGCACAGCCCTACAACAACCTCCTGGATCCCTTGGCCGGCAGAAATGGCTAAGAGACACTTCACAAAAAGAGCAGCTCTGCTTGTGCAGCAAGGAAACACAGATGCTGCAGCAATGCCATTTTAGTTGGTTAGATTCAAGTCTGAAAAACAATGCTCCATCTTCCCTTGACCCCTCCTTGCCTGGAGGGTTAGAGTTCACAAGAGACCTTATAGTATGAGGTTGCGATAGTCACTCAGCACATCTGCTCTGTTATCTCAACACATGGACAGCTCCCACAAGAACGATCCATCCCTTATTTTTACATGCACCAAAATACACCGAATTCCTTCCTTCCCCCGTAGAAATCCAGCGCTGGCCTAGCTCGCCGCCTCCCTGTTGGACAGCTCAGTCACACCGAGTTCATCCCGCCAGTGCTAGGGAGAGATGAAACCAGATCCTGGGGCTCCACGGCCGAAAGCTGGTCCCCCTCCAGGTCCCTGAGAAATCCTTTGTGGTCGCAGAGACGTCACCACTGAGGTGGGCTCTACCTCAGACCGAGGAAGGCTGCCTCTGGTTGTTATTAGCTGTACTGAGGATTCAAAGGACAAGGAGGCATCAAGCCAGCGTCTACTCCAAATTACAGCGATCCTGCATTTGCAGAACATGCATCTGGCCTTCATTAATTCTTAAATGGTCCAACGTGGGTAGAGGAATAGAGGCCGGGGTGGGGAAGGGAGAACTAATGCACTGTGCACTGAATGGGGCAGTCATGGGGGATATTCATGCAACAGGCTGATTTGTTTTGAAGATGTCTGTGATCAGGGAGCATCTTCTCCAACATGTGGATGCCACAGCATGAGGCCATGCATGAGGCTAGGTGTATGTGTGGGACAGATAGTTCCAGCAAGAGCTTGGCCTCAAAATTTCTTGTGGTCACCACAAACCTTAGGATGATAGCCTGGGGCAGGCCTAGAAAGGACACTGGGAATTCAAGCCATGAAATGATGATGAGATGGTCTTTCACCCCACCAAAAGGAAACACTCAAGTTAAACATGCTGGCATCCTTCAAGATCAGATCTCAGAGCAGGGGTAGGCTGGAGAAATGAGGTGCCAGCATTTACCCTTTCTCTCCAAATGGCTGGAGGCATCACCATCTTTTCTCCATGGCCCTCAGAATAAATGGCTAGATAAGTGAATATGCTACAAAGATCTATGTTTCCTCCAGGAGGGAAAAGCATCCCTTGTCTCAAGGACAGGGGTGGCAGATTGAAGAGAACTTTAGTCTGTCTCATGAAGATCAGAGTCCATCTGCAAGCATGGTTATGAGTGTACATTGGAGGGTGATTCAGCATGTATGAATATCTAGATAGGTGGGTCGCTGAGCATGCAGCTGATTGTGCTTGTGTGGGCAGCAAAGCACATGGCAGAACAACAGGGTGCAGGCAGCTCATGGATAAACAAGTGTGTCAGAAATGAAAGGACACAGCAGGGCAGGGACTGTGTTCACAGGGACAAGTCAAGAGCTGTGCCAACTTCTGTTTTCCATTAAACCTGGGATGTCCCATCACTTTCCTATGACATTAAAGCATTCAGCTAACAGAGGGGGAAGTGGTCAATAGTCCATGTCTCTTGGGTGGCATCAGAGACACTTGCTCAGAAATGGGGCGCTCAGAAATGAGGCAGACCTTAGGTTAACCTGACGTCTAAGTGAGCAGAATGGGAGCTGCAGGAAAAGACACTGTAAACAGGAAGGCACGAGATAAATAAGAGATGGGGAGGAAGGAGATCTATTTAAAGTGGCAGTTGCTTTTTAGCTCCATTTCCCCTCTTCTGTTCAACTAGAAATGAAGGCTCCCACCCTTTTCTGCTTGCCTGACAAGACAGCATACACTTACCACTTACAACTCTCTCCCAGCCAATGCAAAACTCACTGCACACCCACTACTAACACCACTGCTGAAGATATCCAGGAAACCAGGAAGATCACTACAATCTCCAACAACCTGAAGGAGAAGACTAGGTGCAGCTAGCTTCTATCTCAGGTGACTCAAAGTTGTTACCTGCAGCATGGTAATGCCCAGGGATCTCCCCTCCACTTCCTCAAGTGAAGTGGGGTTTGGACTACATGCTGCACAACCATACAATGCAAGATTGTGCTGTCTCCTACACAGTTAGGGTGGTTAGAAGCATCAGTGCACATCAGGGAGAAGTAATCAACTCCAAGTGATGCAGTGGAGTAGAACAGAGGAGATAAAAGGGAACAAAACCCCTTCTAGCTCCATCCAGGGCTCATTGTCTCTAGGAGCTAAACTTTGCTCAGCATTGTCCAACCTCAACTTCTGCAAACTCAAATCTGTGCACTTTCAGGGAATTACTCTGCCCCAGAGGTCTCAGAACAGTGATCAGCCTTTAGCTTCTACAGCATGAGGCAGCTCTAATTTTAAGCCACTTTAAACAAATCAAATCTACATTTAGATATTTGACATCCACAGTTCTGTGCTCCCACTCCCAGGTCACAAGCACACACTTCTCCTTTGCTGATGCACTAGCAACAATTAAAAGAAGCTGGGCCCAGGGAGGGGCAGGAGGGTGGTAAGGTGGGAGGGTGGCAATCTTTCGGTCAGAATAAGCGTTCTTGTTGCATTCTCAGAACTGGATGTTCCCTGCCTAGAATGAGATTTTAGCACTGCAATTTCTGATTGCTCCTGTTGGCAACTGCCTTTCCCTTTACTCGTTTCTCCTCTGCTCTCTTCCATGAGAGAAGTGGCAGAAGGCTATGCCCTGCATTTCCAGGGCAAAACAGAACCGTCCCAGGACAGTTCTCATGTAGAAGGGATTGGTCCCATTTGTCTGAAGAAAAAAAAAATTAAAGAGGAAGAAAAGGAAAAAACCACCAACCAACCCAGTCCTATTACAGAAACCCAGTTAAGTAGACAAGCTAAACAAAATACAATTAGGTTTCCTTTGGCCAGCCTGGAACATATGGTATGCGTCAGCCAGTCGTGTTCCTCTCTCGATTCTGGCAGCAGATAGGTAACTTGTTCCAAACACTAAGAAAGCTCCTGGAAAGTCAGCATGCTGAGCAAACTTTTGGAGGGGGGCTAGCTGGGGATATAATAGCTCACACAGACACAGATTTGACAGCATTTCTTCCACATTGTTCAGTGCAGCTCTAGGTTACAATGCCTCTGGCTTTAGTACATTCCTAGTTCACATTGTTCCCTGTGGTATTGCATCTGTAAGTCCTCATTTGCTAAGTGCACACACACAGAGTTCTGGGGTTGAGGGTTTCTACCAAATAGGCAGATGAAGGTGTGGAAGAAAGACAGATTCCTGTGGATTTGGCCTCCTAAAGAAATCCTAAAAAGGTAAATTGCATTAATAAGCAGTGTAGCAAGCTCTGTTATGTTACCTTTATAAGGCAGGCTGAAAATTACTCCTCCATCCCAGAGTAAACCAGCGAGTTCTTCCCCAGCAATAAAATGGCCGTAAGTTCCAGAGTGGCACAGAAATCAATTCCTGCAGAAAGGAATAGCCTCTGAGTTTGGTCATCAACCAGAAAACTGTCTGAGGAGTCTGGCTCTAAACTAGGAATATTCTGTTCTATTGCAGTTTGCAAAGAAGTTAGCAAAGAGCTGATTCACAGAGAAACGAGCCCATGTTTTAATAGAGAGAACTGGAAATTGTGCTGTGGTAGAACAATATCCGTGAAAGAATTGCCCCAGCAAAATCAGTTATGTCTATGGGAAAAGGAAGCTAATAAAGAACTGTTGATTTATTCCAGTAACAACAGAGGCTTCAGACTGGAAGTGAGCAGAGTGCTTCCCACTGCACACTCTAGGCCTGCGTGAGAGTTTCAGCTGCTTTTTGAGTCCACATAGTTCAGCCTCATCATTGCCAAGGATGGTTTGACATTTCTTACATAAGTTTGCTTGGTCTGCTATATGCCTTTTTTCAGCAAGGAAGCCAATTTATTCCCTCCAGTGCAGTTACAAGCCAGCACTGCCTCCAAGCTTTTGCACTGCCATTTATTTTCCTATATACAGTTGGCCTTATTGCATATCTGTTCCTCCACTACCCCTGTTGATGGACAGCCTGGCTGGCTCAGGCCGCTGCAGCCTCAGCCTAGTTTTCCTTGGGCAGTGAAAAAGTGGGAAGTGTGGTTGTAAAGAATAGCAAGAGGATTTCTTCTGACTGTTCCTGTGCTTTTTGGTCCACCTGTTTGCTGCCAGAATCAGACTTCCTCCTTCTTTTACATGCTAGGCACAGTAATTCTGTTCCTTCATTGCAAAAGACCAGGGTATTTCAACCTGTGTAACACATGACTCTTCAGTAACCTTCTTGCCACATCAGTAACATTTCAGAATACCTTCACTTTTTTACTCCCTCCTTGTAATCCTATACCCTTTGTAACGGGAGGTATTCCCTGGCTTCCATTTCCAGCTTTTTGGCATCCAAGACCTGGCTCAAGCAACCAGATTTTCTATGTCCTCATTGCATCCACCACAGATCTGCTTGCCAGGTTACCAGCATTAAGTGCATTGGGAAAGCATTTCCCGCTCTTCTAAGTTGCTATTACGAATCAGCAAAACTTGCCACGATCACCAGCGATGTGCTGGAGCACATCAAAACCCGAAGTGCTCACAAAAAAGCCTTTGCATCTGTTTCTATTCCTGGACTACTTATCCCCACCACATTCAAAACCTCAACTCCAAGGCATGGCTCTGATATGGCCGTTATTTGGGGTTACATGTACACACTCAGTCAGCTCATCACTTCTGCAGGGGTCTATCAGATGTGTTACTCTTGCTCTACCTTAAGATTAACTGGAGCAATTCTCCATTGAGGTTAATGGGCATAGCACACTGCTCACAATCAGTTTTAGCACAAGCTGCACTGATGCAGCCAGACAAGCCGCCTGTCCTTTGTAGAGATAGACCAGCTGAGTTTTGCTTTCAGGAACCGAAGAATCAACTGTGGCTTCATCCTTCAAGAACACCATCCATCACCCACCCAGGAGCTCTGCAGAGTGAGGCAACAGCGCATCATCATCCCCTCCCCACGATGTGGAGTCAAGCATGGCTTGCTTTTGTTCTTACCCACATCACACAGACTTCAGCAGTGTCTGGTCACCAAGGGCCATTCATCTCTTGTGCTCTCAGGTCCTGCTCAGCAGTACCCTACTGGGCTTTCCTCATCCATCATTACTGGCAATTTAATCTCTGTCTCTTGCTGGGTACTTCCTCCCTGCACCTTTGAATCGGAGGGGTTTTTTTTCCCTGCCTCAAAGGAGCTTATAACATTTACTGCATGGTATTGGAATCTCTGGACTGAACTGAGTCACAGTTCAGCAAAATTAAACTGGTTTCATCTTCCTCACAGTAGGAAATTGGACATACTGCAGCTGTCTTTCTGTTTTCCTGTTTAAACCATCCTATCTTCCTGCAACTCAGTCCTCGGTGGAAGAGTGGCTGAGGCACATGGCTTCCAAAACAGGAGATAAAATGGCCATTGCCAGAGGTTGTTTGCAAAAGCATTCAAAGCAAGATGGGACTTCACAAAGTTTCCAATCGTTAAGCAGAGTTACAGCATTTGGCTCCTTCCTGCGGTCTCCCAATATCTCTCATTAACACTGGTTTACTACTGCTGTTCTGGGAGTCAAGAGTGAAATTTCCACTGGCTTCCAGGATGGAGGACGGAGCTCTCTAATGCAAACCCTGTGCAATGTCCCTGTGTGCCCTATTCCAGGCTTTGTGACTTCACGGGAGACCACGACAGACCACAGCACCCCCTCGGTGTGCTGTTTTTAGCACTGTGGGACTCCATGCATTATTTAGGTTATTTCACACATCGGAAAGTATCATGCAATATTTTAAAGGTCTTCAAAACCGTGCAACAGATGATAAACAACAAAACCACACATATGCACAGATCTCAAAGGGCACCCTTATGTTGCCTAAGCCTGTGCCGATGGTTTTCAACCTGCTGCGCATCCAGGATTACTCCCCTTCCCTGTTAGTTCATTGAAGCCACGCAATTTTATTTGAAAGAGCACAGTGCCAAATATTCAGGGCTGCCCAGCACGGGTTGCCCATTGGCAGGATCCAGAAGGGCACGCTATACAAGCTGCTCTTTCATGCAGAGACCCACATCTCTCTGCAGAGAGTGAGGTTAGCTTTCAAAGAGGGGCATATGCAAACATATGCCATGTTTGTTTGTGAAAACACCCAAGCACAAACATTACATTTATGTACATGAACAGAAGAATTTGAGAGCCTGTGTTAGCCACTTGAAAACGACTGTGCCCACCTTGCTTTAAAAACTGGTGCAGCATGCGAGTAAATGTAAAGTATATAAAAATAATAGGAAACAGACAGGCAATAGAATTAAGAGCAGCAGCCAGCTGGGATCTTCTAACCAGTGACATCAAGGGATTGCTGAGGTAATACACTGATGGGTTTTAAATTAACTGTAACCACTCAGGAAAAAGATCTAGGCGTCACTGTGGACAGCTCAATGAAAACATCTGCTCCATGCACAGAGGCCATCAAAAAAAAAAAAAAAAACTCAAACCAAAAAATGTTAGGTTGAATAGGATAAAGAACAATACCAAAAATGTTATAAATGCCACCACATAAATCAATGACATGTTCACACTTTGAGAAGTGAGGTGAAGTCTGCTCACTCTGTTTCAGAGTGAGGATAGCAGGAACAGAGGCCAGAGAAGGATGCCAAAAAAAATCATCAGAGGCACAGAAAGGTTTCCAAGGTCGTCATGAGGAGAGATTAAGGTCCAAATGGTTCAAAATAGCTTGCTCTAGAAGTATATGAAATGATGAAGGAGAGAGTGAAGATTTTCCCGTTCGTTTCTTCTGCTAAAGAAATAGTGGCCATCTAAACACTCCAAAAATATTATTACAACAGGAAAATGAAAACTTGCCAAAGTTTTGCAGATTGCCCAGTTAACACATGGAACTTGCTGCCTTGAGGTGCTAGGCTGAGAGTTAAGCTGGTATCCAGAGAGGGATCTGCTCCCTCGTGTGACGCCACCATCACACGAGACTGTATATGATATGTACGTGCCTGACAGAGGAAAGCAGAGAGGGCAAACGCTGGCCACAGGCAAATGTTTACAACTGCAGCCAGCTGGGCTGCGGACACACCAGCTAAACCATGTCAGAGCTGCCCCATTCAACACTGCTATGCTCCAAACACCAGCATCCCAGCCCATCCCCTTCGCAGAGCAGTTCACCGTCCAAACCTCCAAAGTAAACAGGCAACATCTGACAACCTGCAGATGGGGAAATTTTGGGTGGTGTTGCATATTTTCAGTCTACGGTTTGATTTAGGCTGACATAGAGACACCAGTTTCAGTGCTTGGCCACCAAGAAGGGCTAGCTAGAAGCAGCAGTACACTTTTTGAGTGCCATGTGGAAGAAGAAACCATTTTTTCTAGGTTACCCACACAGCCTCCAGCTCCACCATCCAAGAACTTCATGGTCTTTGAGTCTATCTATCTGATGGGTACAGAGCAGCATTTCCTTCCACCATGCTGGGACTCACGAGAGCACAGAGGAGCTCTGCAACTCATAAGATACATCTGTCAGGGCAAAGCTCACGCATCACTGTGCGCAATCCTAGCAGTGACCTAACTACCGGGTCCAACAAACCTCTTCAGAGAACAGGCCCCGTGCTGCATATGGCTCTGACCTCCTTTTCAAGAATAAGCATATGGGCAAGGATGGCAGACCCTTATAGACACTGAAACAGAGCAATTTTTGCTCCATGTTCAGGAATGTCCCCCAATTTCGCCCCAGCTGCAGTAACAAGAATGGTTGAGGCGATACAGTGAACACGTTGGGAAGCATTAAAGCATGACAATATGCAGCTCTTAGCCCCGACCACATGTATTATCATATAGATATATGGCAGTGGATTTACAAACATGTGCACAGCAAGCAGCAGTCCTGGTCCTTGAATAAGACCATCTACCCCCAAAGGGGTAGCTCTTGTCAATCTTTCCCCTTGGAAACAGCAGATGGGTCAGAACTTGCCCTGTGGTCCTGGGACAGTGGGACCTATTTTCCTCCTTCCCTCCCATATGCTCATCTCTACCTGCCTTTCTTCCAAGAAGCACAGAGTATCACAAGAAGAATTAAAAACAACTCATGCAAGAACCCCAGACCCCCACAACTCCTCACACAACCTCTGGCATCAAGGTGCCCGCTCCCAGCTTCCCCTCCAAGCCTGGGAAGCAGGAGCCCCAGCACAGTGACCCGCAGCACGTATCACCCATTGCCTAAGCCACTCTTCTCCACACCTCCTACTCCTCATCCCACTTGCCCTTCTTCCCCACTATGGGTGTGCCAGTGGGGAATCCCACCACCAACTTACCACACACACAACATAATAAAGCAACAGAGTCCAGTGTTTAGCAGGACTTTTATGTGCAGCCAGCATTTCAAAAGGCACAGTACACGCTGTATGCTCAGTGCCGTCAGATTCCAAGGCTGAATTCTCCAGTGTTTTAGGAAAAAGGTAGGCTGGGAGGAGAGTGTGAGGGGGGGAACAGACCAAGCTTTGTGGAATTCTTTTTAAAAGTGTATGCATGACTGTATAAAATTACTTTTTTTTTTTTCCTGACCTCAAAAAGACAATATTATTTCACACAGACCTATTTCCAAGAGTGGCCAGGCTATTTCTACATGAACTGGTGCCTGGTTGAGGCAGAGGCTGTGAAGGGGAAACCCTCTCTCCAAGTACGACATGGAAATTCCTTGACCTCAGCTGTGAGGCTGATCAACACACATGCAATGGGCCAATGAAAAAGAAATTGAAATACCAGAGTGGCAAACGCAGATGAGGGCAGGTGTGTACAGGAGAAGGCACAGCCTGCTTTTTCCAGGCAAAGGGCCTGACAGAAAAAAATAATAAAAATATGTGCCAGACAAGGAAGAAAAGAAAAGCAGGGCAAAAGCAAAGGTACTGAGACATTGGTCAGAAAAGCAAAGATTTAAAATGCCAGGCAAACAGGTTCTGATTCATGGCCTGAAGGTAGAAAGGCAGGATGAACAGGCATGGAAGGCAGAAATAAATATTTATTTTAGGCCATGCTATCATTTGGTGTGCTTCACGGAAAAGGTTGGGTGTTCACTATGAGCTCAGACAGAGGCAAATAGGTTCATCATCAGTCTGGAGCTGGTAACACAACGTAGTGACTACACCACAGACCCATACCCTCCTCTAAAGCTGCATTTGCTACCTCAGGACACCACCAGAGAAAATGGCTCCAAAGAGAACCTACTCCTTTTGCCCAGCATTGAGGACATGTCAACCTACTGTCTCCAGCCAGAGTCTCACAAACAAGTCACCACTGGATAAAAAGCTGCACAGCAACAACTGACTGGTGTCAACTTTCCAGCTTTGTTAAGACAAAGCTCTTTAGTTTCCTTCTTGGAGGACTGGATACCTAGAATTAATGCATCTGGGCCCTAAAAAGCACTTGTGATCAGGGCTGAACCCTTTGGGCATGTCACTTCTCCCCACGGCAGAAAACTGGTGTGTACCACAGCCATTCCATGGCTCTGTAATGGGACTGAATATGCTACACAATCAGGTCACTTGGTGCGCATGTGAACTCACAGCACTTCTGTAATGCACCAGATACATAGTCTGCTCTCTCCCCGTGGTAGGTGTCAGTCAGGAGGGACATTGCCAGAATCATTTGTCTTTTTCATGGCCTATTCCCAAATTAACAGCAGAAAAGAGGACTGCAAGGTCTGGGCCACAGACCTTCCCAAACTCCAAGGAACCTGGGTGAAGCAGAATGGCAAATGCAAGCTCTAGTGGCATCCTTAGGTCAATTTAGGTACACACACAGGGACAGAGATGCCAAGCTTTGTCAGGGACAGGAGACTTCTAAGATCAGCAATGGCTGCAAGCCACAGCTACAAGCCTTATTACAACTGCGCCCATATTTAGGAGGAAAAGTAAGTAAGAGCTGTCTGTATACTTCCATGCCTTTTAGAGCCCCAGAAACTCCACTTAAAAACCATTCAGTCCTTACAGAAGAGTGGCATGCATGGCTGGGAACAAGTTTGCTGGTGTTTAGATCCTCTGCATTAAGAATAAAACCAACCAGGTCCAACATAAATTAGACCCGTGCTCTGAGACCTAAAATTGGGTCAAAACCCAGCCCATTTTCAATGAGGTCTCAGAAACCCCACAATGCTCTGTTGCTCATTAGTTGTAGTCTCAGTATCTTCTGGGTTTCTCCAGTGAAAAACAAACCCTTGAAAAACAAGAGTGACACCCAAGGAACTTGGCTCTTACTAAGTCTCCAGCATGGGCTTCTTCAAATGCAACACCTGTTTGGGATACATGGCCTTTCCTATTAGGCATCTAGATGCATCATGGATATCGATCCAGTCTATACTTTTCTCACTGATCAACTTCCCCTCTTCTACTAACGTCAAACTTTCCAAGGTCCCCCAATGCTCCTAGTCTAGGACAGAAATGTATTTATTAGAGAAAATGAATAGAGTGTGTATGAATTAGAAAATGAGTCCAGTCTGTTCAACTAGGGTTGGGCAAGCTTGTTTTGCCTAATTTAGAGGCCATTCAAACATTGTGGGTTTGAACATTACTGCATTAATGTTTCACTTAGGAAAAACTGTGAAAAAAAAAAAAAGTGAAGGGGAAAAAAATCCAATGGAAACATAAATAGTGTATAACGTATATGGGGCACCCACTTGTGCCAGCACAGACCTTCTAAGCCCTAACACATCACACAGACTTCCCTTCAGCTAGAAGTTCCCTTTAAAACACTTTAAAAATAAAAATCTTTTAAAAATCCTGAATCATCATACAGAGGTGGAACAGGTCAAAAGAGATAGATACACATGCCAAGGACAGTTGGTCCTAAACCCTGATCTGTCTTCATTTGCACTTTGAAATCAAGGTCATGTAGATCAAGGACAGAAAGCTAATCTGCAAAGCTCCAAGCTCCTCAGGCTGCCTTCAATGAATCACAACAGCCCTCTGCATCAACAGGACATGCTGCAAACTCTCCGTGGATCCTGCAGTTGGTTCATTAGCTTTATCCATACCTCAGCTGCGCTTGGCTGCATGAAGGACTCCCAACAGCCCAGCTTTCTGGAGATAATTAGCATCATTCATTTTACATCTCTCTTTTTCTTCTCTTGACTCTTGGTTGCAATGATTTGTGTTTGGGTGACCACTAACAAATTGGGGGCCCCTTCCTCAGACAGGGTAAATAATTTGTTTTGGTGATGCTGTATCAGTGCTCACCAGCTAAAGAACAAGGCCTTCAGTTTCAAAAGCTATCCCTGTCCGAGGGGACAACTGTTCTCCTCCTACACTGCACCTCAAAAGAAGTTCTGGGGAAAGATGTAAGACATCCTTAAGGCAAGGAGTAAAAGGAAACAGAATACACATGGTGAAAGAGAGAAAAGTGGGCATGAGGGAAGAAACTTAAGGCACTTGAAGGAACAAGGCAGCCTATTTCCTCTGTCACACATCTCTATTTCAAAAACCAGGAAAGCCAGAAGAAGCCAGGTGGAAGACCAACTGAGAATAAACTCTTCTGGGGGCAGGCTTCTTTCTCCTTATCCTAAAGGTTGCTTTAGGCAAAAACAGAGACGAGAAACAAAGAGATGGGGGAGGTGGGGTGTGAGGGGGTGGTGCAGGGCAGGCAATAAATGCTGCTTAAGTGCCCATGAGCAAGATCCAAGGGCAGAAAGCATGGCCTGATCAAGCAGTTCTCCTAGCACCAGCAACCTACAACTCTCACCATGAGATCTGCCAGTCCAGGAGAGATCTCACTCAGGGGAATTAACTCCACGTAAAATACCACTCCTTCTGCCTGCCCTTTTGCTACCCCAAAACCTTTAACACCACACTAAATAGGTGGGTTTATCCTCTGCTCCCATTTCCATGTGGGCTACAACCCTCCTCACCAGCAAGGAGGGGACCCCACCAGGTCCCATAAGCTGCACCACTTGGAAGAAATGGGTTGTGTTTTCAACAATAAACTGCAGATGAGATACAACCATCATATTACATGTTACACCACCCTTTCACCCTGGCTCCGGGCCCTTCATGCCCAGGGGATGCCTTCAAGGCTGAAGCGCAGTCACACAGATGTCAACAGGGCTGCCCCGGCACTGCCCTCATCTGCAGTGCAGAGGAAGGTGCTGTCAGTCCTGTATGGTGATGACCCTGCACAAGAGAAATCCCTTTTCTTCTCCATAACATCTCTGACTCTCCCCCCCCAATCTATATTTTTTTTCCGGCCTCGAGTATACTTTCCAGCTCGTTTCCTCTTGCGGTTCTCATTTCCCGCTCCTAGGAGGTGAGCTCATGCGTTTCTCAATTACCAGCCAAAGAAAGGGAGAGGGAGAAAGCAATCTTATGGAAACAGATGAAGTCATGCCTCTATAATGCCATATTACGGCTCATGCTCAAAGAGCCATGATGCAGACATTGCTGCCCCCCAGCCCTGGCAGGGCAGCCCAGCTTCCCAGTCCCCAGCTCAAGTTGTTCTCCTTGCACCAAGGGAAGATGCTCCACCGATAGGCAGGCATTTTGTTTGCCTCACCAGCTTTTCCCTCTCGTCCCACCTCCACCCCTGCTTTCGATCCTCCCGCCCTTTTGTCCACCCCCAGCAATCCCCACGGATCTTTGACTCATTCACAGCACGCCACTGAGTCAATAGCGAGCCCACAGACCATGTGCAAGGCTCCCAGCGCTGCGCGCTCTGCCTACGGCTATGTGGACGCCGGAGAAGTTACACAAGGGAAATCTAAAGGCAATTAAAAGCATAATACAAGTGGTTGTTTAGAAAAGGTGGTGGGGAGGAGAGAATAAAATTAAAATAAATAAAGGAATGTTTTAACGAGTGCAGCAGTGAAAGCGGGATTAGAGGTGCCTGAATGGCATCTCTATATTTCCCGTATGCAAGGGAGGGCTGCCCAGCGCAACCAGAGCTGACAAAAAAAAATTAGCTGGGCCTCAGGCTCAGAGAAACATTTGGCTAGAAAGGAAAGAAGGTAATTGCTGCAAGTGGAGACTAATTCAGGAAGCAGCCAGCCCTACACAGGGCCAGTTCAGTTCTTGTGCCGTTAGAGAGCTATGGATGCTTCATGGATGTTGGGTTGAAGGGCAGAAAAAAGCAGAGAGAAATCTTAGGATAAAAACAAAACAAGACAGACAGACAACAAATCTCTCCTTCCCCCAGTTCACACATGCTTAACATTTTTCTTCCCTTGCTCCCCAAGGACACTTAGGCCCTGCTGGGGGTCCTATTCAGCCTTGCCTTCATCAGCCTATTCAGTGGCGGTGGAGGGAGCGAACTTAGTGGCTCCCAAAGTGCAGACCATACCTTTACCCCTCCCTTCCCCCTGCCCCAGGAGAGGAGTGGGCTGGAAGGTGAGGCGCAGGGCACAGAGGATGTGTTTACTCTCATAACACCCCTGTGAGGTGGGGAAGTCATAGCCTCATCTGACAGATGAGGAACAGAGGCAAAAGGAGATTAAAGGATTAGCCCAAGGTCACACAGGAAAAGTTTGTAGCAGAAGTGGAAATTAAGCCCAGGTCTCTCAGTCCAAAATCAGTGCCTTAAGCGCAAGACCAGACTTTCCTAGAGTTGGTCAACCTTTTATATTTGATAGTTTGTTTTACTTTCAAGCAGAAAACCAGTTTATTTTCTAAACACACATTTTCATAGAAAAGGGAGAGGGAAGAGTTCATTTCCTGAAGGGAGGACCTGCTTAAGATCTTATTTATTTCTTTTAAGCTTAATTTCTTTTAGGTTTTAGCATTTCTGATGGGGAAAATAAATGCTGCAGAAATTTCAAAGCACAGGAACACATTTCTTTTCATTCATAATTCATCATGGGAAATACTTTCCACTTTCCAACCAGATTTGCCCTCCCTCTCTTTGCTTTGCAAGGTTTTAATACCTTTTCATTACTTTTTTTTTTCATAGCCTCTACTAACTTAGAAAGCCCGCACCTTCGAAACAGAGACCTTTGTTGGACGATGCTACCATCACTAAAACCCCATTGATTGGAAAGGTACAGGCAACAGCTTCCATGCCTTGACATACGTAAACTGCAGGGCCAAATCTGAGTTAGATCTTCAGCTGCTGCTGACTCTGCTCATCCAGTCCCTGCCTGGATTACACCTCCCTCTCCCGCTGGCTCTGAAACTCTGTTTTCTCTTTATTGTGCCACCAAGCCCAGTTCTTCCCAAAACACATCTTCCCCTTGGCAAAGGAAGGCAGTCCCACTGCCCTTTGCAAACAGGCCAGCTGAGGTCCACAGAGGAGCGACTGATTGTCCACAATCGACCTGGAGACCAGCAGCAGAACCAGGGAAAGAAGATGTGTTTCATTAATACAGAGCCTCTCTCCATTTAGACATGTGAAATTCAGCCCTCACAGAGGCCCCTAGGAATTTACCATCGCTATCCAAAATGGGAGGGGTTTTTTTACCCCGAGACATTAAGCAGGGAGAAAGCCATATGAAGTGAACGCGATCTGAGGCTGGCATATTTAAAGGTGACTTAAGGATCCAGACACTCAATTCCCATGAAAACAAATGGGAATCAGTAGGCAGAAAAGGGCTGGCTTATATTCATGCCAGCCAAATGGTTAAAATTAGCTACAATCGGTAGAGCATTTTGAAGAAAATGTGGAACACTTATATAAAAGCTGAGTGTTGCTCAGAAACAAAGATCTCTTTTCCTGTAATTGTGTTTAATGATCTTTGAAGAACAAGAGGACAATCCACAAGGATGACTACCACCATCACACATGTTCCTGTGACAATGAGTGAATTAGGCTGAAACAAAGACTAATACCCTATCCTTACAAGGCAGTTTTCATACCCAGTTTGCTCCCCCATTTACTTAAAGACTTACTCACACAAGCAGGCAAACTTCACGTATTAATGAAGTATTTCATCAGCAGAAAAGAAAACATGTTATAAATTTATGACTGATATCAGTCCATCTTATTCCATGTCCTGGAGATACCTAAACACAACCTTCCACACACAAAAGGGTTTTGATCCCCCTCCCAGCTCCCAGCATAGGTGAGTTGTGTCTGGCCCCCAGTACGTACCCATCATTCTCTGGGCTGGGGAAGGCTAACTTGAGAGCGGAACTCTGGCAGCATTGCAAGGGCAGGTCTCAGACCTTTTACCTTCATGCACTGAAGACTTGTTCTATGAGGTCCAAGAAAAAAAAATCCCTTTGTTGACCCCATCACAAAGAAGGGCAGTTTGTGTGCTCTGGGACAAGCTCCTTGAGTTTGGTTGATTTCTGCAACAGCCCAAAGTACCCTACGCTGCCAAGTGGAGAGCTCATTTACTAATTCTGACTCACCTGAGCCTGTGAAGCTTAATTAACAGCAGGTAAGAAACTAAATTTACCAGAAGCACAAGTGCTCCCATGCAGATGGCCTAAGGACAGGGTTCTTCCTCAGCTCAGTTGATTTTCTGTGGTCTATACCCCACGGTCAATGTTTGTTTGCTTCCTGAGGATATGTCCATGGGAAAAAGGTGCAGAGAGACCTGAAGACACTTGCAGGGCTGCTTAAAAGAGGTTTGGGATCAGCTGGTCCAAGGATACAGGCAGGTGCTATTTTGCAGGTCAGGTCTGGATCTAGGATAGAAATACCTGGAGGAAAACTTGGCAATCTTGGGGCTAGCACTATAAAGGCTAAATGTAGTTTTCATTTCTTTGTCCCAAGTTCTGGGTAAGATGAAGCAAATTCCTGGAAACTGAAGGATTTGGACACTAGAGCTGTAGACTTGGAAAAATACTACTTCTGGCTACGATGATTTATTTATAGTTGCAATTAAGGACAAAAACGATCTTCAGAGAGGGAAGATGAAGTGGAAACAAGGCCAGGTCTAGAAATCTAAGACCATGGGGATTCCCAGAGCAAAATTAATCAGAGGACTAAGTTGTTTTCTGTTCATTTTTTTCCTAAATGGTTATCTCTTTGTTTGGCTTATCTGGTTCAGAGCTCTGTGACAACTACACTTCTGGCTTCTCCCCATGCTCTTTGGAGCCAGGCCAAAAACTGGACTTGAGATTGAGGATGGCTCTCAAACTCACAAGAAGGGCTTGTGAGACTTCAGCCAGAAAGGTCACTCTGCACCTTACCACTGGAACCGTTTTCTGCTTGGTCACAGCACAGGTAGTGATGGCATTGGGATGTGGCAGTGGGAGGGAAAGAGCAGAGCCAGAAATCACCAACTATGCAGAAAAATAAGAAAGTGCGAGAAGGAAAGAAGAAAGCCAAAAGTCCTTGCATCTACAAACAGAAACAGACAGTGCACAGTAGGATTCTTTTTGTGCTGGACTTTGATTTACAGCCTGCCAGTGTATATATTATTCTGGTTCCTAAAATAGTGGGTGTGGTGCAAACCCCTAGTCAACCTTCTGAGTTCTGTAGATGTCTCTTCATTTCTTTTAGATCCAATTTTTGACCCTGCAAATATCCCCTATTGAATAAAAAATTTGGCTCCAGTTATCATGACCTGGATTAACAAAGGAAGTGGGGAACTGCAGACCAATTCAGACAGCAAGACAATTCAAAGGACATGATGTTTGCTGCCCCAGTGGTTAAAAACCCCTTCTAATAAAGGGGTACGATCCAGACCTCTGGGCTGGATAGGACCTCTGATCACTGTGGCATTCAGAAAAGTGCCCAAGCAGACCAAAACTGTGGACAGTCTTTGCCCTGGAGAAAGTTTGAAAAAAGCCAGGACAGCTGTACTCCAAGAGACACTGAGGTCACCTCTGTTTGTCCATCCTCCAGTCTGGACTCTCAAGCCTCAGCTTCCCTCTCTGGCCTAGACAACCTCCCAAGTGACTACCATGTCTAAGTGCCATCAGCTAAAAGGCTGCTACAGGTTCTCCCTGTCAACCCGTATTTCCCTTGTTTACTTAAAGAGTTCCAGCCTGGAAGAAGAGGCTGCTACTCACTGTTTACATACACTTCCCTTCAAGAGAGGTTTTTAAGCCTGTTATTGTTGCCTGACTTTTACACACCGTGACAAGGAGCTGCACTGCACCATCTCTATGCTACTTTTAACACAACTTTCTTCTTGTGATGCATCTGTGTGACACTGAAATGTGTAGATTTCTAGCAGCAGTTATCACTAAATAGATGTAAGAAGCACAGCTACAAGCAATGGCAAAGGTTTAGTACCTGAATCTGAAATGGTGAAGGACCAGGACCTGGTGAACTTTAACTCACAGGATTCAGAGAACTGGCTGAAACAATTAGTAACTACCAATGCCTCTCTTGTCAAGCATGGCCAAGGTGCATGATAGAGACAACAAAGCAAACTTCATGCCCTAAATTAAATAAGCTTGTGGTTTGAAAAAAAGTCAGGTTAGCTACGATTCCCAGAAAAAAGTCTGAAGCATAATTAAATAATGAATAAATACACAAACTATTTGTAAGCACAGAAGATAACAAAGCAAAGTCTCAGAATAATATGGATTTAATCAGAAACAAATTGCATCTAACCGAGATAATTTTCCTCTGTGACAGGCCACGTGGATAGCAGAAAGGCTGTTGACGTTACATGCCTTGACTTGTAAAGCTTCAGATGCATAACATCCTCGTAAGACATCAAATAAATGGTCTCAAATAAACTTTCACATAGCAGATGCAAAACTGACTAGGAATATGATACTTGGATGTGAACTATCAATGGGTCACTGTCAAAACAGAGGGATTAACCCAGCAGAGTTGTATTGTGTTTGTTCTGAGTCCAGGTTTCTTCAAAGTTTTCTCTAAGAACCTGGGCCATGAGATAGATCGCACGCTTGTAAAATACGCAGCTGCTATGTAGCTGGGAAGGACTGCCTGAAGACAGGTTTGAATTCTAATCTTGGCAAAGTGGGGAAAACATCTGAAAAAAAAAAAAAAGGATCGCATTCAAAAAAATAAGGATGGGGAAAAACTGCCCACAATTCCTCAGAAAATTAGGGAGAGAGTTGAGGTGGACTGCAAGCTGAACATGAGTCAGCTATATCTCACTGCTACAAACAAAGG
Source organism: Scolopax mira (assembly GCA_004320125.1). Classification (NCBI taxonomy): domain Eukaryota; kingdom Metazoa; phylum Chordata; class Aves; order Charadriiformes; family Scolopacidae; genus Scolopax; species Scolopax mira. The sequence continues at coordinate 130,625 of BJBW01000094.1, read as the reverse complement.
ACAAATGTCCTGTGTTGTACAAATATGAGTCCAGCCTGTAAACCACATACAGTAACCATTCTGATCAGCAGTATGGCATGGTCTTAGCCGGAGCATCCCATCTAGTCTCAGGACAGTGAACTTCAGAAAAGATGTGCACCAGTTAAACAGTCTGGAAAAAAGAAACAGGAACAAAGGTTTAAGAAAACCTCACCTGCAAGGACAGCCTTGAACAAACTGGGGTTGCCCATCATAAAAGAGAAACTCATCAGGAAACAAGACACAACAAGAGTCTTCAGAATCCTGAAAGTCTTACTTAAGCATGGGCACGGGACAACCTCCACCTCAGAAACACACACAAGGTAATTGATATGCACTTTAGGAAAATACCACATGATTGAGGGTTTTCCAGTGGAGATCATGGTGTAAGCAAATGATCCACTTGAAAGCAAGTGGTTTGATGAGCAAAGGCCACTGCTTGCAAAGAGCAGGAGCTACTGATACCCTTTGCCTCCAACAGCTCACCCAAAATACGTCACAATGGAAGGCATCCTGCGAGAGCAACTGGGCCGGAGTGCGTGTGAGACCTTGATTGGAAACAGGCTGCTCTTCACATTTCAGCTCTGCTTCTGGCACTGTGTGAGAATTTCCTCATTCCTAGATGGTCTCCTCATTCCAGATGAGGGAGCTGGTGTCTGGGGAAGACCTTTAGTATTCATTACAAAAATGTTTCCACCCCCTTATTGGTCTCTCCTCACTTCACCGAAGCATGTGGACAATCTTATTTTCAGAAGCACCCACCAGCTATCCCTTGACTGGCTCTGGCACTGCTCCTCAAATGCCTGACTCAACTTCTGTCATTGTCAAAAGGCTTCCATTGATGGAATGCACTCCACTGGTTTCAGTGGGACCTGAACAAAGCAACAACAGTGAAATACGATGAACTTATATCTTCTGCAAGTGACTCAATGGATTTAGAAGTAGGGGGAAAATCCTGAAATACAAGTGGAAGAGCATTACGCTGGACTGGAATCATGCAGAAGACAGAGTGTGACCAAGCTGCATTGCAACTCCCCTCCCCAGATGCCCCAAAGAGTGAAGGCAACATGGCTGCTCTCCTGGGGAAAGGATGAAATGCCAGACCCTGGCGGAGCTGTGGGTTCCCGTCCCCAGTCACAGCAGATGGAGCATGCCATGCTCCCAGCTGGAGGGAGAGAAGTGTCTCCAAACACGGAGGAGGGGTGTCTCCGGTGCTTACAAAGCCTAGAGGAAGGTCCAGACGATGAGAAAAACAAACAGCAACCAAGCCCCCATGGAATATGAAAGGGAGAAATAAGTAAAAGCAGATGGAGTTGTGCCACAGAGGGCTCTTGCCTCGCATTCCTGGCATACCAAGAACAGTCACCTCCCCTGCCCAGCTCGTCTCTGTCCTCACTGAACCGGGCAACCCCGCTCTCAGCTCCGTCTGGCAGCCCTCATCCACAGGGACCGCTAAGCCTCACAGCCCCAACACACAACATTGCAGACAAGCTTTTAACCACCTCCCTTGCTTCCAAGCAAAGGCAACTGCACTGGAGGCCCAGCACAATGAAGGTACAAAACTGAATGGATCAAAAACCTTCAAGATTTGATATAGTACTTGATCTTCATAGTTTTTCCAGGCAGATTTAAACCTGGTCACACAAATTCTGGTCTAGTCATCAATTTAAGTATCACTTAATGCAGAATTTTACCTTGATTCAGTTACAAAAGGGCAAAGACCTATCTGAACAGGATCGGTTTGACTTGTGCCACTTCTTGATTCACCCACAGAGTACTTTTACGTTTAACTAATAACTGACATTTAACAAATGCAAGTTTGTGGGTAGGTCAAACCTAACCAGTGCTTGTCCTGGCTGGAAAGGTCTCTGTATATTACATACCCTGGTGTAGATGTGTTTCTAGGATAAAGAGTCATCTTGAGCATCCACAGACCACAGCCATGCTCTCAGTGAGATACTGGTGTTACTTCATCATGACAAGAAATCATATTGCTTTATAAGCAGCAGCCCAAATACAGTGGTATAGCTTTTTGGCACAAACCCTTAGACCTTTCTCTGAAAGCAGGGACCAGCAGTTACTTCTGAACCAAGACAACCATGCAACAGTGGCACTGGATGATTTAATTTGTTTTCTAGAAAATGCTGTATTCAAGCCAGGCCAATAAAAGTGATCCTGTACCCAAGGCATTTTTGCCATTTGTTAAAAAATGCCAAATTGTCTTTCCAGTTAACTTACTAGCATAAAATCCAGCACACTTTAGTTGCTGACTAATTAGCAGAGATCTTACTGGGCCTGTGCCTCAAGTCTGCTCTGAAGTAGGAACCCAACAGAAATGTTTTGGAAAGTCAAACGAGGCCTTTGCAGGTTCACAGCTGCAGCCATCAAAGAAAGGCTGCACCAGCACAAGAAGCTCGGCTGTATCTTGGCTGCATTAGGAAGTTTGCTGAGAAATTCCTTCTCTGCCTTGATGGCGGTGGTCCAAAGAACTCTGCAGCATCACTGCAGAGCATGTTCCTTCAAGCACTGGAGCTACTTTGGGCATCTCCACAGGGCGCTGCATCACACAGGGTAGAGGCACTCGGAGAGCTCACAATCTAAACAGGGGACGGGAAAGGGAAGAGATATACACCTATAAGATAAACAGCCCTGAGCAGTTTTCATGGGTTTTATGTGTCCAGTCAAGATCATGCCTTCTACTCTTTCATCTCCATTGCCTTTTCCCATAGTCAAACTACAGACCAGAGACTCACCAGGGAGAGATATATTAATGGGAAAAAAAGGACCTTCTCTTTTCTGTGTATAAAAACAACCACCCCCATGTCACTTTGCCACAGGCATTTAGGCTACCATGCTCACCATTTCCCAGCCTGAAGAGTCTTAGTCTATGCTTCAGCCCTTTTGGGGTGCTAAAGGTTCTTCCAGTAGGACACACCTTCCGCATGGTAAATGGAAACCTGTGAACAATACCTTTACTTTTCTTATCAAGCTTTCACCCCTAGACTGTAGGGTTTTGAAATGAAATATAGGTGAAAAACTGCTTACCTAGTTCCGCTCCCTCACATCCTTCCAGCACTCAAGAAATTTAATCCCATTCATGCTTGTCAAATATCTCTGAACCTTCTATAACGTAGCAATTAACTATTATTTTCAGTCTCATCACATTCTCCCCCTACACCTCAAAAATGGGTACACTTTAGTATCATAGACTACTTCAAGTTGCAGAGGACCTCTGGAAATCTAGTCCCACCTCCTGCTCAAAGCAGGGCCAACTCAGAGCAGGTCCTCTGGACCTTTTCTAATCAAGTTCTGAATATCAATCCCACAACACCTGTGGGATTATAGGTTCCGCAAACCTCAAAGTGATGGTTGTTGGGGTTTTTTCCTTAATATGAAACTTGTGTCCATTGCCAGCCCTATGACTGTCCACTTCTGAATCAAACAGCCTGGTTCTCCAGTCTCCCATTGGGTATTTCTTATGAGCATAAGTGCTCACACAGCAATTTCAATCTAAACTGAAGACAAAAGTTGAACTTTGTCTGGGAAATGAGAGAAGTTCCTTCCACATCAGTTTCTTTGATTACTTTCAGCAAAGGAAAGCTGAATGCTAGAAGAACAGTGCAAAAGAATTCCTAACCAAAAGTTAGTGATGTAACTGTGAATCTTCCCATCATTAAATTCCCATTAAATTAAATCCAGGAAGTGTACAGATACCACAGTGGTTTAGAGACGCATTTTCTTAGTGGCTAAAGGCAAACTGTTTTTAAAATTTGTCCCTGCATGCATGGGCTGCATAGCAGACCCCTTTTTCATTCCTACTTGCAAAAGCAACAACAAAACATCTCTCTCACAAATATCATTTGATGCTCAAAGAATGCTTGGTATAAATTGGGGGGGGGATATGGTATAATTTTTCACAAGTAATAAATGTTTAAGTCATGCTTGAAGTGCAAAATTCAATTCAACTTTAATTAGAGAGGCGTCACTAAAGCTCTTATTATGATTTTATAGGCCACAGAGGAGATCTCATCAAATTCTCAAGTTACACTGAATGGGGCAGAAAAAGTGAAGAACAGATCACACACAGGACAATTCCACTGATCAACATTCTGCTAATTTGTGTGTTACTATCTTCATTTACCTGATCCAGAGTTGACTATTCTTTTAGGATCCCTGGTACAGGCTGCAATGCTACTGCACAGAAGGGCTTCAAAAGCACGGCTGCCTGGCATATGCTATGCCATGGAGGATATCTCTGGGAAAAGCTGGGGCATGTTGAGCAAACTCTGCTAGGCTGTTAGACCAAGTATGCCCAGATACCTTTCCAGCTGCAGCTGCATCAGTTTTGCTATAGTCTAAGGCTGTTGATACACGTGCCTTTTTTAACTCTCTCCCCAAAATAAAAAAGGACACACCTGCATTAGCATAAGTATGCAAATTTGCATACATCATCCTCCAAAGGTATCACAACAAGCCAGCTCTCTGTGATAACGCAGCAGATCAACCAGCAGAGTGTAACCAAGTGAGGGTAAAACAACTGAAGTGGTCCTCCGATGCGCAGAGCCAGAACTCCAGCAACTGCAGCCAAGGGAAAGATACAGTAATTATACCATAATGCACTGTCTGGATTGTTTTACTGAGATTAGGAAATAAAATTTCTGCTTAAAAATAAAGAGCTGGGACCACAGGGATACAGCCACAGGTATGACATCACTGGTGACCTCCAGAACAATGCGTTAGAGGGAGACATGGTTCCACCATTTTTCATTTCTTCTGCCCTTTAAGGCAATAACTCATCTCTTAACTCTGGCTGAAGACACGCGATTTTATGGGAACCACAAATCAAGGCACTGCGTGTTTTAAAGGCTGTCAGGATTACTTTTTTTTAAAATAAGATTTCTTCTTTGATTCAATAGTTTTATTTTGCAAAGGCAAGTGAAGAGAACTATCGTGTTTGCAGCAAAATGGATAGGTAGTCACAGCAAGTCCTACAATAATATTTGAAAGTTGTACACTTTTTTCATGTGTTGTGAGAATAGCAGGAAGAAAAGGAAAAGAAAGCAGAGAAGGGTACAGTAAGCCATAGAAAACAGGGGGAAAATGATGTTACAGAAAATGCAAGTCAGAGGAAATACTTGGACAGCCAGAGAAATGTCATCACGCAGTAATGGCATCAGTCTACAAGTGTTTGCAGTGCTCTTATACCAGTAGGTGTAACAGTGACCCAGTTAGGCCAGATGACGATAGGAAACCATACCTTGGAGAGGCCCCATTAAAAATAGCAAGGTTCGTGTTGCACAGGCTTATTCTGGACTTCTTGAGAAGTCAAGCAGCGAAGTAGGGTCTCACTGGCTCCTGGGCTCCGACCGACACTGAACAACATGCAATGGGAGGGCTGAAACAAAACCAAGATATACAGAAGGGAAAACTGGAGCAAATAATAATATTTTTTTTAAAAAAAAAAAAGCCTTCTGGAAAAGCCAAGGTTGAGACAAAGCTTTCCTGAGGATCTGCCCATTTGTGCAAATCAAGAGTAAGTCAGGGCCTTAAACCACCCAGCTTGCAGTAGTGAGGCTTAAGCCTCTGAGAGGGGTCCAGACTATGACCGGCACCTGGAAAATTCAGAGCAAAGCACCCTGGTAAAGTGGTAAGCAGTCAGCCACCCCAGCACAAACTTTGTGGCAGATGGCAATACTCAAATGTGGCTGACATGATAGAAAATCAAAAATATGCCATAGAGAAAGGCACAGAGACAGAAAGGCACAGCGAGTGCTAAGCCAGAGACCACTGAAATAACACCTGGAGCAGGTAGGAGATGGGTAAAATCAGACATCTGCAGAACAGCTTGTGGCTTTGGAACATGCCTGCATACGTAGAGTTTGGGCAAGGAGGGCATGATGGACACTGAAAGCTGAGCTGCAGCAAGAGCCAAACATCTGCCAGCCTCAAGCACAAGCCAGGATATCAGCCCCTGTTCTCTGTCGTGCAAAGATACCCAAACCAAAGAGGTACCAAGAACCATTGTGGTATTCAGGTACAGCAGACAATAGGCAAAAGAATCAGATGAAAAGCTCTGATGATGCTCACTGAAGAAAGACATGAACTATATTGGGGAAAGGGCAAGCTTGAGTGGCTTGGAAAGAAGCATTTTGCTATTTATGCTTCACAAGACACTACATTCAGAGGTAGACTTGTTTACAGGTAAAATCTAGGAATGATAGATTAAATTATCCCTGTCATGGTAAATAAGGGCAGACTCCTGGTAGCAGTAGTAGTACTGGCCTATGGTTTTCTGTAACATATAGGCAGAAAGGTGTGGGAGGGCATAAAAGTAATAGATTTTGCATATAGGCCCAACCTGCAGAATTATATCCACTATCTTTACCTTGAAGAAGCCATATACAAGAATAAGGCACTGCAGAGCATTACCGTAGCAGGAAGGACAAAAAACATTGCATGCTTTCCTTTTGCTATCCTCCTTTTTCATTACGTACCTTTGCAGTTGCTGTTTGCTCTGTGGCAGAATTCCTAGCAAGTGCTGGCAGCGATGTAGACCGGGAGGGTTATTTCCACAAAGATTTACTTTGAAAGAAGCTAGTCCTCCATGCTGGAGTTGCCTTGTCCCATTCCACATACAGAAGCAGTTATGCATGTTCAGCACGTTTCCTTGGCAAACTAAAGTCTGCAAATTTTGCCACCAAAACAGGTACTAACATACCAGGTGCTATCAAGCATCAGAGTCAGGAGAACTTTGTGCTTTGATCCGTCTCACCCATCTAGATCCCATTGCAAAAACTCCACTGCCTTCCTCCCACACCACATATCTCGTTTTTTGCTTGGTTACATGCTGTGCTCCTCCATCCCCTTTCTGCTTGCTTGGATGAGGAATCAACTAGTTAAAGCAATGCACTGAAACAATTAGGCAACTTGTTCACCTAACCCAAGAGACCTGACTAGTAAGAGAGAACTAACCGAGAACTTTGAACAGACAGACAGACATACATACATGTAAGAAAGATCACAGCATTTCTTACCCAGCCTTTCTCCTGGGATCAGAGAGTATGGTTGTGAAACATATCAGAATTATGTTTTCTTCTTTCCTTTCCTAATTTTGTGTCTGAGGGCTTAATTTTTATTGGGATGGTGTTGCAAACAAGCCAACCAGGGCCTTCAGGAAATGCCTCTATACCCGATTCTTCACAAGCGAGTCCAAACATTCTCCAGTTGGTCTTTGGAAATTATGTGAAGCAAAGGGGCTCTAACTCTGATGTGGACATAGTTAAAAGCTCTAAGAAGCTCCCTAGGCTGGAATGGCACCTACAGGCTTAATGTATTTACATTAATCAAGAGTCAGTCAAAGGCTTATTGGCACTCTTGGTCTGTGTGCCTGCATTACAAATAGCAATAGAGTTTTCTGGGAAGGTTTTAGTCAAGGCCTTAGCAAAACTTGCAGCTATAGTACAAAATACATAAACCATATAAGGTTACATACTTCATTAAATGTTAGCAATATGCTTAAAACTAAAATGATGGCATGCACTCTATATACAATTTTGATTGTCTATAATCCGTGTCAACACAGCTGTGCTACAGACCTCCTAAGTCACTGTTAGCAAGTCCATCTGCTTCACTGAACTGTGTCTCGTTTTCAAATAATGGCAATTTCGTTAACGTTTTATGATTCCTGACTATGAAAACTGCCTCTTGCGTGAGCCAGTGTCAAAATCTGACTAATGTTGCAAACTGTGTGGTGCAATGAGATTTTGTTGGCAGTTGGAGAAACATAAAAATGTTAAGACACTTCGCAAAAATTTCAAAAAGGAGTCACTGAATAAATCTTTTAATCTCAAGTAGCACGTACTTCATTACATCAGCATTTTTCAAGGAATGTTCCTATTGTCAATGAAAATTAGCTCCAAGAATTTGAAAGCATGAGGACTTAACAAGGAAACCAAAATCCCAGAACTATGGCTTTTGTGTCAAGCATTCTCTAAAAAAACAGGCTTCTGAAAAGCTGGCTCTTCCGCTTTACGAACACAAACCTTTACTACCCTAATAAGACCAAAGCAGATAATCTTTACAGGAAGATTTCTGATAGTTCTCAGTTAGAGAAATGTCATCACGCCCATCTGTTTTGCTCTGTACTATATCCATGAAAACTTCAATGGAAAAGAGAGGACAAAACAACCTCCCGTTATCGGTGACAGGACTAGGTTTGGGACCTTCACTCCCAGGATAGACTCCTACATGGTTTACAACGGTAAGGAGCTCACATTTTTTGGATTTTCCTCAACAAAAGCTGCTATCCAAGTTATACAAGAGATTTAACTGTACAAAAACTTTGAAGAGCTGGTGATAAGTTGTTTCTGAGCAGAAGGAACACAAATATCCAATTCTTTATTCAAAATAATTGAATAATTGAACTTAGTAACTGAAAAGCACAATGGCCATTTTTTTCTTCCCTAACTTTATTCAAACATCATCATTTGCTTTCAGAATAATCCAGCAAGTCTCAAATCAAACCTGGTTTTCCCAAGGATAGAGAAAATCTGTAACAGAACATTGCATAGAAACAGGTTGCAACTTGCCTTATAGAAAAGTCAGCATTTCTCCATAACAACAGAACTTTAAATAACTCAGTCACATAAGACTAGAGGCCATGTAGCTGCCACCTCTTAAAAGTACCCTTTATATTACAAACTAAACAACAAATCTAACATATCTGCAGACTCAGCAATGGCTGTGGATGTTTCTCCTGCCTGATATATGGGCATTAGCCAGTGCTGCAGTCTGCTCCTGGAGACAGTCCATTGTACAAGTTACTGTATGCTTTTTGGATTTCACTCTGTTCTTTATAGGAAGCCTAGACTTTTATACCTTCAATAGACATCTCAGTTATTATTTCAAGGAAAATGAATAATATCTGGCCAGCTCACTGCTAAACTGAGAGAACCAAGAAGAGTGATGTGAGTGAGTCAGCAGCTAGGGCTATTGCTCATAAGTGGATATTAAGTTTACATCTGAGACCAGCATAACGCATGCATGGAGGTCTGTCTTCCTGTGACATGTGCATAGTGGGCTGATCATTACTAAAAAGGCCTTTCTCCTCGACAAGGACAAACCTTCAGAGTGACCTTCTCCTCTTGGTGTGAAAGCCAAGACAACGGTACAAGTGCTTCACAGCTTGGGAGGAGGTAGGGATACACAGGGACCATCACCCACAGAGCATCTCTGGGGACAGCATGTTTCAGTCACCTCTCCGCTCTCTCTCTATTTCCTTAGGTCCTAAGGAGAAAGACTCCATTGCTTCATCCTTTCGTGCAAAACAATTCCCCTCCAATGGCCCTCCACTTTTCTCCTTGGCAAAAGAGAGGGCACAGCAGCCAGAGCAGGGGCCCTCTTCTCTCCTCCACCCACCTGGCTCACTGCAGGGAGACATCCCAGCTTCCAAGCTGTGCTCTGACCAACCTCATTCTCAGAGCAGGAGAGCAGAGGTAGCTACTCAGACTTGCTTCCTGGCACACCTGAGAGCTGTGCCTACACAGCCTCTCACTACATCAGCTTCATTGCACCCTGATCACTTTGCTGAATGCACAGAGCCAAGCTAGACCATTAAAAAGGGATAATTCAGGGAAGAAAAAATTTAAATGTCCACTTTTCTTCAGCTCTTCTACTTTCTCCACCCTCCCCTGCTACATGAATAAATGCATGTATATAATTTCCTCCACACTGACACTGTGGATACCAAAGGCAAACATCTCCTAATCAGCTGGGGAGATCCCTGCATGGCTGCTGCTGTGCATGGGGAAAACATCAAGCACCCAAATCCATCGCAAGCCATAAGGCCACCTCACCAAAAGGCTTTTGTGGTTCTCAGAAAGACGACGTACTTGGAGTAACTGGAAAGACCTTGACCTGAATGCAATGGCCCAGTGGTACTGCTCAGGCTGGGATCAGAGAGAAGCAGAGGCAGCGCTCCAAGAGGGCTGTGCTGCGAGCCAAGATACACACTGAGACTTGGGACCTGTTTTAATTATTGTTTCATTTCTTTTACTGCTCAGGAATATGTAACAAGCTGAAATGTGCGTTGCGCCTGTAAACATTTACTTTCTTTTGGTCTTGTGCAACGCTATGTCTCATTCTCTTGGATGGTGCCTGGAATGCAGGAATAGCCATAACACATCGGCCGAGCGACTGTCAACTCAAACGTCCGACTCCGACAGTGACCAGCACAAGCTGCTTTGAAGGAAGTTGCTAGAAACCCCACATTGGGCAATTGTGGATTAGGTTGCCTCTGAGGGAAGCTTCTTCTTTCTGCCATGCGATTTGTGTTTGACTCATGCCCTAAAAAAAAAAAAAATCAGGAAAGTCTGCCTGTCCATCCAATAATTATTTTTTTCCCATGCCAGTTCATGCAGTCAGGGTGCTTTCCACTCCCGCGGGCGCCAGTTCCACCAGTTCCTTTTGATGGTGTGCTCCACAGAGTTGCACAGGGTAATCGTGCCCGTTAGGGAGGACCACATACCTTGCACAGGCACTGTGGGACTGCGGTTGCCTGAGGGCACAGAGACGCAGAGCTCTGAGTCAGTCTTGGCGTGCACTTTGCAGATCCCAGCTTCCCTCTGGCCCCTGGTACCCACAGCCTGCAAGCCTGAGGTGTCGGGGATCCTGCCCCCCTCGCTCGCCAGAACGGTTGGTTTTGAATGGCACAAGCAAAGAGGCATGCACGCCATCAACAACTTGTGATCTTCTCCAGGCCTTGGGCAGAGAAATTATCTCGCAACTTGGCAAACCTCACCAGATGCACAAGAGGCTGGCTGGGGCAACACGAAGAGCTGGCAGGTCCAGGAGCGCACCGGCCTCCCCCATCCCTCCGGCAAGGCCGTCTGCCTCGTGCTGAAAAGGAAGGGAACCTTTGTCCCTTCTTCTTAATCCAAAGGAGCATCTGCAGGACTGAAACCAATCAAAGCCAGCTGTGAAAAATGAAGGGGGGGGGGGGGGAAAAGGCAGGGAAATGCTGATTATTATGACTAGGAAAAACGCTATTAAAAAAAATAAAGAAAAGGGAAAAACTGATCCCATATGGGAGGCAAATGAAATACAAATGCAAAACAGGCCATTACGCAGTGTCTGTTATAAGGCTGCCGCGTTGGGGGCTGCATTCATGTGTCAAGATGCAGTGCCCCTGGGACCTCTGGAGATACCCCTCCACTCTGTGGCAGGGTTAGTGATACCTTAGAGCATCCCAGGCTGTGACCAGCACTGGGGCTGTTGATTAGACAGCCTCTGCAGACTGACCAAGAAGTTATTTGACTCCCCCATAAATGCACATGGAGAATAACCTGAGGTCTGCCAGACTTAATCATTCCACCAGCCTCAACCGTTTATTCCAGGCAATTTCGCAGATGGCCTCTAACTCCTTTTGAGATAAGTTATTGCCCTCCTCTGCTCCCACAGGTTCGCCCACACAGCTGCCCTTTTATTGTTCCCTGTCTCACTCCACACTTCGCCTTCTTCAGCAGATCATCTCCATCACTCGCTCCATCTGCCTACCCAACATGTGCCCTTCAAGCTGTTCCTGAGCTACAGCCAAGCCCCTGCAGCCAGGCTCTCTGGGGCAAAATGTCTTTAGGAGGCTTCTGGGGTGCAAACAGTGAGCACAGTCCAAGCTCAAGTCCTCTTTTACACTCCCAGGAAGAATGGAAATGCCCACCCTGTACCAGCCATGCTGCAAGGCTCACTCATGATGTTACTGGCCCAAAGCGGCTGAAAGCCAGCTCTCATTTCCTTCTCAGCTGTTTCTTCCACTGCTCTCGAAGCACAAGGAGAGTCAGCAATGGGGGCTCATTTATTTGCTGGTGGTGGTGATGATCATTCATCCACAGAAGGAAAAACATGAGGACAGCAACATGACTTTTCATGTCTGTGGGCTGTACTCCCCAGAGATAAAAGACTCTCCAGATCTCAAGGGACAAATGGTTAAAGGGTGGGTGGCTCAGACTGCCTTGCTCTTGTGATTTTGTCAAAGACTCACAATATTTGGTTCTGTTCTTTTTTTTTAAGAGGCCCCTACCCACATGTGAGTCTCAGTGTCTATTTAGAAGACAAAGAAAGTAATTTCTTGCATACTCTAACAGAGAGAAAACATACAAAAATCTGAACTTCAGAGTTCAAACCACAGAAAGAAAAAAGAATCCTTTTAAGAAAATCCATAGGAAACCCTCCTGTTGCAAGCCAACTGCACATTTTTGGAGTCCAACTCAGCTGTAGTATAATCCCTGTATCTGCTGATATGAAGGCAGGAGGCACATTGGCCTTTCAGAGGCATGGCTCTACAGACATCCCCAAGTCTGGCTTTGCCCACCCTGTGCCAAGACCCGGGCAACTTGGACCTGCCTTTTGATAACCATCTCTCTGATATCTTGATTTGGGGGAGAAGCAGGAAAAGAGAGGGCCCAGAAGACACTCCACTTCTCTGTATGAGAGTGTTCCACAACATACCCAGGGCCACAGCCAAATGCATTAGGCCACAGCACTCCCAGATCCTACTCAAGAGTCTTCATAATTCCTCTTTGCAAGCCAAGAAAAACAGAGCAAGCAGAAAACAAATAACAGTGGGCAAGCAGGAGTATTTGTCCCTTACTACAATGGCCTTAAGCAACCAGAGAGGTAGGGCTGATGAACCTTTAATTACTTGTGCAATAATGACCTCTGTTGCCAGCATTCCTTGGCAGGCAGAAAGTGGCTGGAGCAGTCAGGGACCTGTTACGCTCTCCTCTCCACAGGCTTGAAATTGATACGAAGGCCCCTCACCCAGCTGGTCACACACTCCACACAGAGGTTGTCTATAGCTATTAAAAGCAGTTGAAAAGAAAATACAATAAAAATAAACAGCTCTTTTACTGAGGAGTTGTTACTGAATGGCATGGCTCTACAACTAAGGTGTTCAAAGCTCCCATACTACTTGTTCCAGATAGTCAAGAGTGATTAAAATAAAGTGAATTATGAAACCAGCCTTCAACCTCAGTACTTATACAATTTATATATTTATACAACTACAACCTCAGTATTTATATGTTGTATAGTGTCATGCTCAACCACAGAGAGAGCACAGGGGGCACTTTTCACTAGATGTTGGCCAGAAACACAAGTGGGGGCAAAAAAGAGCTATCATCCCTACATAATTTCTATCACACAAAAGGCAGGCAGAAAGAGAGGTTAAGGAATTGACACAAGCTCAGCTGAATGCACTTTGAAAGTTAAGTTCACTCTCCTGAGTGAACGCAGGCCACAGAAATGACCCTTCTTTTTGGGGAGGAGAAAAATCAAGACATCCACTCTGACAGCTGAAGAATGTGCTCTACCTTTCCACAGGCTTAGACACACATCTAGACATACTGTAGCTGGCCAGTTTGCCATCTTTCCCAAGTTCCATCTCAGCTGGGATTCTGCAACACGACAGAGGTCAGAAAAAGAAACACTGCAAGAGACAGTTTGCAGGCTATTTTGCTTCCCAAGGAAGTAAGTCTCTTCCGATCCCCACCTCCATGTGCTGGAGTCAGTTGTCTTGACGCATGTGGCACTGATGACTTCCCAAAACTCTTGTTCTTTTAATATTACCACTAGCTCTTTGATATCTTGGTTATCCACAGAAACAGCCAGAGTGTGTCTGCATCCAGCAAAGTTCTTGGCCCTGATATTTTGTGGCAAAGAATTGCACAACACTAATCTAACCCAATGTCGAGTGAAAATATTTCTGTGTCAGTTTCTATCTTGCCCTCTTTTTTTCTTTCACTCACAGTCCCCACTCACATATATCATAAAGGGAGGTACTTCTGGATAGCCCATCTCTAATCATGTTGCCTCTGACTCCGCCCTCCTCTAGAATGAATATTTACAGACTTTTCAATCTCTTTTCATAAGAGATCTTTTTTTTTCCTTCCTTAACTATACCACAGATGGCTTCTGAACTCCCTCTCCTCCTAGGGACAAAGTAGCCAAAACAACACAGTGTGTCCCAGTATTTTAAGGGATCCTTTACAACACAGAAAGACATGCTGGGATTGCTGAGCAACTCTCCTGTTAGATAAAACAGAAAACATGGAGATAAAAGAAGTCAACTCTCTGTGCCAATTGGTATTTCTCTGTTCTGCTATGCATTACGGCAATTCGGAAGAACTGACTTAGGTTAAAAAATAGTTGCTTCAAACCCAAGACTGAGGCTACAGACAGATCTATCAGTTCCTGTCCTTTCTCTCAAGTCACAAAGGACAAGAAAACTCCAAATGGCAGAACACCACATAGGTCCGAAGCCTGCTGCAGCTGTAGTACCCATCGCTTTCACCAGGCATTCCCTTGATCTTTCTCACGCTGCAGTAAACTGCTTGCTACATGCCACCCCTCTCACTGCTCAGAACCTAGAAAAGAACTTCCCCAAGGATGTCCCCATTTGTTAATCTAAAGGCATTCACCCCCACCCTGAGCAGCACCCTTAGTTTTCTCTCCACTGTCCTTTTACAATTGTTTCAGTATCATAAAGACATGAGGAAGCTCCAGCTGGACAAAGCTGCCTCATGCACTGAGATGCCAGCAAGAAAAAGCAATGCAGATCTCCACTTCCCCTCCTTCTGCTGGATCTCCAGATGCATTGCAATCACTATTAAGCCCAGCTGGGGAAACTGAAGCATTCAGAAGTTGACTGAGTCATCTAAAGGAACAAAGATCAGCAGCAGCAGGCTGCCACACAGCTCTGGAAAAGTCCTCTTTAAAACACTAAATCCCTGGAATGAAGGGCTGTGTTGGCTCATCCATGAGAGTATCTTAATGGCACGGATGAATTCACACAATTTCAGGACCAGTTCGTTCAGAAGGGTTAACAGGGCGGTGGTGGCAGAGAGCAACACCACCTCCAGTTTGAAAGCAGTCTACCAGGAGAGATCCCATGGGCAGAGTGGGGGGTCCTGCAGTGTTAGCTACTCAGAGCTTTAACATCAAGTCTTGGGCTTCTCAGGCCTCCTCACATTTACCCTGTAGAGATTTGCCTGATCAGCCCCTAACAGCAGGGCCCATCTTTGAAGTCCACAGCCCAGCTATGCCTACATAAGCAGTAGCAATATCAGGCCTAACATGCATTGGGCAAAGAAGCAAAAGAAACAGACCACAAACTCTTTCAGCTTTGTTTCAAAAGGCTTGGAAGTTCCTCCCCTCCTCTTCCCCTAGCTGCTTCCATAAAAGCTTTGCATGCAGAGCAGTGTCTCTTGGGTACCTCATTCTCTTGAGCAAAGTAAACAGACCTCCCGTGCAGCGACAAATGAACAACAAACAGAGGGGGAAAGAAAAAAAATATAAAAATCTCGCTGCCAACTTGGGAGATTTTTTTTTCAGCGTGTTTAATTTTTCAAAAAAACTAAAATGTGCAAGCTACGCCCCAAGGGTGACCCTGCACAAAGCTTTCTGGCAGCTCCAATGTCCTCCATTCCCCCCTCACACCACCACAGACACCCCGTCTTTCCCCATGCTCTTCCCCTGACGCACGCGTGCACATACGAAGCCCTAAGAATCCTGGCACCCAGACAGCTTTTTCTTTTTCAAGCATGCCAAAACAAGCTAAGCTCCTAAATCCCTTTTAGAATCTGGCCTTGTGTGGAAATCTGTTTGCCTCCATCCTATGTTTATTTTCTTTTGTTTTCAGGTTTGTTAGCCCAAGGGCAAATGCTGTTCCTAGCACCAGTTTGGGTTGGTGGTTGTTGGTTTGTTTTGGTTTTTTGTTTTTTTTTTGGTATTTATCTTTCAATCAAGTGTTCTTCCTTGCAAGGATAAACAGGATGTTTAGAGACTCTGGGTATGATGACCAGTCTTTGACAGCTGTTGTGACACACCACACACTGGGTCTGCCATGTGTGCAAGCACTGGCACAGCTCGATCTGCAGCAGCCTCTCTTCATTTGAGGAGATGGACTATATGACCAAAGAGGCCATCACCAGCTCTATGTTTTCAGCACAAGCTCACGGAAAACGGGCCACACAATCCAGAACAACTCCCCAGCCTCTCTCTGCACTTAAGAGGATACCACCTGCCCACCCCATAGCCATTCCCTTTCTGCTTGGCTCGTTTCACTGGTTTAGCTACACTAGAATATGCTCTGCCTCCGAGAAATTTTTCTTTTCCAGGTACATACAGACAGACAACAGTCAAAATACATCTAAATCACACTGCTTCAACAGAGGGTGTTTCCCAAGCCTTTTTTAGAAAAGGAAGTTTTCCAAGCCTTGAATCACTGACATTGGTCTGACTCCTAAACCAAAAACTATGGAAAATTAGACATAGACAGCACTAACTGAGGGCCAGATCCCAAGCAAGATCTACCTACCTAGAATATTGTGCGTGGCCTCAAGAAGCTCTCTGAAGTCCAAGTCACCAGGGAAGAAAATGCAGTGCCTAGTTCTCTCACTCTACAACTTTACCAAAAGATTAATCACTTTTCATTTGTAACATTTACTAACAGCTGAAAGGCAGGAAAGGTTAAGAGACTGATAATTGGTCCTGGTTTGTAATTAAAAACAATTACTTTGGCAGCAGGCCCTAGTCACAGTATTCTAAGGCCACAGAATGACTGTGGGATCTCCTGAATTCTCCAAGCTGGGTGTGTCCACAACTCCAGCACACACTTTGATAAGCCCTACTATACGCAAAGAGCTACATTCTGTCTGAATCACTCTAAAAGAAACAGCTCAGCCAGGATGTCACCTTAGCTAGCCTAAAACCTTTTGCATCTGAAGAAAATAGTATTTATAAAAACTACCTCTCTTCTCTACAAACACGACTCCTAAACTGCAATGCCCAGTTTTCCCCACGACAACCACTTTAAGAAATTTGCAGGACAGATGACAAAGTGTCATTGACTTTCGTGCTGTTTGGACCCAGCTTATTAAAGGAAATTCACCTCGTCCTGCAGTGCTTGTCAAGTTCAAGCCTTGAAATCCATTCCAGGTAACATTCAACCACAAGCTTCTGGACTACGCACAGAAATTACAGCATGAAATTTTATGGTCTGTCTTATTCAGGAGGTCAAAAGTGATTATCACAATGTTCCTTTTTAGCTGTGGTACCTATGAGCCCTGGCACTATAAGCCACCCTGGACAGTCATTCTCAGACAACTGCTTTAAATTGGACTCTGAGCAGTCCTTGAACTCTACTTCAGGAGAAAGCAGCATTGTCAAGATAACTTTACAGCTTTCAGTCCTCTTAGCAAAAATAGTGCTTGCTTTGTGTATCTTGCCCTGTTTCGCACAGTAAGCAGACATCCTCTATCCAACCCTTACTGCCCTCTGCAAGTCGTTCCACAAACACGCCAGGGATGAAGCAGCAATAATCTGTCCTACAATCTGAAAATTCATATAAGTAAAATAATTTTCCTAAAAAAAAAACAAACCCCACTTTGATACAATTGGGATAACCTGGATGGATCAGGAACTCCTCAGCCATGAAGACATTTTCCAGAGCAAGATGGCCTTGGATAAAGGAAGCATAATTTTCCTACTGGCTTTCCTTTGCACAGAGCATGAATATTTGCTAAAATGGATTAGAATATGCCTTTTCTGGAATCCACCACAAGGTTGTGCTTACTTCTTTCCTATAATTTATTTTATTTAGCCTTTTTTCTTCCCTTAACCACCACTAGACGGACCAACAGAGACTGATGCACAGGACTGTAAAACTGGCCACTCATATGAAGGGAATACTTAACCTTTGAGAGTGTGGCTTACACACCAAAGATACAGCAGCTTTGTGTCTAATCACTTCCCAGCTGAGCTGCACTATACTCCTTCCTACTTCAAGGTAACTGTGAAGACAAACATTTGCACTCTTTGAGGTCACATAGCAAGGCTCAGGTGACAAGTGACTACAAATACAGTAATTGTCACCTGCAGGTACCCACGCATTCTTATGCGATCCACTTCAAACAACAAGGAACCTGTTCGTAGCACCCAACCAAGCAGGACTTACAGCACAAAACACATTTCAAAGCTGTAATGTGAGGAAAGCCACTGTACGTAGTCACTTCACTGTTTCTGCAATTCTATTCTGGCTTATTTTAAGAAATAATAAATACAAGTAAACAGAAAAGCAATTGCACATTCCCTAGGAAGTGTACTGGTGTGGCTGGGACAAATGTGCTCATCGTTGCCAGATGCCTTTCTCGACCAGAGTGGCCAACACAGTCAATTGCGCATCCCCTGACTCTTCTAGCACATTACTCTCTTTGGGGGTTCACACACATTCAGAGGGGAAAGAAACTGCCTTCAACATCTCCCTTGCACGTCAGAGAAGACAGCAGCTGCAGAGCTGTGCACGCCAAGCGCAGGACGTGGCTTCTCCTGCACCACAGCAAACATCAGCTTCTTCAACCAAGTCATTACTTTCGTTCTTGGAGAAGTTATTCACACATATATCCAAATCCTTGGCCCACAGGTATGGCTGCTGACATAGCCAAGGACAGCTCGACACCTCTGATCGCAGGGATAGATGTGACCTCTTAAGATCTGCCAATCTCTTGCATCACCCAAAAGAAACATTGGGATGTGCTGGGAGGAGCACAATTTAGTGAACAGAACTCCCTAATTCTGAGACTTTGTCCAAGCTGCACCATTCATTTGCTGCACTTCTCTCTGGTACATGATAGAATCTCTGCCTTCATATTCAAGTGTCATCTCTGTTTTCCTCCAGCCTGTACAATTTGGGGGATGGGATTTGTCAAGCACCAGAACATATTAAACATTGGCACTTCCTCAGAAACTATGGCCAGCAACGGACTGGGAAAAACTCAACATCTTTTTAATCCCACTTCCATGACAATCAGGAGCATTAAAGCAAATTAACATTGTGTCAAGAGTTTTAAATTTTCTCTTTTTAATCTTACCTTAATTTCACAGAAATACTATTTTAGAGGTAGCTGTTTAACATTGCCCTCTTAAGCAGCTTGAGTATCTGCCACAACTTGGTTGCAGTAACTTCATACACATGTGGGTATACTCATCTCTATTTCTGCCTTTTTGTGCCGCTCCAGACAGAAACCTGTCTTGAACATGAGGTAGAAATTAGTCATCCACGGAAAAATCACAGAGCAGCAAAGCATGGTAGACCTACCATGGGGGCTTTTGATACTCACTCAGCCTAGAGCATATTTGGGACTGCAAATAAACTCTCAGATTGGATCCTCAATGCTAGTATAGAAGCTGGTGACTCCAACCTCCCCTGAAGACCATAACAGGGAAGGCATAGAGGCTGGTGATTGATATATCATTTCTTGTTACACCTAACACATAGAATACTCATTTATCCAGAACTATCACATACCTGACTGCTTGCTCAAGGCAACCAGTTAGGAAGACACATGGCAGCACTAGATGAATTCTTTTGATTTTATCTCCACCATGGTGAAGAAGAGGGAGTTATCTATATTGGAGGCAACCACAAAGGAAAGTGAAGAAAAAGCAGCAAACTCCATAATATTATACTGTAGGAACAAAGCCCCAGCCCTAATATGGATCAGCTCCACACTGAGCTCGGAGTTTGAGAAACAGCCCCTTTGAAAAAATACATTAAAAAAAGGAGGGGAAAACAGGGAGGGTGTGTACAGCAGAGGAGAGACCCTTGCATCTAGACAAATTCAGTTGTCCTACTTTAAAACTGCAGGCCAGCTCCTGATTTAACCTGGAGTTTCACATGTCACTACAAAATTCTGGAAGCATTGGCTTTGCAGATAATGTCAAACAGAAGAACTGTTTTGAGTGGACTCGGTATTTTTCCACATCTACTACTGTAACCCTGCTGGCAGGCTGGAAGTAGCAAATCCTCCCTTATCTCCCTCCACTCTGAGAGCATCTCTCTGTTTAAGCACAATCCCCCCTGGAAAAGGGACAAAGGGTGGTTGTGGGGGGTGGGAGAGTCACTGGGATTGTAAGCAACAAACCACAGAAGGAAATGGGCTGTCGTGCAGAAGGGAAGTAGCAAGGGGAAAGAGTCGACTAATGAACAGAAGGGGGTGAGTAAAATCCTACTTGGATTGCCTCTCTGGGGAGCAGCTGTTTCCTTGTAAACATCTTGCTAGCTGTCCAAACAAGAAGTTCAGACACAGAGCAATAAAGGAGAGCACTCGGGTAGAAGCGTGAAAGACATGGGCTCATTCACTGCCCTGCCAATTGCTCCAAGTGGCAGAATTCAAAAGATGGGAGAAATATTAGCCATACGTTTAACCCTGCACGTGCTAGTGTTACAGCCAATGGCCTGCAGAAACACATCCTGCTCTATCTGCAGTGAAAGCCTTCCTAGTCCTCCTTTCACCTCGCTGTTTCTGACACACCAGCAGAGCACATTACTTAACAAAGGAAAAGAGGAAATATCCTCATCAAGGCACGGAGAAACAGCCGCCGAGCCAAGAAATGAAAAACCTGAACGTTGCAGCCCTGAAGGCCTAGAAAAGTTTACCACTGCCCTGGCATCAGCCACTTGGAAGTAGAGGGAGTTGCACCAGAAAAAGTAGAAAGAGTCTTTTTATTAGTCCTGAGCACAAAACAGCCTACGCTGGCAGAAGCATTTCTATGCCAGTACAACTGTGTCCACATAGGACTCTTGCCAGGACTGCAAGGTAGCTGCAGTCAGGGAAAGGAATACTAACACTGCCGTGCCAGTAAACAGTCCCAGGGCAGGCTGCCCACAGAGGGCAACTACCTGCACTGCACAACAGCAAGCAGAGACTGTGCACCTTCGTCCATTCCTTGATGCTTCTGGGGGTCAAACACTCATGTGCCCGGTCACAAGCCTATCCAATAATCCCCGTCTCCAAAATGTCACACAACCATTATCAAAGGAATGCAATCAAATCACACCCACATCTCCAGCAAAGGGAGGGTCATGTTGCAAGGAAGGCAATTCACAGGACAGTAGGCCACCATAACTGACAATAAGGGAATCCTATGTCCTGAGCCCTATAGTCTAGTTATCTATACCTTCATGTCCACCTCCCACTGACCTATCTTGACTTCTATACATGCTATTCAATGCAAACTACACTTACTTACCCTAGGAAATGAAATGCCTCCTACTTTTACTCAAAACAACCCACAGAAGCAGGAAGAAGGCAAGGCATAATGACATTCTCATAGTCAGAAATAATAAGCAGCAATTCCACATTTTAGAAATAGCCCACAAGTTCACAGGAAAGACCTGATGCAGTCGTATTTATTTTACCTTTTTATTTCTTTAGGGCCATTTTGTTGTAGTTGTGTACAAACAGCCAGGAGAAAAAGACGCCTAGCAATGGCTGCTCAAGAATAAACATTCAGTCATTACAAGATGGGAAGAGTGCAAGTTCTGCTGATCAAAATCCCTCTGAGCCTAAAGAAAGGCAGCTGGCTTGTTGCATCAAAGTCCAAACCAATCGGGGACTCCACCTCGTCTGGGGTCACCTTCCTGCCTCTGCTTCTCTCTCTCCATATATTTATCCTTGAAGTCATCAAAAGAGCGAGTTTCTGTGTCTTGTTCTTTCTCTGGAAATAGGTTGGGAAACTGAAAGGTTTGTCCTTGGCCCTAAAGAGAAAACAAATGGTCAGAGAGACATTCCAGCCTTTCTGCAGTAGCTATGATGCATAAACTTAAAATGAAAGACCACCCTGGAGTTTCAGCTAGTGCAGAATGGTACCTCTTACCTCCCAAGATCTCTTTCCACCCCTCTCCCCAAGATACACATATATGCCTCCCCCCCCAAAAAAGCTAACTTTCAGCCTCTCTTCTCTTGTGTACTAATTAAGACACTGATATCAGCTTTGTTTTTTTTTTTTTACAGATGAGTGGTCAGGAGATAAACACCTCATCAAAGGTTTTGAACCAGCTCAGAGATGTTGTATGAGTCACACAGCAAAAGCAAGATGAGCAAAATAAGTGATTTTGTTAAAGTAACACCATCAGGGAAATACATGGTGGAACAGTCATTCATTATGTTAACACTGAGGATATGGGGAGTGGCTATAGTTGTTTAGATCCCAGCTAAGGATAAGAGAGAACAGTCTTAGCAGCTGTTACTGTAGGATGTAATGTGGGAATATGGAATAACAGATATTAGATGACTGTTATCAACAGAAATAAAGAACTATAGTGTGAAACAATTACAGTGGGAACAGTCTAATACATCACTGATGAGATTAAAGTGATTACATCTGCATCAGTTACTCTGCCTAACAGACAAGTTATTCTAGTCAAACATGATCATCATATCTATCTCTCACACTTGGAAAATACTTGCTTGGTCTCTGTTTTTTATGTAACAGCAGGAAATCATTATTCTGTGGAAATGTTCTATCCCATTAACATTATCTACTTACTTTTTAGTGGTGTTTGCACTAAGCACAACTTCATTAAACTCAACAATACCAGCCCTTCCATTCAGTATGGGAATTTGCATACTAAAACTTGCAACTGATAGCTCATAACTTCAATATTACTCTCCAAAACACTTAGAAATCTTACCATACATTAACTTCTTTGGTAGAATTCCACATACAGAAATCTCAAAAACAGCATTTAATTGCTTCAGAAGAAAACTTTTTCTTTTTTTTTTTTTTTTTTTCAGATTAGCCATTCTTTACATTTGTGCAATAAATACAATCAAACAAGCGGCACAGTTATTAAATAGTTCCACAAAGGACATGAAAGGAGCCTTCAACAACACGGCTACTTATACTACATTTTGGGATCAGAAATGTGACATAATTAAATCCAAAAGAACTCCCAACCATCACCATCAGCCCGTGACCCAGCTGAATGCGTGCTATGTTTTTAGCCACATGTATTTAGCCATATACACTCAACCTGGTAATTTACAGGTGTGAAAGAATTTAAACCTCAAGCATACACTTTGGAAAAAAAAAAAAAAAAGGCATGACATATCCCAGTTGAGCTTATCCAGACTAGAATCTAGGAAACATCAACTCATACTAAGCAACACTCCGGTTGTTTTTGTAGCACATACTTCTTGGGGGTTTCCTAAGAGCCTGACCATACTATAAAAACAACAAGGGAGCTGCTGTGTACATTGCTCTGTCCTCGATTCTAGCCTGGATAAGATCAACAGGAACAAATCAAGATTTTCCTTTCCACGGTGTACACTCTGGGGCTTCAACTCTTTTGTACCTTTAAATTGCCTACAGGTATGCTTATAATAGCTGTTCTATAACAATTAAAGCATAGTTCAACCCCAAGGCACAGAAACTGGCCTTATCGATGTCCTTGAGCAATCCCAAAGCTGTAGTCTAGGGAAACTCTTCCTGTAGTAGGATCAGCAACAAGCACCCTTGAGGCCAAGCACTGCTCAAGATTTTAGGACACTAAAGCATTTTGGAAAGAATTTGTTTATATTACAAAAAATTACTGTGTTTTAACTGCACTGCAGATGGATCCCTCAGCCCCACGGTACCTATAGAACAGAAGGGGCTGATATTAAGGACTTGTCTGCACTGAAAAGGAAGCCATTTTAGTTAAACAAGCCAGAAAACAATTCAGGCTAACATGGTAGGCATACCACCTACACTGAAAATTTGAGAACTATTTATATTGGTAACACTGTAGTAAGGGACTGTTCTTGTTATGCAGCACTTCCATTCTGGTATGCTTCCAGCACCAATGCACTTCCCTTCTTGGAGAACGATGGAAAGCTGTCCCTAAAGCATACTAACAACATCCATGGCAATTCACTGAGCATTGCAAAACAGTTATTATTTTAAAAAGAGGGGAAAGAAACAAAACAAACAAACAAAAAAAAGATACGCACAGAGGCTGTAGCAAAACCAGGCAAACCTTTCAGCTGTTTATCAAAGTGCTCACAGTTCCCATTTCAAGGCTGGTGAAAGTCAAATATTGAGCTGAAAATGTCAATCTGGAGAATTTTAATAAATTAAAATCAGCACAGACAAGTTGGCTCTTTCCAGCTCTTGTTTTGTGAAGAAATTCTGATTTTGGCTGGCAACCAGACATGATTTGAAACAGCCAAGACATTACACCCTGAGAACTGAAGGTTGATAAATCTTAAGTAACAATACTATGCAGTAACACTGCACTGTAAGACTCTGAAGTGATGAAAGCTGTATGAAAAATAGCTGTTGTGCATGCTCAGTAGCTAGTTTTCAGAAGAAGCTTGTATCTTGGGTATTTCAAAATTTCAAAAATACCAAAAAGCATCAACTTACATAAAGGACTGTCAGTCTGTCCAGGCATATTTACATTCAGTGCATCTTTCACACAATTCCAGAGGCTACTGAGGTTCAAGCTCAGCACCTTTTTGAGAAGCTTGCCTCCTTCTAAAAAAAATGCCAACCAAAGGGATGGAGGGGTCATCACTCCTTTATGCAGTGCTGCTTTTTCTTAAACTTTTTCTTTGCAAAAGCTTTCCTTTCTATAGAGCAAGCATTTGACAATCATATGATAAATGCATCCTCAGAATGAAAACCTAACTGAAAAAAAGCAACAACTAAATTTCTCTCAAGTTCAATAGGGTTTTATCTGTTTTGTAAACCACTAAACATGAAATGCTGGTATGTTCAACCAGAAAGCAAAATTTTGGCTTATTCCTAAACCTTGCATCTGTTCACTGTTTTACCTTTTACAAGCCATTTAACTTTTAAATACTGAATTATTGAAATTCACATTAGCTGAAATGGGCTTTAAAAAGGCTAGGGCTTGGCCTCCCCTTAGAACTTCTGCCATAATTACCTGGTGCATAGCAAAAGAGGGAGAAAAGAATACCTTTCTACCTGACATAGCTCTGCTAAATGAAAATCCTGTAAAAAAGGCAGACACTGGCAAAAACAATAAATCATTTTGCTTGAATAATTTAGTCTATCTTGGAACCAGATGCTGCACTGACAGCAGAAGAACTTTTTCACCAATGTGAGGTGATACACTGATATTTGAGGTTTATCAGGATAAGCTCTACCACCACATGGTCTTGTACCTATGTGAGCCCTTATAATGTTAAAAAAAAAATAAAAGAAAAGAAACAAACAAATCAAGTCAGAGAGGAGGTATTAAAACACCTGAAAATAACAGCAACCTGATGGTTCTACACATTGCTATTCTCAATTTAGGGTCTTCCCAGAGACCTTCCTTTTCCCTACAAATTCTAAGATTATGTGTGGTCCAATGTTTAGATTACAGAAATGGGAGCCATTAAACTTCTATTGCTGCTCAACTCTAATCCTTGCTTCAGCATTGCCCAAACTGCTTCAGCATTGCCCAAATTGTCACACTGATTTATATACAAGGTCTTATAAGGATTCATTTGTTAAATGCTAACATCCTTCAAGACAAAAAGTGACCTAAGCATCAGACATGTATTTTCCCCTTTAGATTTCAAGCTTTTTTGGTTAGAAAGGCAGAAAACACACCTTATTCCTTCAAGTCTGTAGAAGGAGTTATCACATGGAGTGGTACAAATTGCCTCCATTCATTTTAATGAGAGGTTAAGTGACCATAATTAGGCCTAGGAAGTCAAGTGTTAGCCTTTCCATCGCTGAGCCTCAAGTCAGAAAATTACTGGAAGGATTATCCAGCACAAACTCACTTATACTTCTGTGACCTTTGTGTCCCTTGAAAAGATTAGGCATGGAAGGTCAGCACAGATATCATTGACGCAGCAAACACTGATCATGTAAACAACCCTGAGATCCTCTGATTATTTAGATAATTGAAGCACTTACTACTGTCCTTCAGAATTAGGAGAAAAGTGATGTTTATAGTATTGTTAACTAAAAAAAATGTTGGATTTGCAACAGCACAGGATTCAGTCCAGCAGTAGCAGCTAAATTTAATAATCCAGTACATCTGAACAATTCTTCTGCTATTGCAGTGGTAACATCTGATGTTAAAATGTATGGCGCAACAGCACGGAAAGCGACTCAAAAATCCACACAGCAATGACATAGCCTATGGAGCATCCAAGTTTCCTCTGAATTCACTACACGTCAAAAGAAAACTGCTGTCCCATCTGATGAGTAAATGGGTTAATTACTATGAATGTACTGGACACTTTAAACAGAGTTTAAGGAGAAAGCATTTGCAAAAATGTTCCCACCAGTGCCATCATTCATCCAGCTAAATAGGTGTTAGTCCTAATGTTGACAAGGTCAGACTCCGTTTTACAGCCATCTCCATTAGATTTCTCAAAACAGGTTTAATTAAAAATAGGTCTGGATTCCAGAGGCTTGTCTGCAGTTGTGCTCCCACGGGTGCTAACACCTGTTGAGCTAAACGAGTGAGAACACTGAAGGAGGAGGAGGGGATGTTGTTGGTTTTATAAAATTTCCCTGCTGTTGATGCAACTGTGAAGTTTCCCACTGGCATTCTTTTTTTAATTTTTTAAATAACATTAGAATAATTTTAACTGTATTGGAGTAAAAAGGAAGGTTGATGTATTACATTAATTTTATATACTCTGCAAAGACATATAGCTTTGTTTTTAATTAAAAAAATAAAATAGTGTAAAAAAAGGAGCATTTGACACCCAAGGCTGTATGTCTCTAACTTAAACCTTTCTCACCACGTTCCAAAAGGGGAAAAAAAGGCAGGCAGGCTCTGGAATGGCAAGATATTGTTGATCCACAGCCTTTTATGATTTGAGGTATTTTTTTAGCGTGAAAATATTATGCTTGGACAGATCACGTATTTGTCCAGTTACAGCCTGAGTATAAAGTAAACAGCTCTGAATCTCCAAGAAATAGTATTTGGAAAAGAAAGGGCAACAATTCTTACATGTGGAACAGCTGTGGCATTAATCTGACACCTAAGGATATGTTGACTATGACTTCATACATCTTCCACCTTTCAGACACTTGCACTAAGGTAATGGATATGTATGTTGCGCTGGGACACATAAGGTGATGTTTTACGAAGCAGGGAAGTGTAACTGGTCATGAGAATATACCCAATTTCAGTCAGGTAAAGGACACCACGGCTGCTGCCAAGTCACGCTGGAAAGAGCAATATTTCCACCTAGTGGGCAGTAGAAGGATCAGCCCAAGACCTTGCAAAAACACATCCTTATTTTTCCAGTCATAAGCAGTTTTAACTTGAAACTGGATTAATGAGAGAAAACACAGCTGGTAAAAATGGTGGGAAAGCCCAGCTACTCTGACTCACGGCAGATGCAAACTAATTCTCATGAAAATAAGAATTTTACAGTGGTTACCAAAGACTTTCCTAAATTAGGCAGATACTAACAATGGACTGCATGGGGCCTGTTATGGCCTGAATCACCCCATGAATGAGAATGAAGGCAAAACCTTCAGTTTCAGAAATTACACTGGCCTCACCCACTGTTTAAAGCTGGTGTGAACACAGAACTGGGAGCTCATTGTCTGAGACACCAGAGCTAGTGATGAAATGCAAAGAACAAAAGGAAAAAGAGAAAGAAAAAAAAAAAGACAGACAAACCTCATTGTTAAAGGAATTAACAGACAACAACCATAGAAAAAAAAAAAGAGCAAAGAGAGTAGGAATGAGCTGAGGGGAAAATGCACGGACCAAGGATCACTGACAAGAGTTTAGGAAATGGTCAGGTTTCCCTCACTTGGGATGAAGTACAATACCAAAAGCTGGTCCTCTGACTCTGTCCATAGGTCAGAACGGTTCATAGGACAGAAAACACAGCATTCTTTTAAAACTTACGATGAGTCTACAGTATAGAGCAAGGCAGTAAGGGACACCTGCTGTCTCATGTACCAAGAGCAGTCCTCAGCCACAGTACCACAGGGCTCTGCGCAGGCTCATCTGCCCAGCAGACAAAATGAGAGGTTAATGGAATGACCAGTTACTGCTGTCCGACTAGCTCCGGGTCCAAGCTAGTTTGGCTAATTCTCCTTGCCACTTGGAGATGCCCTTAAGGCAATGGCAACTGCTCCAGGTTCAGAGGCTTGATGTGAAATAAATACACAAAGGACCTGCCTTCAGAAATGAGTGACTTCCTCCATGGAAGAGCAGCATTTTGCTTCCCACTTCCCTTGAGTATCTGTGGGTTACAAACTACCTCCTTCTCAACTCATCAGCCAGAAGAAATATGGTTGCATTAAATATAGTGAAATAAAATTTGAGAACTGACTACAGTTCACTAAAGATCCATGTCTGCTTCAATTTTGGGAAACCAGTCTTCAAAAGCAAAGAAGTCACTAGTAAGAGGCCATGACAATGGAAAGTGCTTGCAACTACCTACTAAGGAACATCACTCAGAGAAAGCAACTTTTAAGACACAAGATCACTCCTGGCATTCAATACCTCATCTGTGTTCTTAATGAATCGTTCACACCTGATGTCTTGCAGACAAAGACCTAGCTCAGACAATCCAGGAGTGAGAATTTGCCCACCAAAGCAGAGACTCTTCCTTCAAAAAGGAATGTATTTTTAGCCACCTTAATGCAAAATCCTCACAGAGATGAATTTGCTTTTAACTTCAGCACAGTAAATCCTCATTAGTTCTCATCTAAATACAACTCAGTTACTTTCTATTAACATTGTACTTTATACTGTTCTTGTAAAGGTAAGGGCTGGCTAGAAAAACATTCTCCTCGCTTTTTTTTCCCCTCACTTCCAGAAGGGGCGTAGAGAAAAACTTAGAGAAAAGTAAGCACTTTAAGGTTTTAAAAATTAAAGAAACCCATCAGATTTCCCATTGTCTATGCCTCCTTAGTTTGACCCCAAATCCGTATGAAGTCTTATGCAGTCTTTAAGATCACAGAGTGTTCCCTCCACACTGAATCCTTGTCCCAGGATGGAGTAACACTGAGTCTGTGTTGCCAACAGCAATTTTGAGCTTATGGTTTTACAACTATAAATAGCACTCCTTTAATGTAATTTTGGTATGTGAAGAGGTTTTCTGTCACTGGTTGCATTTCTTTTTTACATAGGGCCAGGTAAGCCCAAAAGAAGTCTCAACTAAAATATGCTCCTGTTATGAAAGAAATTCATAAGAACATGAAGCTCCTTTTCCACTGGGCAACCAATATACATTTCAGAACCCAGTTTAGCCACAAAGCATGCTTGTTAGACATGACTAAAAACTCTCCAAGGAATATGCTTTAGTCTTCTCTGAAATCCAGAAAGCTTTAATAAGAAGTTCCTGCCCTTACAATATATTCTTTCACTTACTGGACATTTCAGCAACCAACCACACAAGTCGTGAACCTTCCAGCACAGAGTACAGGGTCAACATGAAACTCGCTGGCAAAGCAGCACTCTATGACATCAGACCGTAACTTCATACAGACCTCAAACAAATACAGGACTTGAAAACTAACCATTTGTTTGAATTTGATTTTTAGACTAAGTCATATAAATCTCTTTACACATTCTGGAAAGTATTAAGGAAAGCGTCATTACTAGAGGATTGGCAGAAATACTCAGCCAACCAGACAATTCACTGAACTTTAATTCTAGCTTGGCTGGTTAACAGTGCTTTCTTCTTTCTGCACAAGCGTCAACTCACCAGCTGTACATAGGCGACCTTGTAATCTGGCTTCTTCACTCTCTGATTCTTGTGATTCCTCTTGTTGTTTGCACCTGCAGAAAGGAAGGGAGGCCCACCTTTTACTTCCCAGGACTTCCAAGTTCCCAAAGCAAGGCCAAGCTGAAGAGGGCACTTCACTAGTTCTGGTTTATTGTTAAGAGGAATACTTTTTCTTCAGTATCACAATTACTGAAATGTACTGAAAATAGCACACCACTCTCCTTGTTTACAAGTAGGGAATGGAAGCAGCACAAGAAGCAGGTTGCTGACAGCCTCTGTGCCTTCACATCACACACAAGATTTGCAAAGCAGCAGAGGTAAGTCTCCTGAGTAGGGGGCCAGGAGCGAGCAATTAACTGTCCTCTCAACATCAACAGCTTCAGGAACACAAGGAGGAACTGACCACTAACCAGCTTCAAACTTGTAAATTTTTACTACCCAGCTAATGAGCTGGATCTACTGTTTATGCACCAGGAAATGACACTCCACACCCCAAAAAAAACCAACACACCTTAACCTTCTGCAAGTATTCTAGTCCCAACTGAGTGGGTCGTTCTATTTATTCCCCACGTTAGGCAGACATTAAAACCCTCAAACTTTTAGACATTTTAACCCCCTTTCCTGTTTTATCCCTGAATATATTCATTCTACCATCACTTCCATTAGCAGTGGCTATAAGGACAAAATGGCTATAAGGACAAGTACGAATATTTCTAGCCTTCTATTTTCTATGTTTGGTATTTAAGACTTTATTTAATTCTATTTTTCACATGAGTATATTACAGATGATCCTTCTGTTTTCTTTTTCTTCTTTTATATGTTCTGAATTTTACAACCTTATTTGCAGCTTTTTCTTTCGTTCTGTTTTTCACTATTACAGCTCATTTTTCATACCCCTTTTTTAAAATCATCCCTACTTTTACCATTATAAACGTATCAATAAATTCCTTGGCTAGAGTCACTGCATGAAAAAAGAAAAACACAGCCATCAAAGATGTCCTAATCAACAAATCAATCTCCACTTGATTAATGCACTGCCTGGTGGTCAAAAAGGTAAGCAACACGAAAATTATATTCCTGAGTTTTCACTGCATTCACTGCAGCCAGAGAAGCTCTGGGGAAGAAAGCATTCGTATGTGAAGGCCACCTTATATAAATTTAGCTTTTCAGTTACAGGTGGGTCCCTCTGCTCCAAGTCAAGAGTCCAGCATAACTTAATCTATAACTTAATTTTTTGGTTTTATCTTGGGTTGGTTTGATGTTGTTTTTTTTCAGTTTGGGTTGGTTGTTTTTTTTGTAGGGGAGAAGCATTGAGTGGAAGCATACATGTCTATAGAAGAAACATGGTAATGACAGGTGATGAAAAATTGAAAGTTTGTCAAGATGGTTTTTCTGACATTATCAACTGGTCTAATAGAATACTTTTCTTTACTTTACAAACTTTGCCTTTTATTACACCATAATACTTCCTCTGTGTGCATGCATGGTAAGATTAACTCACATACTTGTTTTTTTTAAAAAAAAGCTTATGGCTGACATTTATTTTAATTACTAATTTTATTAAAACACATAAAGAAGTTTCTTCAGAAGTGAGACACCCACTGGTCTTCAGGGAGAAATGGTACCAACTACAAAAGTATTAGCACAAGCTAGAACACTGTCAAGATGATTAGGCTTTTAAAATTCAGATTTTTCTTTTTAAAACTGTCATAATCTAATCCAAGCATTCAAATACGAAGTGGTACACATTCATTTGAAGGGACAAATAAACAACTATGCTGCTAGATGTCACTAGCTAAGCACCTGAACCCAAAGTTTGTTGAATTCTAGTGGATCTTTTGAGATTAAAAGCATATTCTGTCTGCACAGGGATGCTGTATTCATCCCTTTGGATTACCCAACAGCACTTACCATACTGTATCCTCGTCCTCACAGCAGCTACTGGCACATTGTATATTTTTTCAAGGTAATTCTTGATATCCACTTTTGTCATTCTAGGCAATGCAAAAACATTTTGGAAAGAGAAAAATGAAAAAGTATAAGTATTTAAATATAATAAACCAGAGCCACATCTGAAACAAATGTCTTCTCCCTTTTAACCAAGGTAACCTTACTGCACAAAAGTATAAACTCAACACAGATCACACACTGCTACATCATTTCATTATCCGTAAACTGTAACAATAACAAGTATTTTATCCTCTGTAGCCTCAACAGTCAAAACCCCAGACTTATTTTGCATTCAGTGTGAGCGGATAGGCTTTCTCACTTCCTAAGCCAAAGAATCCTTTCTAGTCTTCTGAATAGCATTTGCTGATCAGTTCAGGTTTGTGGGCTTTAGTGTGTGCAACCAGATCAGTGAGGATGAGAGTCATGACAAACACCTGGACATCACCTCGGTTTCTCTGGATTGTCATAACCACTTTCTTCTTCCTAAGCCAGTCCCCAGAAAGGCTGAGCCTCACTAACAGGCAGGAAGCTCGTATTTAAATGCCCCTGCAACACTGTAAATGACTCCCCTCATGTGAAGCCCCTTCCCCCGGCTCGGAGGGCGCTACCTGGCACTTCTCCTTCCTGCCCTGAGCTAACCAGACAAGCTGCAGCCTAGAAGGGGGTGACAAGAGGCAGTGTGGCGGGACGTGTGGCACTGGGGGTATGAGCGGGGTGTGTGCTCCTAAAGTGGCGGGGGCCCCCTTAACCTCCCCGGGCGGCGCCGGGCCCTTTCTGCGGCAGGGCATGTCCGGACCCGCGATGGTTCCCGCCGCGGGGGGCTATGATGCCGTGCCGTGCCGTGCCCTGTTCCCTCACGCACTCACTCCATGGAGACGCGGAACTGGACGGTGTCCTCGGGCTGCGGCACGCCGGGCCGCACCGCCAGCATGAAGAAGTTGGGCCGGAAGATCCGCAGCTGCGGGCCGCCCAGCTGGAACAGCGGGTACCTGCGGGGAGACGATGCCGCTTAACTGATGCGCTCACCGACAGACACACAGACGCACAGGCACTCCCCACCGTCGCCCCTACCCGATCCCGCCCAGCCTGTCCCCCACCACGACCCAGCCCTGCCCGCTCACACGGCCTTCTTGGCGCCCGTCGCCATGGCGGTGGCCGGGCCGGAAGCGGCGCGGCGGGAGGAGCGTCTCCCGGCGCGGCGGCGGCAGCAGCTCTCGCCCCCTGCTGGCGCGGAGGAGCGCGTCGGGGCAGGGCGGGAAGCTCTGTGAGGGGTGGCGACGGGGTCAGGCGGCCTTAGCCCGACCGCCATTTCCTCACGGCTGCCCCCGACAACCGCATCCCGCCCCGGCGCCCGGCTGTCCCCTGGAGCTACTCGGGGCGAGCTGGGGCATAGCTTTGGGGCAGGGGAGAGTTGCCCAGAGGAACGTCAAAGCCAAGGGGCGGTTGGTGGTTGCGGGGAGCACCAGCAAAATGGTGGTGTGCAACTTTGGCTGCATTTCACTTGGTGCTTTCCTCATAGTTATGAGAGGTGTTGTCCCTAAACTCGTGTTTACCCGGTATGCAGCCCAATAACGGAGACAGTCAAGATTTATTAGCAGTTCTGTGCAGAAATGGGTGCTACGGGCTATCTCCGCAAAGCTGGCACACATAGCATTGAAAGAGTCGTTCATTTATACATTGTAATTAACGTATTCATTGCTTATCAGATTTTTAATGGTGCTCATAACTCCTTATCTTGAGGCCGATGTGTGTGAAATCTTCGAGTAAAGATACACTGTCTCCTGATTTTACTGCACAGCCTCAGCAGGTGAAGGTCTTCAAGTAGAGGCGGGTATCCTAACTTCTATAGGAGTGGTTTTCATATTACAAAGAGCACATGTCATGAGGTACAGCCAAGTTTCTTGGGCAATCAGGCCTACTAAAGTTTCTGTTTCCTTGTTTTAGGTCCATTTGTTCCTTCTATTCCATTGTCTTGTCAAGAATCTTTTAGCAAATGGCCTACTGAGTTACGACCAGAGAGGTTTCCACATCAGAGGGAGGTGATTCTCCTCCTCTCCTCTGGTCTGGTGAGACTCCAGCAGGGGTGCTGCTTCCGCCTCTGGGGTCCCCAGCACAAGACAGACACAGAACTGTTAAAGGAAGCCCAGAGGAGGGCCATAAAAATGGTGGTAGGGCTGGGATACCTCCCCTGTGTGATAGAGAGTTGGTGTTGTTCAGTCTGGAGAAGAGAAGGCTCTGGGGAGACCATATTGTAGCCTTTCAATATTTAAAGGGGACTTATAAGAAAGACAGAGTCTTTTTACAAGGCCTGTCATGACAGGACAAGGGGCAACAGCTTTAAACTGACAGAGGGTAGGTCTATATTGGACATAAGGAAAAAGCTTTTTACAATGAGGGTGGTGGGACACTGGACAAGCTGTCCAGAAAAGCTGTGGAAATGTTCAAGGTCAGGCTGGATGGGGCTTTGAGCAACCTGATCCACTGAACACCATTCCTGCCCACAGCAGGGAGGGTGGACTAGATGATCTCTGAAGGTCCCTTCCCACCTTAACCACTTTTATGAATCTATGAGGCCACAGCATGTGCTAACAGAGAGCCAGAGTGTGAATGTGGGCTCTAGAAACAGCCAGAAGTTTGAAAACATAGTCGAGAACTACCATTCCTGGTGGGCTGCCCTCCAACAGGGCATTTCAAGGGTTGGCAAAGACAACAGGCTCTACAGAATAGCTCACATCCCAAATTTAGTAACAGCCATTTGTGTTTTGACATCTCCACTGAATTAACCAAGTAATTCACACTTGAGTATTGGGATTTAGTATTATACATAGGTTAATTGCCTCAATAAATATTTTAATGTAATATTTGGATGAATCATTCTGTATATTGTACTGTGACTTGTCTGCATTTAAGAAATTCTGTGTACTGAAAATGGATTAGTTTCTTTTCCTGATTCTTTGATTCTCTTCATCACTCAAACTTTTAAGTCAACTACATTTGGCATCCAGATTATAAGCTTCCGCAGAACAGCTTTTGTTATCTGCCTGTATGGTGGCTGTAAAACAGGCCTCCTCCAGCCCTGGGTCTTTGTGGGTGATACTGAGCCTCATTCCCAGCTCTAGAGCTGGATCAAATGATTTTAAGTAAGGATTTGGAACAACTCCCAGATCCTTGCAAAATGGGATGCCATTAAATAAAGTAACATTTAAAGTAACATGCCATTTAAAGTAACATTAAATAAAGTAAACAAAAAACATTCCAGCAAGCTGTCATTTGGAGTAGGTACTGGTCGCGCTTTATTTACAAAATCCAGAGATTTGTACACAGCAATCTACAGGACAGCATAGGGTTGGTATCAGGAGGATAAAGGACATGCTTAGCAAGAATTGAAGATGCCAGCAAGTAGTCATCCAAGTTTTGCAAGGAACCTGCTTCCTTTTGACTGAGGAAGCCACCAGACCCCTCCAGGAAGAAAAAGAAAAGCAGCAGCAATAGCCAACCCAGGCTGATGTTGCGATTTTTGTTACTATCCTTGAGGCATGGGAGCACAAGGGATTGGTGAAGAAGGAAAGAGGAGACCAGCAGGGTTTCTGCACACCACTAAGGGCCATCCTGCCTGGTTCTTTACTTCCAGCGCCCGCCAACCTTGCCCTTGGCTCCTGCCTTCTTGCTGCTACAAGGCAAAAGGAAAGGAAAACAAGTCAGCATGATGGAAGTGGTGGAGCTCTATGAGCACTGCACATTTCTGACTTTCAGATTAAGTTTGAGCTGCTTTCACTTGTCACATGTTGGGCATACCTGCCAC
Organism: Scolopax mira; assembly: GCA_004320125.1. Taxonomy (NCBI): domain Eukaryota; kingdom Metazoa; phylum Chordata; class Aves; order Charadriiformes; family Scolopacidae; genus Scolopax; species Scolopax mira. Next base: position 95,309 of record BJBW01000094.1, on the reverse strand, counting down.
AGAGCACATCCAGTGAAAAATATTGTTGATATTGTGGAAAGAAATACCTCCTCAGGCTCTTAGTGAAAGGCCAGGATGTGCATGCCTGAATGAGGTGGACCCTTCCAGATTCCTGCATTATTAGGACAGAAGTCCAGGTGGTCTCAAAAATAAATTACAGAACTATTCAGCCCCAGAATTGATGTTTCCTGAATTCAAATCTGTTATAGTCTGGATTTTAGGATTTAGAGCTGTTTCTGGTAAAAATTTGTTTGTTATCAGCTGGTCAAATTCCCCTGATGGTCTAGTCATCTAGTAATGGAGACAGAAAGCTGAGCAGTAATTTAAATACAACTAAGAATTGCTTTGCTCTAGTGAAGCCAGAGTGGGTTCTGTCTTATATCACAAGAGCAAGACCCTCCAAAACTGGTCAAATAACTGTTTAAGCCTCCCCTCGTATCAATATCCCCATCTCGCTTGTAGTGTGTGTGGGAGCAGTCCAGCTAAACTCCCCACACAAAGCACCTGAGGCAAACTCTGCAAATAGTATTGTAGTAGTATAGTAGCAATCCTACATGCAACCCACTTACCTTCTGACAGAGAAGCAGGCACGCCTGGAGTCAGAGAAAGGCCAGGCATGAAGTTAGTTGGGTTAGATTTTGCACCGGCTCCCATAGGCAGTACCTTGGTGTTTGGGGCTCGGCACACCACCAAACCTTTCCATCTCACAAATGTGTTGATGAGGCTGCTTCTTGAACCAAAGCACATGCAAACTGTGGGCAGCTCTTTGACATGGCAGTTGGGGGCCAAGCACAAGGTGGTAGGGTCTTGCTATCAACAGAGAGCCCTTCTTCAGAACCACTGGTTCCTCCAGGGAGCAGGAAAAAATGTGGAAGACACATCTGGGGAGATTTTTGTGTTGCTGCCCCTTGGATTGGTTCACGAGCACTAGCCATATTTACAGAAGTATGTAGCACAGTGACACAGACATACACACAGTGGATACTTTACCTTTTGACCAAGTTAGACATTTGACATTGGTCTATTTGAAAAAATTGATCTTTTACATGAGAGAGAGCTGAGCATGTTTTGCTTATCTTAAATTCTGCCCAGTGTCCCTTTTGCCAGCCTTTCCACAAGTGTAGGAACTGCATAGCTCCTCAAATGAAGGCAGAGTCCTTTTATCTCCATAAGCGCCTGTGATGTTTGATGTTATGCCTAACCTTTAGAGTGTGCTTAAGGAGACTTAATAAAGTCTGAAGCAAAAGGATCACTTGATCCTTGTATAACATGTTAGCAGACATTGCTTTGGAATTATAAAGTCTAGTGTGGGTAGAAATTACACAGAGTACACAGAAAAAAAAAGTACACAGAAATCTCACAAGCTATGGGCTTCTCAGTGCAACATTTTCAAGGGCTGTCCTGAGAGAGTGTCATGCCTTTTGGGGGAACAAGCATGCAGTAGTGGTACTGCTGTTGTGGGTGGTGTGGTAGTGCCCCTCAGAAGAGCAGCAACACCCAGACAAACCATGGCATCCTTCTGCAGCTGCACATTCTACTGAGGTTTTTCAGCCTACAGCTCTATACAGAAAATACCACGGGAAGGTCAAGCCTTATGTTTGGCGTCTACGGACAATTGAGCTTCCAGTGTTACATTCATCTGATAAGGCAGGGTGGCTTGAGGAAATGGGAAGGCAGTGTCTAGTCACTGCTGTCATCCAAAGATGTCACCAAAGACCACCACTTCATTCCTGGCATGACTTTTCTAAGAAGCTACAGAAACACAGTGAAGATCAAATCCCACCACTTCAGAGCTCTCATCCCTTGCTTCCCTGCAGTTCCTTCTCTGTATCTATTAGTTTTCTACATGCCCTGGGCCCCAGGCTTTCTCTAGGTCTGGTGTTCATAGGTTCACCTAGAATAGTTTAAGATCTAAGACCCAAAAAATCTAATAAAACTCTTGTGAGAAAGGAAAGTGGGAGAGAGAGATGATGAGTGAAAAGAACTCACAATAGTAATCCCGTGATGTTAGTCTTGTTACACACCATTCCTTACAATCTTAGCAACCACTTGTTTACTCTTCATAAACAAGGGTTGTATTCCCTGAAGTATTCAAAGCACCTCAGTCAGGTGTTTGAAAACCCCAAAAACAAGCAGATGGAATTTTTTTGGATGTGGTGTGAAGAAACATGATTTTTTTCTTGTTAGCTGTTACATTCACTTCAGGTTGTCCTTCATTTTCTCAATGTGAGGCAGGATGGGAGTTGCCCTTCCATCCTTAGCCTCATTTCATTGCAACAAGAAAATGTCGGTGTTGAGGCTGAAGTGACTACTTTGAACACTGAGAAGATATCCCCAAGCCAGGAGCTTGGAAGGGGATATAGGTACTTACTGCTTCTGAGCCTGATCGATCCGGTTCCTGAGGGTGACAATCTGCAAACAACATACATGACGAGGGTTTTTAGAGATAAAGAAACCTTGTTCCCTCACAGAGAAGGGAGTTTTACCTGCTGAAGTGCTGGAAGCAGGTGCCTCTGGTAGGGATTAATACTTCCTTTGAAATATGGAAGGTTTGTAATAAAAGCTCAACCTTGCTTGAAGGAGAGAAATGTTGCCCCTTGGCAATAAATTTGCAAGCCCATTTCACATGTCAGTGGAAAGAAGAGCTAGAATTTTACAACCCTTATTGGAAGATCTCCTGTGCATACAAATTAATCTCCTATGAACTCACTTGTCAAACTGCAGGCAAGTGAACCAGAATGAACATCCCCCGGCCAGCTGGAAAGCTCTTGCATGGCCCCATCCACTTGTATGTGTCAAACCCCACCTTCTCACTCTTCCCCTACTCCTACATATTCAGAAATATATAATCTCTAAGAGCTATAGTGGACTTTGGATGGGGACTTCAAGAATTGTCACACATTCTGCTGGAGGCCGTTTTTTGGTTGGGAGAGCAGAATGTGAGGAGCTTGCAGCAACCACCACCTTCCCAGCCACTCATCTATTAAGATAAGTTAAGTTTTAAAGGTGCTGAAAAAGAAAATATTCAAGAAGAGTTTGAGCAACCATAGAGGTAAACATTGGAGTTGGGGCTCTGAACACCTTCTCAAGCTCTGTAGATGACTGCAGGTCACTCTGTCTTAAAAGACAGAGTATCTCTTTGTTTAGCCATAGGTAAACTGCATATTTCGATCTGACACACTGGAAAGCAAACACCTACCTTGCACAGGATGAACATCTTATGGCCTGACTTAGCACCTCAGTCCTGGCCCATAGCCCTGGATTCACTACTGAATCCTGGGACTCTTCCAGCTCAGGTACTGGAAAAGCCCACAGAAACTAGCGTGTGATAGAGAACTCTCTTTTGACCTTTCACCTTCTCATTTGTAACTGAGTCAAGGTTCTCCCTAGTTTTCCTGGGGTGGAAAAATGCACTTTCCAAGATACATGTTTTGCTTCTGCTTTTGGTGTAATTCACTGTTCTCCACTGGCTCTGCAGGTCCAAGAACTGACGACCCAAGAGTAAATATTTTAAGTGGCACATGACATTCCCCACATGCGAAACAACAAAAAAAAAAAGTTATACGTTCAAGTTGGCCCAACAACAGGGATTTCCTGGCTCGTGTCTTTCCATGGCAAACAGAAACAAAATAAGAGACTGAAACATTTGCAGGAACAGGACAACACAAAGAAAGGAAAGATCAGCACATCTTTTGTACTTACTCATGGAAGTTTTAATATCTGCAGCAGAGGTTTAAATTATCTTTTGCAACTGAGTGTTTTTCTCAAGTGTTGAGGAGAACCAGCTGTCTTCAGTTTGACCCAAGGACTTAAGACTTACCTTCACTGATAACCTTGTGATAGTGACTATAACATTCACTCTCCAATGAAGCACCAAAGAGCAACAGACACTAGAGCTAAAGAACAGCTCTGCTCCTGTCTGTCCCAGTTCCTTCCTTTTTCTCTCCCTTGCATTCTTGGTTGTGTCTCCTTCATTCCCTTTGCTGTTTTGCACTTACCTTTCTCCTCAGTTTTTTTCCTACTATAATCTTCCCTTTTTTCTTCAGCTTTTCTTTTCCCATTTATTGTGCATTTTCCTTCTATTTTGCTCATTCTTTGTACTTCCTCTCCTTGCTTTTCATCAGCAGCCACCCATCTCCTATTTATGCAGAGGTTTCATTACCACAGCCTATGTGTCTCCCCTGACACTGCCTTAATTCCTGTTCTTCCACACCCAGCCAACCTGTTGTCCTTAAGCCAGCCCTCCAATATTTTGGATCTGGATAAGTATGTGGCCACAAGTGGAGAATCTTTCCAAGCTATTATGTGTGCATCCCTAAGCTTCTGCATATATCCCAGATGCATCACAATGACTCACCCACACGTGTAATACCAGAGGTTTGAATAGGGAATTATTTTAGAGCTGGTCTGAGTGGGTTGCATGCTCTGTTCTTTAGCCACATCCCTGTTGGACCCTGACTCTTCCTAAATGACTGCTTCATCTCTTTTCAAAGAATGGAAGGGGAGAGAAAAAGGAAGTAAAGGGAAAGACACAAGATCCAGTTTTCTCTTTTCTCTCTGCATTTGGAGCCAGGTACCAGTTTCTGTTGGCACCTGGCCTCTGACCATGCGGCAGGCTCATGCATTTCATAGCCTTTGCTGCTGCTGTTACACAGGCAAGTTCATTGTACTTACAACTTGGAAAGCTCCTGCAGCCTGCAACGCATTGTTAAAATCTAAGAGAGATTGAGATAGTTACATTGGTGTTGCTCGTTCCCTGTCAGCATGTGTCTGTGTGATTGGGAATTAAAAGGAGAGCAAGACATAGAGAAATCCAGTAGAATTTCTCAGCCAGTAAAACTTGACATAGGTGAGTGTGGCCCTGTCCTGTGACTGTGAAAGAACCACATTCGTTTTCTGTTACCATATGACACTTCAGGCAGATGCTGCTATCTGGAGACAGTTCTCAGTGACTCCAGAGAGCTCAGTCCACAGGGAATCTGTCTGGGATGGGAATAAAACTTAAAACGTTCAAGTGTAAAATGGGTTTAAAAGTATTACTTTGGAATGAAGATGCGTGAATTGATTTACTGATTTATCAAGCTACAGTTACCCATAGATAAACAAGAATGAACAAGATGTGTTTGGGAAGAGGATGGAGAGTCCGTTTTCTATTGGGATTGCCTTTCCATGGGAAACTGAAAACCTTGAGAGTGATCTATTTAATTTCAGCCTAAAATGTGAAAACCAGTCCAAGAATGTATGTTAGGGGAATGCAGTACCGAGTGTCTTGCTGCTTAAATATTGCAAAGGACATTGGAGACACAAATGATGTCTCCACATGGCTTTTGCCACAGAGATGGTTACATTTTGAACCCAGTGCTATTAGCAAAATGGCTGCTCAACTCACCTCATATTTTTTCCTCTTGATCTGCTCTGTAAAGTCATACTTTTCATTCTCCAGCTGGTATAACCAGTCCCACAGTTCCTTGGCCTTGTCCCTTTGTGTTTATAGGGAAAGGAAGATAGGAGAAACACATCAATCATATATTTTCTACCGTTTTTACATCATTAGTAAAGAGGCATTTTACATTTTATTTATGCAGTTCACACATCTTCCTGCAAACCCTTTCCATCCTCTGAAAGCTACTCACCATTTTCAAGGTCACATTTTTCTCACCTTCTCACTTAGGAATCTTTAGACTTGTACCCTTGCATGTGTCACATACTAACATACTTCCTGTAGATTTAATTTTCCCCCAAACCCTTAATGAAAGAAAAAAGTCCAGGGGAAACAGACAAGAAGGAAGGAGGGTTCTGAAGGCCACCCAGACAAGCAGAGCAGCTGCCATTGTGCAATCTTATCTGTTTCAGGGCTGAGGTGAGCCAACCTCAGCTTTCAATCATGCATAAACTCTAATGTGTGGAGTCCGGACTATCATCTGATAACTGCTCTGCACCAGAGCACTTGGCTCCTTAGCTTCCAGCTTCTGTGGAGACCCATACTCATACCTTACCACCTCAACTCACCTCTGGGAATGTTACAGATACCAGCCTGTAGGTTCGTTCTACTAATCCCAGAGTTGGGTTTAAAATTTGTACCTAGTCTCATAAATGACTAATCCTAATTAGCAAGAGAGGCTAGTGAAATTATGCCAGAGCATAGCTAGATGGCTATTTCAACAATTCCCCATATCCCCATTTCCCCTCCACTCTCCAGATCAAGGAAGGGCACAACTAACACTGTCCCGTGATGAATTTCAAGGAAGACTCTCTCCTCTACCTCATTTTTTCACTAGAGAAGACTCAGGGACAGTAAAACATAATTTCAGTGGGTTATATTCAGTAGGTTAGGATGAGCATGTCACCTCAGCTTGTCTTCATTAAGGTGGTCAATGTTCAAGGGCTTGCGCCTCTCTGCCAGGACCTTCTTCTTCGTCTCTCTAGCTGTTTGCTTCTTCCCTCTCTTCTGATCAGCCTATTTTCAGAACATCAATAAGTGTCAGCTTGCAGACATTCAGACTGAATGAAATTATTTCAGTGACAGAGCTGCTAGGGATCAGATGAAGGAAAGGCGAGCTGTTTTCTCAACTTGTAATAATGACTGTTCCCAGTCGTGGGAACAGAACCCCATGGTTTAGCACTTTGATATTTTTTTCCAGCAATCCACGCTTTTTACCTTAGCCAGATAGCTGCTGTATGTGGCACCCATGGAGGACAGAGCCTTCTTCTTCTTGAGATCATCCTCAGCCTTTCTCTTGGCATCTTCCTCCTCTCTCCGTGCCTTTTCCTCCTGTGGAGTGTGACACACAGAAAAAGTTACTCCAAGGGAGACTCACAGCTTCCCTAGTAGGCAGTGTCACTGCAGGGAGCGTGATCAGTTAACCATGTTGATGAAAATTGGCAACTCCTGTTTCCTGCCCTTGCTTTAAGAGAGTGATCATTTCTTCTCTGGACTGAAACAGGCAGAATCTGTAGGTTTTTTGTTCCCTGTAGAGAGCTCCCTCAAATTTGATGCTGAGACAGGGAGAGAGATGCAAAGCCACTTACCGCAAGTCGTGCCTGACGCTCCTTCTCCTTCTCAGCTCGGATTCTCTGCTGCTCTGCTCTTTCAGCTCTGCGCTTCTCCTGCAAGAATCAGTGGCAGAGACATTCAGTCATCATTGTGGCTTTATCTACCTCCACCACCGAGAGCTTTGGTTCGTAGAGAGTGAGCCACCTGCTCCCTTGCCAGAACATGTAGAAGAGTCTCACATGCAATTCCCAGATGTAAAACTGAGACACAGAACGGACGTGGGAGGAAGCTATTTGGAAATGACTTGAGCAGTCCCTTCTGTACATGGCAATACAGCTTTCTGCCAGACTCTGGCAGTGGACTGATGGATTCAACTTCTCATCTACAGCGGATATCTCAACCTAGTACAGGGAAATGGCAGTACAAGGACTCACAATCCTCTCCTTGAGGGCAACCAACTCTTCTTCTTCCTTTCTTCTGGCTTCAAAGTGGCTGTCAATCAAGGCCTGCAGTTCAATCAGGTCTTTGTTCTGCCTTTTCTTTTGGATGTCCTGGAAGAGCAAGGAAATGCGTTAAGCCAGCCCATAGTGCTCTAGGAAAATGCCCTGGACATTCCCAGCACACTTCCTACACAGAAAAACAAAAGCAGAAAACCTCTGCAGGTATCAGTGGAAATTCATGGGAATAGTTTAAGTGGCTGTTGATGCAGGTCAGAGACTCATCCAGGTGACAGTCAGGGGCCCAGAAGGAACAGAATCCTATTCCCCTACACCATGTTCTGTCCCTGGCTTTGCTTAGCTGCCTCCTCTGCAGTGTCCACTACGGGAGGTGTTATGTGTATTGCTCAGGTACAGACAGACAAACACAGTCAGTCTCAGGAATACTTACATCAAAATCTACTTTCTCACCCTCCGGTATCTTAGGAGCAGTTAGTCTGCAAAGATTCAAAAAGGGAAAAAAAAAAAAAAAGAAAAAAAAAAGGAAAAGAAAAAAAAAAAAAAGGATTTTCATTTTAAAGAGCAGTCAGCTTTTTAAATATCATATCCTGCCCTGCCCTGCCCTGCCTTCAGGAATGACGCTGACAAGGAGAAATGTTGATGGAGATACAGAGGGGTAAAACAGCAAATCAATGGAAAACTACTCCAGTATAGCACTGAGGACCTTCGTCCTTTGTGGGAGGTCATGCAGGGCAGGGAGTTACCCTTAAAAATCCTTGTCATTCCCTGCCACAAAGACAGACATTGGCCCATGAGGCTGTCGGCACAGTGCTGCATGATCCTTTCTGGGCAGCTGGTGGGGTGGGAAGGTGCTGGGTGCCAGAGCCAGAAGGTCCATAATAAACCTTAGTTAAGCTCAAATAATCCCAGGCCAATCTTTGTCATCCTTCCTACTGTCAGCAATCCTGGATGGATGGGTAATTTCCCAGCCATAGCTTCTCACAAAGAATTTAGTGTTGAACTGTCTGTATCTTGAGGTACTGTGAGATAACTGTTGGACTCTTGGACAGTTCACAAGTCCTTTGACTGGTCTTAAGACCCTGGCCAGTAACTACTGCTAAGGCATCCTCTGTCAGAAGCAGATATCCAGGAATGGCATGCAAGAATAGCGGTATGTTGCATAAGGGGTAATGGCTTCTAGTGGCCATTTGCCTAATAGACCATCTTAAGGCTTCTCCTAGGTCAGAAGAATGATCCCAGGGTTTTGATCCCCTGCCACTCATACTTACTTTATTCTGGGTTTCTCCTCTGTATTTGGAAACATGGAGCAAAACGGGAAGGGAAAAAGAGGGAGAACAGTTAGAACAACAGAGATCATGCCAGCTGCTAAAGTAAAAAGAGGGGAAATTTAATCTTAGGGGGAGCATCCCAGAGAAACTGGTTAAATCTCAAGCACTTTCAAAAGAAATACACACACTCACACACCCATTTTCCTATGATTGAATCTGGTTTTACCCTTGAAACAGAATTTGGCAGAAAAGAAACAAGAGACTGTATAAAAATCCCAAATGTAGCATCTGGAAGGCAATAGTTTCACGTAAATATGAAGTTATTTTTCTCAAACCATCCTGACCAAAGCTCTAAGCTGGGCTGGAGGGTAGAAGAAAATGTTGCCTTTTTCAGTCAGCACTTCTTTTGCTAGAGATAACTTGAATTCAGAGTCATGTCAATGATAACTAGGCTTTGCCAATTTTGCTCAAATGCCTCACATGGAGGTCAGGAGAGGAAAAGCTTCATGACACATTTTCTCCAGGTTCATTGACTCCCAAGATAGCTTAGAGCACGTGTCCCTGAGATACCTTGGTGCTGTGGAGAAGATAAGTATAAGCTTCTTCTGTACTGTGTGCTGCTCCTCAATCCCAGCTTGGACAGGCCATCCTCTCTTAGCAAGCATCCTCTCCTGCTGAGCTACATGCAAAATTCCCATGGGTGTTAATGGGAATGATCTTTGCATCTCCAGGAGAGGTGTAACGCTCTGATAGGCATGCTAAACCATCACAGGCACTGTCAGCTTGGGCCCTCCGGCAGTCAGAAGTGTTCCCCTACAACAAGTGACCTTTCCCTGGCTCTCCCAGCACAGAAATGTGCTGTCTTATGAGTTACTTGCTTAACATTTGTGCTTGTGATCAATTTCCCTCCCTCCTATGCTTTTTAAACTTTAGTTGTTAACTCCAGCATAATGTCAGTAAGTTCAGCACTGTTATTCTCACAAATAGAAGTAAATTAAACCTATATGTTTTTTTTCTGGTCCAGTCTCAGAGGGACCCAAGTTGACTTTCAGAACCACACGCTATGTTTGATCTTTCAGGGATGCTGTTGGATAGTGTGGTACAAGACTCTCCCTGTGTTGCCTTGGTGGGAGGAACTGAGGTAGAAAGCTCACAGCCTATTGAATCTGGTAAAACAACCAGCTTCGTCAAGTAAAAACAGCCTCCTTCAGAATGGGTGCGCGAACTCTGATATCCGTATTAAGATACAGAAAGCATATTATATTTTTTAAAATGCTTATTTATATCCAGCTGTTTTGTGACTGATGGAGGAGATTGAGAAGAGCAAATGGAACAAAGTAGGATAGCATAAATGAAACATCATCAGAGGAAAAAATAGCAAAAACTGATACTGGAAAATATTTAGCGGAGACATCAGTTAAAAAGATGTTGGATAATAAAAAATGAGGAAGTGGCTGAGGAAGTTTCCATTACAAGAAAAGATGTGAGAGAACAGAAACAAACCTTTCCTTCCTCTCACACTTTACCCTCCCAATTTCAGTAATGAAATTTGGGGGGTAGACTTTTCTCATTTACTTCAAGAACACTGCCTCGCAAAATGTATCTTAGTTGAGGCCTTGAGATGCTAGAGCTACGCTAATAAAATAAACAGCATGTAATTATAAAAGTGTTTTAGAGCATTTGTATAAACGAAGCCACAAATCATTCCATGATTCCATGATTAAGAAAAATTCCATTAGGCAACAGTGTACTTCCATATTTCTCCAGTTATTTTTCAAGTTGTTTTGCTTTTCAAATAGGCAGTGAGCTTCTTAGCACATTAGATAAATTGTTGTTTTTTGGGGTTTTTTTTTATCTGGAGAGAGGAAAAGTATTCACAATTAACCAGTCTATGAGGGATTTTATTCGCACAGGAATTTCTTTCCTCATGACATACACAGATAATTTTCAGAAACATCCCTGTTTAGCTTAAAGCTACCAGCTACTAACATTTTCTAGAAAGGGGGGGGAAAGGTAGATAGTGAATGGCTGGTTTTGTTTGTTGACCTTGGTTGCCAGGATCAACACCTCTCTGTCAATGACACTGTGAATTTGTTTTCAGCTGCCACCAAATTGGTACTTTCAATTGGTACATCATTAAACCAACAAACAATTGTCAAAATAAAAATTAAGGCTACTTGTTCTTGGAATAAAATACTGTAGTTAGAATATTTAAAGGTACCTCCAGAAAACCAGAAAAGGGTATTACAAATTAACAGTAATAAATCTGTCTTTTGCAGTGCATGACCCAGCATGGTCCATACTGTATGCACCAAAAGCAGTCCAGGGATGTGATTTATTTTGAAATGCATCTTCTTTCAAGACACCAAATCAAGGAACTGGGCCAAAATTTGTCAACACGCAGGAATTGTCATAGCAAATTCCTGTTCCTGTGGTGGATTTTGAGTGACATTCTGGTCACTCTGCCCATGAACCATGGGACTGTGATGAAATCCCCACATAAAACCCTGCCAAAAGAAGGCAAGAACCACTGGAAATCCAAATTCACTGCCCTGGTGATGAGAGAGTCTCTGAGTTTCTGGTTTCCAAAAAGGTTAGTGCAGGGAGAGTGCACACCACTATAAACATAAACTTACTTTCTCCTGCTGTGAGATATTCACACCTTTAGTTCACTCAGAAATCCCTAAACACCCTCCCTTAATCCCACTTCTCAGAAGCAACATCTCTAACTCACACTCTGTCCTTGAAAAAAAACAACCAATATGCTATTGAAAGTTAAAGGAAAGGGAGTGAAAAAGGAGAGAAGGGGTCTCAGAAAGGTCCTCAGAGTATTTCCCTAAATAAGAAAAAGCCTGAAAAGAGAGCAAGAAAATTAAAACAAACGAACAAAAGAAAAATCTACAAAAACCAAACCAAAACAAGAAAACAGAAAATGCAGGGTGGTTTCAAGTGGCACTGGGCTTTATCTTTGGAAACAGCTGGCCAGGTGTTCTGTAGGTTGTGGCAGTTAGAGGGTCTTTCTATACATTTAAACTGGTTTTGAATTTGGCCCAGGGGCCCTAAGTTACCTTGCCCTCATACGAGGGCCAAAACTGACTCTGAATAAATTTAGATTGGGTGGTTTTTACATGAGTTTTGTTCCCATCCATGGGCTAAAGCACCCACTTAACCAAATATTACAAAGACACTACCTTAAACTGATGGCCTGCCCCTCCAGTATGAATAAACTTATTCACATGCTTGATGTTTACCAAAATTTTAAATGCTTGGCTGGAGCAGCAGCTTGAATATCTGCACAGACAGGCCTGGAGACTGTGACCTTCTAAATATCGGGTGAGGAAGGCACATCTATGCAGAGCTCAGCTCTATTTCAAATGTGTCACTGGGATTTAAGAGGTGCTTTCCTGATTTTGGGGGATAGAGGTGGTTTGCTGATGAGAGGTTCCAGGTAAAAGACAAGTCCAGAGCAAGCTTCTAGAACTTGGTTTTCGCCATCTACTATTCCAATGAGAATGTACAGCCTTCTCAATACAACAGTGACCCCCCCAAGGGTGATTGGATATGCGCAGTAAGCAATTCTTTGCAGCAGAGATGTTTTGGCCCAGTTCCTGAGTTCAAAATCGGGTGAGGAACAAAAAAAGACTGAGATGTTAGAAAGACGATGTTGTTGTCCTAAGACAAAACTGAGCTACCATCATAGTATTCGTCGCCTTCATCAGCTGTAGGTTGAAGGATAAAAGCTAAAGAGAAGAAGCACAGTAGTCAATTCACAACCAGTACTGTTCTCCTAACAGCAACTGTCCCCACTCTCTCCCTGCTATGCTGGGAGCCTCGGATTCTCTGGAGATTGAACAAGAAGAAAAAACACCTTTTTGGTGATTTGGTTTGGCAAACGTATAGCCGTTTTCTCCATGTTCATCCAAAGCCATCCAGAGAGACCATTTTCCTCCCGTGCTCTCTTGGCTCTTGAACAAGGTCAGTGTTTTTAACACTGTTTCCCCAGCACTGAAAGAGACAAAGGGTAAGAGTTTGTAGGTACATCACATACCTTCTTCAGGGGCTTCCTCTGCTGTTGTCGTGGTACAAGCAGTGATGGAAAGACAGGAAATAGGAAAAAAAAAACAAAAAACAGAACAGATATTTAAACCTCTTGGAAGCCTGAGTAAGAGACCAGGGAATGCATGAAGGGAGGGAAAAATAAAGGAATTAGTGAATTAAGGCAAGGAGAAAAGGTATCTGGAGAGGCTGTCAGGAGTTAACAATGCTGTAAGATTAAAGTAGTAGTAAGCAAGGAGATTAAAGAAGAAAAGGGCTGCAAGTGATCATTGTGGTTAATATTTGTTTCTCTTGTTTTGTTCTCTTCTACTAACACAAGACTCCTGTTCTCTGCTCTCGCTCACACACAAAGACACACACACACACACCTGTGCTGCAACTAGAGGGAATAAATCAGAAGTCATGTCACATACCTGGCTCATGAACTTCAGATGTGAAGTGTCATGGAACAAGGTGCAATGGAAAATAAGAGAATGAGAACGAGAAACCTGTTATTTCACACACGAAAAGAGCTTTTGAGCCAAAGGGGAGGAAAGGCAGGGAGGAAAAGGGCAGAGGGGGGCGAAGTTATGAAGTAAACCTGGAATAAATTAATTACATTTGAAATAGCATATAAACAGAAGTCACAGGACAGGAAAAGAATTCAGTCAGGTGAAACAGGCAGATTTATGATAATAATGCAGTGCTTAAAATAAACCCTATAAGCATTATCTGACAAAGCACAACTTGACAGAACAGTGTACCGAGGTTTACCCTGAGTTGAAGTATGCACATGAACATTGTCAGCACTCTCAAAATGCTATTAGATCCATCCTTTTCTACAGCAGTATTTTGCATGTTTGAAATAAATGCAATATGGTTCGTAAACCTACTGAAATACCTGCTGTAACTCATCATCAACGTGCAGCTAACTTCCAAAGAAGCTCGGTTCTCTTTTCCAAATCTATGGCTAAGGCCATTTTCTTCCTTGAAGACAACTGGAATGTCTATCTAAATCTACAGCTGTTCCTCACATCCATTTGCAATGGAGAATTACAAATGGATTATTTCATAGGAAGAAAAGGTTGATTAGAAGTCCATGCAGCTCTACATTTTATTTTTCTGGGGTTTTTTTGGCAAAGCAAGAGTTAATCAGCAATGTGGATTTGCCGGGCAGATTTTGCTTTTCAGCCATACACACATTTCTGACTATTTTGCAAAGCAGGCATAAAAATTGTGCAAAATCTCAACGCTATTTAGATTCCCTGTGTACAGTTAATGGGCAAATTCTGCACCAAGATTTGAAACAAAGTTTTTGCGATAGGAAGAAACATTCATTCTCCTACCAGAGTGCAGAATTTAACCCATTTCACAAGGACACTTTTTACTGAGCTGCTCTTTCATAATAGTGTATGCGTTCCTCTAGTTTTTAGTAACATTTTCATGCAACAGGTAAGATTCCTCCTAATTAGTACTCATTACATTTTACTGAGGAAAAAAAAAAAAGAAAAATTAAAAAAAAAACCAACCACCCCAAAGACATGCAAGTTACAAGGTATCATTAAGAGAGGTTGTTATCTCCTGTCACCTTGTATTCGCTTCCCACACACACTGTCCCAGCAGACAGACACTGGGGGGTTTAGAAGTTAAATCACATACCTGGAGGGGGGGCTTCATTTAGTAGGAAGTGTCAGGGGAAAAACATAGGAAAGGAAGATAAAAGAATTAGAAATAAGTTATTCAGGAAGGGATCACCTCAAACGTTGGTAAGATTGGGTTGTAGGAGTGTTGTTTCCAGACTAGGTTATAGGAATAGGGTGTTAATAAGAGTGGAAAAGGAGAGTAATTACTCTGGGGTATGAAGCAATCAGGGAGGGGGTGCCATAGAAATGAAAGGCAAGAGGAATTTGATGAATTGCAACAATTTAAATCATGCAAATATATAAACAGTGGGCAATTTTAATAACATTGATGATCCTACATTTGAAAGAAAATGTGCCCGAGAAGAGAGTTTTACATGTGTGCAGCGTAACCTATGGTTCAGCTGTGCACGTGCCCCTGTAGCTGAGGACACGAGAGCTACTGCAAGGAAGTAAGGCTTTAAAAGTATCTCTGCAATTGTCTCTGAAGCTCCATCATCTAAGACCCTCCACTGGCAAACGTGAGGCTTAGCTCTGCAGAACTGGAACTATTTGGGTCTACAGAGGGCTGGGCTCTGCTGCAAAGGAGCAGAAACGGCTCGAGCCTGCATGCCGGGATCCTGCAGCAGTCAATGCCTGCCAGCAGAAGCAGCCCGCCAGCCCTAAAAGTTTTAGGGGGATCTAAAATGTTTCTTCTAAGCTTCTTAGAAAGTGGCTTTTCAGTTACAAACTTGTAAGTTACTTGTCTCCTATAGGGAAAGTAAATTTTAGCATGGATTGATTCCTCATGACTCTGTTTTTCTTCAACATCTTCAAATTCCTATGTACAGGAATGCTTCAGATTTACACATAGGAATTTAGATGTCACACACACATGCTCGGTTAGGTGGAAAGTGTCAGTGAAGAAAAATAAAGGAATTAGAACAAGAATTACACAACAGCAACAACTCTGAACCTGGTGCAGGCCAAGGCTGTGATTTAGAAGATGCATTAGACAAAGACAGTGTTAATAACAGAGAAACTAAATAATCATACAGTGATACAAGAAGCTGGGACAGTCTTCCTCCGACACAAGAGTTTACTTTTAAACTTATTATATTTACGTCTTCTTTATAAACTTTGCTTTTTGTTACATGTAATGTTACAGAAGGAAAAGAAAACATGGGGAGACTGGTATGGCTTTAATGTTAATCAGAGTATGTTAATACTTGGTGCTTTGCATAGATTTCAAGGCTGTGTATGTCAAAGCTTGAGACCAACACTCAAGTAGTGAGTAATAATTCAATAAATACACAGCAAAAGAGGTACAGAGGCAGGCAAAGCAGCTTGGACAAACCAAGGTCAGAAAAACCTTAGGAGCAGGACAAAAATGGCTAAAAGGAGAAGAGAAGGACATGAAAAAAGAAGCAGTGAGAACAGGAGAGAAATGAGAAGCAGCACAGATGAATGTTGAAGTGTTAAGTCATGCAAAAATCAATCAGACAGCTTTCACCTCACTCGCTTCAACCCTGGCAAAAATACTGATCTTGTCTAAACTAAGAGGCTGGTCTCCCTCTGTGGACAGCAGAGTGAAATAGATGGGCAGCTGCTGAGATGTGACTGCTTTCATAATGCTACTCCAAATGGCATAGAATAATGTTCACAGACAGTTTAGAGGACGCTGCAAGTACAGTTTCTGCTTTTCCAGATAATAAGCATTATAACATTCCTGTACGCAGTATAAGGATGGCTCCAAGTCCAGTCAGTTATTACAGATTATACATTGAAATATTTGTTTACAAAAATGTTATTGCATTTTTCATGCAACAGTTAGCTCTTATCTTCAATATTACAAATCACAGAGCAGAGGAAATTATTACTGGTGGAAGGTGTAAGGAAGCTGTAAGTTACAGCTTATAATTAATATTTGATTTTTATATGTTTTCTTCCACCACGTTTGAATTCCTGAGTATAATATTAGAGTTACTGGTATATTTTTCCTACAGAAACCATAGTTTCAATTAAATGTCAATATTTCAGAACTCATGTAGATTCAGTTGATATTTGCGTTAAAAAAATAGAAAGTTTCAAATCATAACAGGTTGCATAGATATTAGCATCTCTAGAACAAAATCTTTTATTTTTTGGCCTTGTGGCAATCTCTCATTACAGATTCGTTCTTGCATCACACTCTATATATCCCACATTATCTATAAAGTCAGTGCTTCAGAAGCACCATTTCAAAATTTGCAAATCTCACATAGAGGAAAGAGGAAAAAAAATGTTGGAACAAAATGTTTTGTTTCAACTAAATAAAAAACCTAATTTTCAATAGCTGCCAAAAAAGACTTTCCTCCTTTTTTGTTGTTGTTTGTTTGAAAAGTTTCCATTTTGTCCCAATTCAGAACATGACCCAATTGTGAAATTGCCAAGTTCAACTGAATTTCCAGCACACAATAACCCTTCAGATTGACGCAGAGGAATTCAGAAGTCACATACCTGGTTCATGGACTTCTTTAAGAGGGAAGTAGCAGGGAAGGAGATGCAAAGAAAGATAAGAGAATTAGAGCAAGAAACAGAGGATGATTAAGAAAACCTTACACTTTTTTTAGCCAGGGTGGAGAGGTTAAAGGGATAAAAATAATTAATAGGATTAAAAGAGAAATAAAGGGCACATATGGATGTCAATTAGAAAATCATGGAGAGGAAGGACAAGGGGTGTTGGGAGATAAAAGATGCAGGTGACTAACATATACATTCATAATGTTATAAATCAACTGCCATTGGTAGCCTTTGGTTAACAAAAATGTTTACTTGTTTTTAAATCAAGTCCATTACCCATAAGTTTGAATATGCAAGAAGGGTTTAGACAACCTGTTCTTATTCATGTGCATAGAAATCCCGGCCTCTGTGGAAATCAATGGGCTTGGAGGAGCTGGCATTGATTTCCATAGTGCCCAGGATTTCACCACTGGTGTGTAGGACCACACACCGAAGTGGGAAGGTAAGTATGAGCGTGTCACTGCTCTCCGACCTGCAGGATAAAGTATCCGATGAAAGCCTAGCCAGACATGCAGAGGAGGGGGGCAGAAGGGCAATTGAAAGGTAAGTGGGTTTGGGCTGGCAGGCTGATGCTTTAATAAGCATAACCAACTATTTTGCTAATCACATAGGTTGTCTCACCAGATGTGGACTTTAATTCACATGATAAAAACCAAGCAAAACTCCAACCCTGACACCCCCAGTTTTGCATAATGCACATTAACCCAGACAAATACCAGTAGTTGAGGAAAAAGCATGCAACTACGTCTTTTCTGTGAATTGGCATTTTCTGCAAATATGCTGCAACCCAAACAATACCACTTGGTCCAATCCTTAAGCCCACCAGAAAACTACACATGACACGGTGTCACTTGCTGCTCAGGACTTCAGATGCCAGCCTCTCCACATCAGTAGACATCGCCACAAAAGCAAGTTTTGCCTCTGCGTGGTGGCGGGGGGCAGGAGGAAGATGTGTGCATGACTGAGGGACATGGCCTTGCCACAGGGCACTGCTGTGCCACCTCCAGCCCCATTACATGGTGTAGAGGAAATGCTTTTAGGAACACTATCCCCATACCCGCTGGTATCCATACCGATAACCTGGTTAGAGAAGTCAGAGCGCTGGGGAACATAAAAGCAATCCCCAGACTGTGCTTCGGGCATTGCTTTCAAAACAGTGATTAGTGCCTGTTACTCATCACGCCTCTTATTCTACGAGAGTGAAGCAGCTGCCAGCGAGCACACAGAGGGTACTTTTGCATCCTTTTCTCTTCAGCCACCTCCAGAATTCCTGCACACGTTACTGCTTCAGACAGTAAAAGAGGAATTCGCAGGTCATGGTGCATACCTTCCTCATGAGCTTCAGCGGGTGGGAAGAGTCACAGAGCAAATGCAAAAGAAGACAAGAGTGTTAGAAACATCAGAACAACCTTCATTCATATAAAGTGGAGAGGAAGGGAAAGCCTGAGAGTATATTGCAAGGAAACAAAATGAATATGGAGACAAAAGCACTAGTAGAAGTGAGGGCATAAATGGTCTGAGACATTATAAGCTGATTTAAGTGGCTGTATCAGATGATATTTGTCTTATATGCACATTCCTGCAGTCCTGCATAAAGCCCAGAGCAGCATGCCATTTCACAGCTCTCCCAAGTGGATTTACAACCCTGGACCAGCAGGTTTTTGGTGGCACTGTATGTACTATCGTGATTCATTGGCATGGAAACTCCATTGCATGAAGAACACCACCATCTTTAATCATTTGCAAAGCTCAAGCATTAAATTTGTCCCAATTGCTTTATACAACAAGGTTTAAGCTGAAAAAAGGGACGTGGAAAGGCCGGCGTAAGAACGTCAGCCCAGTAAAATCCTCTCTGCAGCTGCTGTAGCAGCAGACCAACCATGGGAACATCTGCACATCATCCAGAGGCCCAACCCACCCTAATTGGTCCAAAATAAGCCTCCCGGGGAGACCCAGACAGCCTTGGAGTGAAGGCTTTTCAATCTTCATCCTTTTAAGAGGTTTACATTTCCCAGAAGTTTTCACACTTTTTTTTTTCTTAATGCAACAATTACCACGTAGCATTGCCAGTGCATTCAGTGTCCAGACAGAACATGAAGGGAGTACAAAAAACAAAAGGGTGACAAGTTTTATTCTATATTAGTATGTCTATTTTTAACTCCTATTTTCTTTTACCATCTTATGGCTTACTGGCCAAACCAGAGCTTAAAATCTTAAAGACAGGAATTTAGGAGTCACATCACATACCTTCCTGCTGAGCTTCTTTAGGTGGGAAGAACCACAGGACAGGATGCAAAGGAACATTAGGAGAAACACATTGTTATATGGGCTGATATTACACAGGCTGAAAACTATGCTAAACCAGAGGGAAAAGTTTTAATCCAGATAAAGGATGCATTAATGGCATGAAGGGGAGGAATTTGAGGCACGTGTGGTTGAGAAACAACTGCACCATGTAAAAGGAACAAGGAAAAATGTATTGGAGAGAGGAAAAATCTAACAATAAGCTCAAATAATATATGATGAAATTTCCCTCTAAATTCAGTTTTATAGGAAATTTCCCTCTAAATCCAGTTTTATCCAATGGACAATAGCCCATTGCCCAGATGGGCTTTATGGTAAGCTCGGCACACAGCTGGGTTACCACCAAGCTGACATCTGCCGGATCTTGCACCAAAACTGTTCTGGCGGGTTAGACTGTGGCAGAGCCAGACACGGAGGAGAGGTGGAAAGCAAAGACAACAGAAGAGATAAGGCAAAGCAACCATGTCCTGCTCCTCTCGCACCACCCTTGAATCCCCCCACTCTCCAGGAGATGGCTGGGAGCAATTCAGACGGCAATGCACGTACCTGCTTCATGAGCTTCATCAAGTGGGATGTAGTAGGGAGCAAGAGCAATGAGATGGAAAACGAGAACAGTTAGATTAAAGAGTGTGTGAATGCAACAGCGGGGTCTAAAAAGACACAGAGTGTATGAAATAGAGAAAGAGAGGAGGAGATGAAATGGAGACAGGCAACCAAAGCGCACACAGATACAGGAATGTAAAACCTTCAGGACCTGGACGTTGTAAAAACCCTACAAACCCTTCAGAGAGGGTCTCCCACAGTTTTATGAACAGGTTTACCCTTGTTTTGAATGTGCCCCTAGCACAAAGCTTTGCAAATGTGGAACCAACACACCCTTTGGCTCCTCCTATCTGGAGCACCACATCGCAAACCTTTAAGTGCAAAGGGTGGGTTTCTGTTCCATCCCTCTTCTGCCCTGCCTGTCCCTCTTTGCAAAGGCTGCGTGTAATGCGGGGAGCCCACTGGGATAACTAGCCAGCATCTACATAGATATAATTAATAAGATCTGCATTCTGTAGTATTATTATTCATATTATATAAAACATTATATATTATAGTCTATAAACTTATAATATATACAATATTATATATATTATATATAATATTACATATTCTATAATATGTAGTATGTAACATACGGCTTCACACATACCTCACCATAGATGAATTTTGATTTCAAAATCCATCCGACTGTTATTTGCCAAGCTACGTAGGAGAAACCAGTTGACATCTGATAGAAACCTTTACAGCCAGACCCCAGCTATTCTGCAGCAAGTGTTACAAACACCAAGAGCTAAAAATCAGCCTCGGAGCCTGCTGTGGCTTGGATTAGGGGATGGTATCCGCATTTCCCCTGCTGCTCCCCCCCCCCCCCAAAACCAGAGCAGAGGTGTATGCCCACATACACAAGGCAATGGGGCACCCTTGTTGCAAGAGTAAGAAAAGCCCCCCGCCTACAGATCCTTTGTCCCAGCATGTCTCTCTCGCCTCTTGTTTTCTTCTACCACCTTGCAAAATTGAGGCACACATCGGCACCGAGCCCTGCAGTGGCAAAGAGGAGGGCTGAGAAGTTGTTTCACATACCTTCTTCTTGAACCTCTTCTGCGGGTGGGAAAACGGCAGCAAAGGGAAGGAGAGGAGAAAATTAAAACAAGAAAAATCTTATTGGAACATTCTTGAGGTTTGCCAAGCTCCCAGGCCATTATGGGTAAGAATACACAATGATGGAATTACGGGGTGAGAGAGAATTAAAATTAACATTTTTATAGGCATATTATGGGGTTATAAATGTTACTGAAATATGGGAATGTGACCACAAATGAAAACCACATTTAAAAATGCATCCAATCTTTTATTCCTTATTAGAGCTGGCTGAAATTTCTCTAAAATTGACTTTTGGTGAATTCTTAACCAAAAATAAAATTTCTGCATTTCTTTTGGTTTACATCTTTTTTCTCAAATGGTGAAAAATTTTCACCAATATTTATCAGTTTGGGGTTTTCAAAGAAATTTAGTTCTGAATTTCAACAGATGGGTATAAACTTTGCACCCCTTTAAAATAAAAAATCTAAACTTTTGAAGAGAAAAGAAGGGACTTGACACCATTCTCACCAAAAAAAGGCAAGCAGTTCAATAAAAATGGTAGGCCAAAACAACTATTTGGGTTTTTTGTCTATAAATACACACACAGACACTTATGTGTATATATAAAAATTATATATGTGTGCATATTATACGTATTATATTGTGTGTATTTCTATATATAAATGTATATATAGAAATCTTTTGGTTTGTTATTTTAAACAAACAAACAAACCAGGCCAAATTTCCACCAGCTCAGTAAGTGGCATCAATGTCCATAATTGCATTGATGTCTGTGGCTCGGGACCAAGTGCTGGCCACTGGGTGTTAACTGCTTGCTCTGGATTTCTTAACACACATTCTTCCTCTGCATTGAAAGAGAAAGAAAGCAGAAGCCATGTCACATACCTTCTTCATGAGCTTCAGGTGGCAAGTGTCACGGGACAAGAAGTAACAGCAAGCAGGAAAATGAAAACAGAAAAGTGTTAGGAACTGACATTGGGGTGAGCTCAGGCCTGGAGAAATAAAAGCAGTTAGAAAGGGATGGAGAGAAGTTACGTGGAAAAGAAATGGATGACATGGAAGATAACACAAAGGTCAAGCAAAAGTGGACAGCAAGGCGAAGATACACCTCAGGGGAGATGTTCATGCGGATTAAAAAAAGTCACCTGCCTATTAATTTCATATTAATCATAAATCCTTGAAACCCAAAAGGAGACAGTTAGGGTAGGAAGGAGAAAGGCAAGAAGAAATGTTTCTCCTTCTTTTTTCTTCCTTGTGTCCAAAACAAGGAAGGCTTGTCTGTAGGAGCAACACCCTTTGCTTACTCTTTGGACATTTGACAAGGTATGAAGGATGGAGCATGAATACCACCTTCACCTCCCTGGCTATGCTTCTCTGGGTACAACTAGAGACATGATGATGACTGAAGGCAACTCTGCAGCTCATTTGGTGTCTCTACTTTTTTTAAGCACTTGAACGGGGGCTTTTTGAGTCACCTCTGGAGCAATACTGGGGGAGCTAAAGACATAAGGGTACTTTAGGGTAGGAACTACTCTGAGCCCAGGCATAGTCACATTTCTGTTCCCACCATCACTGATGGGAATTAGCCCATTGCAACAATGTGGGGGAATCTGTGGCCAAAAAAGCCCCACCCTGCTGTATATAAAATCCCTAAGGTGGACATTTCTGCACTGGGGCAAGTCTCTGTCTCAGAGCTGGTCTCATACACTCCATGTGCAAACACTCCACCTCCCAGTAAAGAGCTTAACTCTTGACTCCTTAGCAGATTTCTTGGACGCTAAGACTAAGATCCTGGGACAAAGCCCAGAGTTTGGCCCTCACCTCTGTCTCAGAGACCTTGGGAAAATGGAGGATGACAACCAGCAGCTATGCTTGCCTGAACTGAAGTGGAAGTGTCAAAAGTGCCCAGCAAAGATGACAATACATCTTAAAAATCTTCCTCTCCCTGCTCTCTACAAAATCTGAAACAACTCAGGTGAGATGGGCTTTTCATGCTCCATCTTTCCAGATCTGCACTCTGTCTCTCGCAGCTTGTCAGATCACCTTTTGCCAGCTAAAAGTGCATTAAAACACTTCATTCTTGCCAGTCGGTTTTCTGCCTTGCCATTTCCATCCTCAGTAGTGCCTTGTCTGGTGCTCCTCAGGAGCTGGGCAACTTGCTTGTCTCTTCAATTTCAAAGTTTAAACTCAATATGTGGACATTACCAAAATGAGAACATGAGGATTTCACCGATGATACATTATATGGGCTCTGCACCAGTCCCTGCTCTAAAATGTTCTGAGTTTACAGACATGTTAGCTTCCAGCTTTACAACCATCCCCTGTTTCACCATAATGTGAATGCTCTGCACATCATGGCCCCTACTTGGCCAGTTATGGTTTCCGACTGATTTACCAATCAAGTGTTTCAGATCACCTTTAGCGGCAAGTGCCAAAGAGAAGGGTGAAAAACAGACAAGGAAAAAGCAGGACCAAGAATCAAAGAAAGATAAAGTACATTCCACGTTTTTTTGTTACCTTCTTCTTCATATTCCTCTGCATTGAAATAGGGGAGGGGGAAAAAAAAAGCAGACAAATCAACCATCAGTCAGCCTTGACGCATTGGTAGGGCATTACCCATGGCAGAGCCCTTTGCTCTCACAGGGATGCTGGGCAAGATGATCTCTGAAAGGCCACTTCCAAATCAGCAAGTAAAATTACAAATAAAAGGACTTTGAGGAAAAAAATAGGAGGTATAAAAGGGCAGGAGGGTGATATTGTATTGAATATTTTTCTTGGGCACTGGGAACCCAGGCATACATGCATGTTAGAAGGGAAAAGGTGTCAGAAAGGGTCTCCAAATATAAGTAAAACAGCAAAGAAAACAAACACATACATTTCTGTGTATATTGCTTGTATATATTGTGGGCTTCTATGTTTTAAAACAGAAAAAAAAATATACCTAGAAAAGCTGAAAAATAAATTGCCAGCAGATGGCAGTGCCCCTACAAAAACCAGCAGGGTCTCACACAACCAGGGCGTCGATTTGGGGCTACAATTAGAGTAAAATCGCTAGAAGACAGACATGCCAAAAAAAGATACCTCAGATTTGCCTAACCCTACCAGCACTTTTTGTTAAAATAACAACAGTGGGCAGAAAGAAGACAGGCACGGTCAGCGAATGCTGCAGACCTGCATGGAAGCAATTAGAGACAGATTTAAGACTTACCCTCTCCTTGCTCCCTGTGAGAGAGGAAAAAAGGTTGTTGAAACTGGATGAATATTCCTTCTACTCCATACTAGCACCAAGCTTTAAACCATATACTGAAGCAACCCAATGCACTATCTGTTGTTTCTTCTTCCCCCCATTCTCCCTTTGCTCTTCAATGAGCCATTTGGGTTTAAGATTAGTAAACTAACTGGGTTTGGGTTTTATTTTAAATAGCATTGCTCATTCTGATGGTGCGTATGGATCCATACACAGAAGTGATACTACCACCACAGGGCTATAAATAATATGATACCTAGACATTAAGTGCTGTGTAGGGGCCGATGAAGCTGGACCTCAGCCTCAGTGTGCAGGAAAGACAGCCTGTAGCCTATGGCCCACACCAACCCATAACCACTACAGCCTCCCTGAACCTTAGGGCCATCTAATAAAAGTTTGGGATAAGCCAGATGATACTCAAGGTTTATCCCACAGCTGTAGCAACATCAGTCTTGCAGTCTGTTCCCATTCCTTGCCCCCACTTGCCAGCCTCTCCCCCCCTACCACCACTTTGCATGAAACCCAAAGCAGGCCTGGGGCTGGGCCCTAAACAAGGGACGTGTTAGCTAGACATTGCTTGAAAAAGGTGCCAAATTTAATCTCTGGATTATTGGGTTTTTTAGGAGCAGGCTGGACAAATTTCACAGGTTGAACTGAGCCTGCCTCATAGCAGAGGAAGGGATTAGGTGACCACTAAAGGTCTGTCCATGATGCCTCTGATCCTGTGATTGCCTTAAATCTCCCCTCTATACCTACTGATGCATAAATGTCAAATGACCCCACTGTATTTGTTCATGTTACTCCAGATTTGTTAAACCAGGGCAGAAGATGGCTCCTCCACTACACTGTATGTTTAATTCCTCCTCCTCTGGGTGTAGTGCCATGGCCACAGAAGACAGGCTGAGCTGAGTGGAGGCGTTTGAAGGGCATCCTGTGTTGGACAGGGAAGGTGTCAGGTGAACTTCGATGGACCCTTTGACACCCAAAATCAAAGACACCCCTTCCCCAGTGCCTGGGGGTTGGGCTTTGGGCCATGCACGCAGTGGCACCTGGCATCTCCTCCCCATGGGGATACCCTCACTCCACTGTGTGGAACCAGGCTGAACAGATGAACACACAGGTGGCTTTCTCTCTACTTACACTTCCTCAGTATCAGACATGTTGGCAGTGAGTTTCTAGACAAAAGATGAAAAGAAAAAAGAGAAAAAAAATAAAAGGTGTTATTACCAGAAGCACCTCCTAGAAAATGCCAAGGCAGAAGCAGATGGGTTGACATTTGAGGACATAAAAAGCCAGGCACCTGCTTTCCCACACAGCAGCCAATCCCTCACCAACACTACCATTTTGGGAACAACACAGACCTTTGCCAGCCAGGTCAGAGGACAAGGAGAGGGGGAGAGGAAAAGATCATCTAGAAAGACATGCCCCATCAACCTGGCTTTAAGTTACAAAACTCCAAAGCTCAGGAAGACACGTGTCCTCTTGCACCCATCTGACATTTTTGTTGCTCCAGCAAGTTCAGAGAAATTTTTCCTTCTTTTACGCTTCTGGAAGTGGGAAGACACCAGCCCCAAAGCGTTAGTCAGAGCTAAATTAAATAAAATAACTGAAACTATCAGTATACCCAGAGATAAATAGTTGTCAGCACCCAAAAGTGCCTTAAGTGGTAGTGTCTGACTTATACAGCTGATGAATGAATGCACCATTATCTGTTGATTAGTTTAGGATGAAGAAATGACCAAATGCCTGCTTAGGCAACTCTTATTGGTATCATCAGCTGTATTTATGGCAAGCAATCCCCGCTTTGTGGGGCTGAAGGGCAGTGTGGTGGCTTGCGTTGCTGCACAGCCCGAGTCGGGGCCAGGTGCAGGCCACTGTCCCTGCGGGGGGGCAGCCACAGGTAAGAGCCAGGGCTGGATATGGCCACTCTGATGATCTTCACCAGACCCCAAATGCATCTATGGGAGCCTCAGCCTCTTCGGGGAGCAACCAGACAACGTCACACAATGGCCGCACCAGGCTCGGTTATGGCCTCGGCACAATGCTATGGCTCTCCTAAGAGAATCAGCTGCCCCGATGCCAGGGGGAGGAGGTGGGGAAGGGCCTCCAAAGCTTCCTCCAAATCCATGGTGTGGGTCTTAAATTAGAAAGCCAGGCCCCTCCTTACTGGGAAACCCTAACCATGACTTTCATTACTTCATTACTCAGCTGATATATATGAGACATCTTGAAGGAGCAGGTGGGCTGACTTAAGTTCAAAACGAACAACTGCAGCTCAGCAGCTTTCTATTTCAGAGGAAGGCAGTAATCCCATAGGCTCCAACCCTGCCCTATAAGGGATCCTTTCCATTCCCCAGCAATGACCCTGGGCACCATGCATTAACAGCAACAGGATTTTAAAACCCCATGTTCTAAACAGCAACAAACAGCCAGCATTTTTATTTCTAATTCCTTATTTATCCTCCTTCTGAAATTCACCATTGCCCTGGAAATAGTGCCAGCAATGGCTGCATTATGACCCGATCTGAGTAAATGGACAGGAGGGTGATTCTACTGCTAGGACACATGAGATTTGGGTTCAGTGATCTCTTGGCTGCTTTTAACTTGGTAGCTGCAATTGCCTAGTCTTCAAATGCAAGAGCCATCCCAAGGAGTACACTGGGGACTAACTCCACCAGGCAGGAGGAATCTTGGAGGATTTTCATGTTTGGAAGGAATTTCAGCTCTCTAAATGGCTTTTCTGCAGCATTGGTTCCTGCTTCTTCTTCTGTTATTTGGATGCTACACCTCCGATTTCTTTCCCCTGGTCTTTTTTATATAGTTCATCAAATCTTCAGGATAAATATTTCCACTTGCTATCTGCACAGTAGCTAGCAGTATAAGTTTGCAATCTCATTTCAGCCTCCAAAAATTATTCAAGCTATTAGTAATAACGCTTGACAGTATGTTGGTTTACTGCGGGACAGCAGAGCTTCGCTTGGCAAAAGCCCATAGAGGGAACCTGACAGATGCCCAGCTGTTGGCTCCTTCCAAAATGCATGATCTCTAAAGACTCAGGGCAATGACCAATCCTCCCACAGATTCTGCCTTTAATTTATAAATCCAGATTTCCTTCTTCCCAAGGTAGAGGAAAAAAAAGAAAAGGGACTTTTAAAGGGCTTTGGGCTAAAGTCTTTTTCCTTCTCACTCCAGTGGCAAGAAGAGAAATACTGCTCAATGCTGGAGAAGAAATCAGCTCGAGAGCCCTGCATATGCATACAGGGAGCAAACGTCTGTTCGGTGTAGGCTAGGCACGTAATGCAGCGCATGCTGTTCTTTCCAAGGCAATTGAAGTCAATGGGAGTCTTTGCAATCAGGCTTTCCATTAACAGTTATTGGAATGAGCTCATCTAGTCTCCAGTTTAGCTCTAAGGACATCGTGCTGAGGGCTGTCACATTGGCTGTTCCCCTACGCCCTTCCATATTTGTTAATCCAAGCGCTGCAAATGCGAATGGGATTTTACATGGCATCTGTCCACGTGCTATAAACGCCAAGCGAGAATGCCAGCATCCCTGACACCATAAGACCCCAACCCTGAGGGGGTTTCTGGGCCCCGGATAAAATGAATTAATAACAAGTGCATTGGCAGACTCTGTGCAGAGATGAGCCAGATGCAGGAATCCCACAGGCTTGGACGGGGGGGACAAAAAAAAAAAATCCAGGGGGAGGTGCAGATTTCCAATGTTCAGCCAAGTTTGGTCACTTTGTCAGGAAGAGCTGGCATTTAAGGTTGTACCTTTCTAGCCATTGTCCTGGCTGGAAAGTCAAAAAGGTCTCGCCTCAAGAAGAACGAGGTGTCTGTCTGCTTTGAGGCATTCAAAAGCCATCTGGTCCCTTGAAGCCAGGGACAAAACACAGACCATCATAGCAACAGCCACCCAAGATGAGAAAGGCTCTTTGATGCCCAGTACTGTCCACGTAGCTAACTGTCATCAAAGCAGCAAAAACAAAACAATATTTACATCCAAAAGGCAATAAAGGAATCAATCCGCTAAGAGCAATGTTTTTTGCCACTAGGATTAAGTTCACTGAAGGCAATGGAAAGTCTCCAACTGGCTCAGGATTACCCTTCAGTGGAAATTACTTTACATACAGCAAATGCAGCCAAAGATTAAGGCTGTTAGCACCTTTAGGCAATAACTGGATTTTGTTTGTACAGTGGCAGAAAAATGGGGTCTGGTCCTGACTGAGGTTTAAGGATGCAGTAAAAATCAATTAGTTAATACTGCCCACCACGTGGAAGGAAATCAAAACACATGGGAAAGTTCCACCAGACCAAAAACTTCCTGCCTGCTGCCACCCCTTAAAGGTGAAATCAAAGGTTATTTTCTGCATTTTGTTCAAGCCAAACAGGTCATGGCTGGAAGGACAAATATCCCAATCCTCATTAGCCGCAGGTGGGCAGGAACGCCACGTCCCTTTTGGCCCCAAATGCTCCTGCCCTTGCATGAAAGAGCAGAGCCAGCACATCCCAAGAAGCCTCTTAGCAGCTGAGAATGCACCCGGGAGGAGGAATGGGCTGCCTTGCACCTCCAGGCCATCCCTGGAAATAACCCACCTGTCAATCACCCCCTTCCAAGCCAGGCCATACAAGGAGGCAACATAGCAAGAGCCATCCAGAAAGGGGGAAGGACAAAAGTGGCCATGCATGGGTGATGGGAGCTGGCAGGGAGAGCTATCAGGCAAGGACTAGGGGTATAACCCAACAAGCACCCCATGACCACACTTTCCCAGCAGGAGCTGCTGCAAACCCACTGAATCTATTATTTTATATACAGATATGTATATATTAAAAAAATGTGTATTAAACATATAGATATATACATATACTTTTCTATATAAAAAGTATGTTTATTTATATATGCGCTTTTTAAAAATCAGTATTTCTTCCATCCCTCTGCCTCCTCCCTTCGTTCTGAACTGCTCAGTAGTTTCTGGCAGACAGTGTTCCTCTCCCCAGGGCTGGAGACCAAAGTGTCCATGGCAGCACTGCTGCTGCTGAAACAGGGTAGCAGGACCCAAGTGCTGCTGCAGGCTCCACTGACACAAAAAATACAGATTCCCTGCCTCAAAATGTGCCCTTTATTCTTGTCTTCAGGGTGATATGATCTGACAAATCCCTGCACGGGGTTTGGTAGCAACAACAAAACTGAGGCAGAGCATTGAAAAGTAACGGGATTAGCTTATAGCCCCTGCCTTTCCCCTGGTCTTGCACCCACCAGGGACGGCTGACTGCCAGGGCCATCGCTGTGGCCTCGCTGGAGGTCCCCCACTGCCAGTGGCACAGCTCCCACCCAAATAAATAGCTGGTATCAAAGCCACCTGTGCTAGTGACACTCTTGCCTTTGCAGAATACCCCCAGTCCCAGAGGTGAGGAGCTCTATCCTATGGGGCAGCTGCAGGCAGGGGAGAGATATACCCCCCACACGGTGGGGATTCACCTGCACCAAGTCAGGCCAGCAAAGGGCAGGGGTTTGAAGCCACGCACACAGGGAGCATCCCATCACCACTCTGAATTTAACCCCCTCCTCCCAGCCTTCCACACGCACATGGGGATTCTCTCCCAGTTTTCTTCTTTTCTGTGGAAGGGGGCAGTTTTTCATAACTACATTTTTGGTTCTCAGGTCTCCCTCTAGCCCCACACCCCAAAGTCCTCCTCGCCTACCAGCAGCTCCCTGATCATCCTGCCCTTCATTCCTCCTGCCTTGACCATGCCTTTCTTCAGATGACAGGAGAGAGGAAAGATAGGGCATTTGGGAAGGAAGCGCTAAGAGATGCCACTTGGTACTCAGCCCAGACCTTAGTTTTGGAAGGGTCTTTTCTCCCACCACTAATCCTCAAGAGTTCAGAGCACCCAAATCTTCACAAGTGACATGAGCCTCACACAAATCCCAGCAAAAGCCAAGAAGGAAAACTGCCTTTTACTTAGGACCCTGTCCTGGATCTAGTATACCCCAGCCCTCTCCCGATGCGTCTCTATTCAAACCAAGGCTCAGCCCCTCTGCAGTTTTATTCTCTGGCATCCCTCACCAGGGCTCCCACTTACCTGAGAGGAGTGGAAAGAGACACCAAGCTCCCTGTAGAAGGGGACGGGCAGGCTGGGATCTGCGAGCGTCCCAAGGTGATGCAGCTGACAACTTATAGTGACATTTGATCATCTGGAGGAGCTGATTGGCCCCAGATCCCTGTGCTGAACAGGGAAGAGAGCAGGGGTGGGATGGAGGCAGTGGGAGGGGAGAGCAAGGGAAGGGAAAAAAAAGTCACACCATGTATAGGAGCAGCTGAAGGAATTGCACAGATGATGCTAAGATGGGAGGGACACATTTGGAGGGAAAAAACACAACACAGAGCTTATGTTTCTATATTTACAACCCCACCAGGCAGGCAGAGCTTAAAGAGGGGTATCTGAGGCAAAGGCACATCAGAAACAAATTGTGGGGCTCTCATAGCTCCATAGTGCACAGTCACTGCTTAAAACCTGGTCGTGGCACCCTGTCTCTTGCAGTCTCAACACACAGCAGTAGCTCCTGCTCTCCTGGCCAAGCAGGACCTCTTCCCTGCTGCCCCTCTACATGCAAATAACTTTGGTTGCTCTGCAGGTTTAGAGCCTACGGAGGGCTTGGGGACCTTCTGCTGCCCAATGCTCTTTGAAATGAGCAGTCACAGGGCATGTGAGAAGCCAGAAGCACATAGCACACGTGTTGCATGTGTGTTTGTGAGCGGGCAGCGCATGGCACACACCTCCCTCTTGCTCAGACTAACAGGGCTCTGCCACACATCAGAGCTTGAGGAGACCTCTGGAACAAAAAGTAGGCACACAGCAAGACAGCTCAAGCTACCTTCTTAGCATGATGCAAAACCATCATTTAAATAAGGACCTCTTAGACAGAGCAAACCCCAGATAGCTAGACCCGATGAAGGATCCTCTAGGTGCCCAGAGGGGTTTTGCTGCCCGAGCACCCTCCGCAGTTGCACGACTATGCCAGCAGAGGATTGCAGTGCCTTAGTACAACCTTCATGGCTCATGGTTTCCATTTCACTAAACCTCCTAGGCTCCAGCTCCCCATCCCCTCCCTCCCACCCCTCTGCCCTTGGCAGGGCTCCCCGGCGGTGCAGAGCATGCCCTCCGGTGTGCCTGGCAGCTCCAGCACCCCCTTTCTCCCAGCCTGTAGGAGCAGAGAGAACCTTTAGGAGCTCCAGGACAGGCGGTATTTTTGGCCCGGGTGACAGATTGATTCCTGCCCACTCTTTCCCTGCCACTCGCAGGAAGGAGTCCCCAACCGAGGATGTAGAGACAAGCTTTTAAAGCCGTGGAGCAGGAGCACAGCGCTGCAGCCTCCCATTCACCAGGTAACCTGCGCGAGCCAGAATCCCCTCTCCAGCTTGTATTCTCCAGCTGCCCAGCAGCTTATCCCCTCACCTCCCTTCTGCAACCCAGCTCATGCCAATGCTTTTGTAACTGGTTGGCTGGGAGGGGGACAGTGCATTCCCCCTCAGAGCCCTGCCTGTGGCCGCGAGAAGTTTCCTGGGTGGGGGAGCCAGGGTGGGCATCCCATGCTGCCGAGGAGCATAGCATCTGCATGGGGATGCACAGCCAGACCAGGTATCGTGACCTCAACCCCCCAGCTCCGCCAAAAGCGCTAACGCAGCAAACCAGCCTGCACACTGCATTTTCAGTGCCATCAAGCATTTTTGCCACCTTCCACTGGCTCATTTTTCCTTGGGCACTGCACCAACTGGGCACATCTCCAAGAAATACTGTATTTGCCCAAACTGGCAACAGGGCAGGGATGTGTGGGAGGGGAGTCCCCCAGCTGTTTCTCCTTTTATGTTTGCTATGGACCCAGTTTGGCAATGGTATTCACTAGCCTCCTTCACCTGTGTCCCAGTTATAGACTGTCCCTGCTACTGCAAGGGTATCGAGACTCCGGTCTCGCACACGGAGGACTGGATCCATCAGTTAAAAAGGCAGCGTGTGTGCGTGCGAGTGTGTGTGAAGCCTGGGTGGTTCTCAGCAGATGTGAGGCTGAACATTCTCATGGTCCTGTCTGGCCCACTGGCAGGAGCAGCATGAGCATCTTGCAGGGTTGCACAGCCTCTGCTGGAGCAGTGCTGCTTGTGCACCAGGAGCAGAGAAACACTCCACATCACCCAAATTCCCCTCTAAGCATCTTGACAAGTGTGAAGATGATGCAGGCTAGGGGAGGGATAAGTAACCAGATGTTTCAACCTGCTACAGCTCTATTTTCAAATAGATGAGATGCAAATGTTACTCCCTGCAGCATCCCCTTAGTTCCTGTATACACATGGCTGCTCTCAGCTCAGTTCCTGATCTGGACATGTTGGGCAACTGCTCCGGACAATGTCTATCTTCATATTATACATCATATCCATGGTTCATCTTCACCACCACCTGCAAGCATGGCCCGTTTACTTAGTACTGTCCCAAAGGACATCTATACATCCTTTGGGCTGCCTCTGTCAGACTGCTCATGTTCATGCATCTTGTCTCCAGTCACAGTGTGATCCGGTTCTCTCTTCCCACAGGGCCAAGGGAATCTGCTTCATCCCTCTGTGGAGTGCTTATCTGATGCACACATCCTCTGTTTGTTCTGCTATCATCTGGTTCACAACTGAGGCTCATTCCCCACAGCCTATTTTATGTTTGCCCTTTCTTCCCTTTGTGGGCCTTTCTACCCACTTTGGCACATAATCCTCTCAAATATTTGTTTCAGGACTTAGCCACATACCCAGTGCTTTTCATACATATCCTACATCTAGTCTTTATGTCACCTCTTGATGCCATTGCACACCAGTTTCATTCACCGCCTGCTACATTTTCTTCATTAGCTTTGCCTCTCTTTACTGTAGAGCATCCTACTCTAGGATATATATTTTGTGCTGTCTTGACATCATCTCTTCTCCCTGCATCAGCAGCAAGGTGTACTCAGACTTGCCTTTGAGCCAGTAAACTACCACCAACTACCTCATGCTCTACTGATCACATGGACCAGATGAGAGAGAGGTGACCCCAACTGTGACTACATTTCTTCCAAAAGCTATCAAATTTTGTTAGGCAAGTGAACACCTGCATTTGGATACGCCCCTCTCACCAGCTGCCAGGGAAGAAGACAGCACCAAGGCCAAAGAGAGCATGCATGCAGGTCACAGACATGAACCAGGGTCTCAAAGTCCCTCCACCTTCTGACAGCATCTGCGTCTTGGACATGATACAGCAAACCAGTGTTCCTCCTTGAATAGGAAGCAAAGGCTGGGACAGAGATCTACAGAAGTTTCCACTAGGCAACCTAACCTAATATCACATTTCTTTTCAGTAGCTAGGAGCACCCAGACTGGTTATTTGAGATGGGCCACAGGAATATACAGCATAGCAGGGCCACTTGCAGGGAAGCTGTAGTCAGCCCTTTTCATCTTTTCTGGTTGTTGGATGACCTGTTGCAGCAGCCAGTACATTCAGCAGGAGATGCCTTTAAATACAGTGCTCAGAATCAGCCCTGATAACTTTACAAATTGAGTAAAAATAAAAAAAAAGGGGGGATTTTGGCCAAATGCTTGTCAATTTTTTATACTCTCATCCCCCGTGCTCATTGCACACCAGTTAGTGGGCAGCATTTCCATGGATTACTGCCTCCTACAGTTGGACGGCACCCAGCCAGTGAGCTGAAAAAGCACTGTAAAAGTACATCTAAAAACCTCTACAGCTTCACGATCATTAAAGACAGAGTTTGTAAGTTAAATCAGCTACATCCTTCCCCCAAAACAACCCATGAGAGATCTAACTCCTGAAGAAAAACCAAACAGTACCTATCCCTTATCAGCTACTGCTGACCAACACTGAGCAAACTGATCTAATGCTGAAACAGGTCCTGATTTGGCATACAAGTTGGGCCAGAGGACCTCCTGAAGTCCTTCCTCACCCAAACTTGCCCATGGCTGCACTTACACCTTCATGCTAGAGCTACAGAGTAACTTCCACATCTTTCATCCCAAAACAATTAAGCTATCCAAAGTGAAATTGTTTGCCAGAAAAATCTGTTTTACTCGAGTTGTTTCATCATTCACAGCCTGATTATTTCTTCTTTTCTTCCTCTCCCTCTGAAGTATATTTGAATGCTTTAAAAATATCTTTTGAATTTTTTTGCATGATACAGCTGTTCTGGTTTTGGTGCATTTGTCCACTTATACAGATATCAGCACTGAGACACTTGAAGTTATCCATAAAAACATGTTGATTAAGCTGACTGGAAAAAGACAGGGATGTGTTTTTCTGTTTTGCGAGACTTTCAATTATAAACCTTTTACCATGATTAAAGGCAGACAGGAAATTGGAATCACAAAAGCCTTTTGGGAAGGAAAACTAACTTTCTATCCATTCCCCTCATTTCTTCTCCTTATACCAGTCCAGAGAGTTTCTGCAGTAGGGTTTAATCAGCAATTTAAGCTCAGCAGATATGGGGAGAGCAAGTATTCACTCTGTTATGGGTTCACCTACCTGAATCCTGGAGGGTGGCTGAGGAGCCTCAAGGTACTGACACCTTCTCCTGATGAAGCTCCATGACATCTCACACTCAGGGGCATAAAAAGGAGAATAAAGGGACAACAAACAACCTTTCTCTTATTAACTAATTATCAATGTATACCTTCATCCACCTGATACTGCTCTTCCCCTCCTTGCATCTGGAGAGAGGGAGTCAATCAACACCTCCATGGAGGATTCCACAGTGTTATCTCTTCCATGAAATTCTGTCAGTAGGATAATCTGCCCCCTCGAATGGTTAGAGCCGAAGGGACTTTAAAGATCATTGAGTTTCAACCCTTCGCACCACAGGCTGGGACACCTCCTACTAGACCAGGTTGCTCAAAGCCCCATCCAACCTGGTCTTGAACACTTCCAGTGGTAGGGCATACACAGCCTCTCCGATCAACCTGTTCCATCATCCCACCACCCTCACAGTTAAGAATTTCTTCCTAATATCTAATCTAAATCTCCCCTCTTTTAGTTTAAAACTACCCCTCATCCTATCACTACACTCCCCGATAAAGAATCCCTCCCCATCTCTCCTGTAGGTCCTCTTTAGGTACTGCTATAAGGTCTCCCTGGAGCCTTCTTTTCACCAGGCTGACCCACCCCAACTCTCTCAGCCCATCTTATCCACTCTTTGCCTGCAAGAGCAGAAACTTTACATGTTTGCATCAGAAATAGGTAGAGATATGAACACCTCCTACTTCAGCACCAGATGCAAAGAGAAGCCAGCCTTGTGCATTGTTCACATGGTGCATGCTGCAAATAAACTCATTAGGCTGGTGTGGTTTCAGTTGCAGACGAGGGTACAACACGTCCTCAGGCATTTTAAAATTATGTTTAAATTCTGTTTTCTTATTCATAATAGCTGTTTTCCCTAAGTTTCCAGTTGGGTTGGCCCTGTTTGTCAGTATCTGGTTGGGTTTTTTTTCCCAGCAACATTTTCAGTGTTGGAGACACACAAAGTCACTATCACTCCTAAAAGACAATGGAAGTTTTGAGTTAAAAGTCATAAGTCAAAGACGAATTAATTGTTTTAGGGTATTTGCATGTAGGATTGAGCAGCTACCCTCCAATCCTTCCACAGATCAGCACTGCTCTAAGGAGCAGCGTGTCCTGCAGAGCCAAGTGTGATCTCATGAGTCACCAGGGATACAGAGAAGAAAGCAAATGGAAACCTCGCCTCCAACACCAACCCCTAAATGCATCTGCATCCCTTCTATAAGAACTGGCCTCATCAGATGGGCCACAGCAATGATGGATGCTTTGCTATCTTGGATCCAAGACAGAGGGACTCAAAGTTAGATTAGAGATGCATTACCCCACAGAGTCAATGAGCAACAAGTCTTAGCAGTGTGGTACTGGAGAAGCAGCAAGAATTTGCCTTCAGAAATGAATTGCTGGCATAGATCACCAGCATTCCAAAAGCCAGATAGAACAGACCAGGCTTGAGCCAGGTGAAAAGCTGTTTTGGACACCTCCAGAGACATTGCTCATGCATACCCCTATCTCGCTGTAAACACGTGTGATCTACCATCTGCCTTGGCACCCACACTAAAAGGCTCCTGAAACATTGTGAAAAAGCAAAGCCCAAACTGGGATGACAGCTGGAAAGAGGGATGAAATGCCCAGGGGCCGAGAGGTGGTAAATAACATGGCTTTTAAGCAGCTCACATGTGTAGCCGTGGCAAAGGTGGGTACTGCTGCATCTTTACCAGCTCACTTTAGCTGTCTCTGCCCTGATTTTTCAAGTCAAACTACACGCAAACCGCCAACCAAAATTCACCAAACTGATCAACTTTAAATCCCCTCTGCTCCCGACACTGTACATTCTGCACTTGCATGGTCCACATACAGCTCACCGGGAACAAGTAGGGATGGACAGAATTTGCACTGTTCCTCTCTGGGGACAGTAGCAACCAAAGCATAGCTCCAAATTTGCATTTTGCAACCCTGACTTTTGCAAAACAGTAAATCTAACTGGCAAACTTGAAAAGCCTCCAACTGGTTTCATTGCCTTGAGCTACTCTGCTGGAATATCTGTCCTGGCAACAACACCATCATCTGCCCTTCATCTCTCCAGTAGTTTAAATGCTGAACTTTGCAGGGCCAAAGCTGGGAGCATGCAATGGTGTTACTTGATAGCCTCTCTTAATGCTAATTTTAGTTGATAGAACTTTTCTTGCTTTCAAAAAGGAGTCACTTTATTTATTTTTGAGAAACCTCTTTTACTTATTGGCCACTGTAAATACTCTTTTCCATCTGATCTTTTGATTTCACCTACAGGGATCTAAACATAGCAAGAAAACAGCACCCAAAATGATCTTAAAGGAACAATGACCTGTTAATTTTGTAAACCAAACCAAGTAACGCAATGCACCCAACATGCAAGTGATTGCAGATGGAAACGAATTCCACATCAGTAAGTACTGAATTTCATCTTTCCTCAGTTAATATTGATTCCTGACTTTTGTGGTAGATTGCTGTTTGCTTTGGGAAATGTGCTTGCTCCATCCGCTTTAGACACCTAAAATACAATCCCTGTGGGATTATGGAGATCCTCCTTGAATACCCTAAATCTAGGCTACCTGCCTCTCTGAAGATAAGGGATCAGGCTGGACAGCTCAAGATATAGCCAGGAGCTCATCCTCAGTTATTTACACCTAAATGGATGAGACAGACAAAGAGGATGAAGCCCAAGCAGCAAGAGGGAGCCAGGAACATTGTCCAGACCTGCTGCTTCAGGCTTTCCTGAGAGAAGGTGAGCAAGGCAGAAGACCAGCCAAGGTGTTCACAGCAGCCACCCACAGTCTCTCCACAACCTCAGGGAAGGCTACTTAACCAACTGAACATCTTGCTGCTTTCATGTTGTAAAATGCTTGCTCATGTAAATTCCAGAAATATTTTCCCCTTACTTTGTTGCAACCTCCCCCGTTGTTCTTCCCATCACCCTGAAAATCCCCAAGACCACAACACTTTTTTTCCTCTATTAATTTGAAGGATTAAGATGCATGTTTTTAGCATTGTTAAATGACTATTACTTAGAGTTATTGTGAAGAGATTAAGCACCTTTCTGAAATTTATGATCTAAATCAAATTGCTCCACTGCAAGCAAAACCCTCAGGGGACCCAGTGCAAAATTACAGGGAAACCACTTGCAGTCTGTCTTATTATCAGGATCCTTGTTATAAGTCCGTCATTTCTGAAGCAAATGCTAGCTCTAATTCCACTTTTTGTCACTGTCAGATCCATTCCTTCCCTGCTTTAAAAAAATACGTATCATGCAGCATTAGCAGAAGTGTGTTGAGCTGGCAAGAGCTACCAATAGACCAACCTCAGAGCCTTGTTCAGTAGTATATCAGCTGCCACCTCATTATTTATAGCCGCCCCGCTCTTTGAGCTTGTTTATTTTCCTTCCCAAATTTGATTGTGTTGGCAGGGAAAGCTCTGACATTCAGGCCCAGGTGTCTTCGAGTTTGACCTTTCCTTCAAAGAGCAGAAACTGCAGACACATTTCAAGGAAGAAAGTAATTTGGAAACTTTAGAGCCTCCTGACCACCACGTCACTGGATGCCCAGTGCAGAGTTGCAAGCAAAAGTTGAACAAATCTGCTAATTAGCCAACTCATGTACATAAAGATAGTCATAAAAATGAGCCTATAATTATTTTATACTTGGAAAGAGAAACAGATGAAGTCTAGCCCCTGGTCTCTAGGCAGAGAGTGCTTATATAAAAGACAAAATTCAAAATAGACTTGAGTTTTCCACCAGCTAAGCTTTCCCAAGTTTAAATACTGTTGGTCTATGGCCTCCAGGAAACAGGCATTGCAATAGTCACAGGTGTGTTTTTCAATCCCATCTCACATGTACTCATGTAGAATCATCTGTTTAAGCTAGTTGGGAAAAAAAGCAGCCCTGAATCCTGTTACAGAAAGGCAACCAGCCTGTTCCAGTATTATTGTAGCTCCCAAAGATTCATTTAATGGCAGATGCTGTACAACAGGATGTTCCCCTTTTGCAAAATTATAAACATACAGTACAGGGAAAGAAGAAATTGGAGAGAACCAACACCCAGAGGTGTGCCTCAAGCTCACAATACTGAGAGCCCACATGGGACTTCAAGCCCCTATCTTTGGGCATCGTTGGCCTGCTGAGGGGATAGTAATTTGGGATGGGTAATTTGGGAACATGGCAGTACAGGGAACAGAGACAGCCAAGAGATTCAGGGACCGGAAAAGCATTGCTTTTCTCCACCAGCCCCACAGCAAGACACTCTCAATTACCTTCAACAGCAATGAAGGATGCAGCAAGATGACAAGGATCTCCTAAACAGGGCAGGCACACAGAAAACCCCTTTCCTGCATACATCACTCTCCTTTTCTTCTTGTCACTCGGCTTGATGTTTCTTCTCTACTTTCCACTCAAGCAGAGAGCTGCAAGATCTGGGAAAACAGCTTTGCTGCAGGAATTCCTATATCAACAAAATCCTCAAAGTTGCTATCATTACAACATCTTTCTCAAATTTTATTAAATGCTTACCAAAAAAAATAATCCAGGACACACAGTAAATATAAGCAGAAAGGAAACCAATGCGGGAAGAAAGAAACTGCCCTCACTCCTGGAGAGCAGAAACAAGTTGCAAAATTATGTTGACACAGGAAGAGGGCAGGAATAAGACTTTAAAGAAGGGATAGGGAACATGCTAACACCATGAAATATGAAGATGTGGGAGAGCTCAGAAACAGCCCTGGGAGCTGATTTACAGATCTCAGGTCCCAGGCCAGAGTGCCACTCTTAAGGGCTCAGTTTTCCCATGTTCACTGCAAGCCCTGACCACCCCAAACAACTTATTAGGATGCTTTTTCATCAAGGCAGCTTCCAGCATAAGGAAAGCAGCCATTTCCCAGATATCCTGTCCACCTCCAGAAGGATAGCAGGCAGGTTATCAACATGCCCACCACCTCTGACATTCAGAAGTGCCTCAGTCACTGGCACTGGAGACCACAGGTTAGAGAACAAGCAAATCCCTTTCCCAGAGAATGGGGATAGTGCCAGTGATCAGCATGTCTCACCTGGGAAAGGAGATCTCCAACCCATGTTAGACAGGGAGAGGAAGGCAGCAGCTATTTGAAACAAAGCTGCTATTGCCACTCTCAAGACCAAAAAGTAGTAGGAACATTGTGGCATGGGTATGTAACTGTGATTTAAGGATGATCTGGGAACTAAAGAAAAAAACAGGACTAAGTTGAATGTGATTTGATGTACACAGTAGATGCAAGTCCCTCAAAACAGATGCTGTAGAGGGACAGAGGCTGCATTGTAACAGGGGAAGACTTCACCCATAGCTGGCACCAACAGGGTGACAAGTGGTCCTTTGGAGTCTCCTCACACTCAGGATCTGCCCATTGCCCTCCTTTCAAAGGCTGATTCTTTTACCAGGTTTCTGTTGAGCTCACTCTCTCCCACCACCCAGCGACCAAGAGCCAAAAAAGTAGAAATTCTTCATTATGTAGCAAAACCCCTGCCAGCTCGGCAGGGCAAAAACCCTGCAGATACCTCTCTTCCAACACTTGAGAAAGAAGAAAGGGAGAGAGGGAGCAGAGCAACAGTATCCCATCTCCATAACAGAGACCGATAAAAAAATTAAAAAAAAAAAAGCCAAAGAGTCACATAGAAAGTTAAAACAGGGATGGATTTTCCCAGCTGATCTAGTTCCTTTCATCCAACTGGAGGCAGCATGGGGTATTGCTCACACCCCAAGAGCAGTCAAGCTGTACTCAAGTAGACCGACATCAGGCAGGAGAGAAACATCCTTCAATTATCTTCTGTGGAGCAGAGGAAATGGTAGCATTGAGGGTTGCATCGAGTCAGGACCAAGCTCAGCTGCAAGACAAGAAAACAAGTTTATGCATACTGTTTGGCCTGCCATGAGTGATACCCTGGGCTGTACAGGGGCAGCATCTTTCCAGCAACTACAGGTAGTTTTATCCCATCTATTTTCACAAACCCCTGTGAATCAGCCCATAGAACTTCAAAGCTTCAGGACAGCCAGCTGTATTACATGCCCATGGCAGAGAAGATGCCAAGGGATGCATGTCCAGCAGAGGCCATGATGGCCCAGGCAGAGGGAAGAAAATGTTCCTGCCCAGCCCTCTCCTCTGAAGGAGATCAGCAGGTTTCCTTCAAACCCCAGAAAGCCACTAAAGCAGAGAGCGTGTTCCTACAGCCGCAGGTCTCTGCTTGGGACCATCTGTAGCAGTATCAGGTTCCTGCAACTCTCAATCTGCTCCACACACAACAGCTGGTGCAGCCAAGGGACTCCAGAGCACAGATGACTTTTCCATTGCATGATTAATGACTCCTCCATGCCAAAACTCTCCCCACCATTCCCAGTTTGGGGTTCATTGCAGATGGAGTAGAGTCCAGGAGAACAGTCAGGGTCTAAGAGTGGGTGACCTCCCCTCCACCCACAAGAGGTGGGAAGCTTAACCCTTTGAAAGCCTCTTGACTCAGCTTCTAGATTAATTTCTTTCCAGCTTATCACAAACCCACCCAAATTTCTCAGGTAGTATTTTCCCTGTTGTCCCTGTGTTTTTCAGCTCTGGCCTTCCTGCTGGCAATAAAGCAAGTCCATCTGTCCTTTTGCTTTCGCTTCCTTACTCAGCAAGCAGGAAGATGTTCACAAGTCTCGCTTGTTGCAGAATTTCTGAGTACACAAAGCTCTGAAGGATACTCAAACAAAGCCAAGCATGACAGGGAAGGCAAATAAATTAAGAACTAATTTGCTTTTGCTCTCTCTCTTAGCATCTCTGTGCCTCAGTAGTCAAACTCACAGATTCTGGCAGTGTCATATGCCATGGAAGTTACTACCCACAAGGTCTCCAAGACCCAGAGCACAGCAGATTCCAAGTCAGCTGGGATGCTGAGATAGTGGCAAGAGTGATTCTAAAAGCAGAAGCTATTGCAAGAGACCACAAGTCTTGAGATTATAGGGCACAAAACCACATCTAACGTTGGGAACAGAGGGAAATTTTTCCTGCTGCATGCAGATTATACCTAAACTTCCCACTCCAAAAACCCCTGTGCCCTTTTCAGCAGCATCTGGCAGTTTGCAGCAAATATCAGGCAAGATCCTGATCTGACCTGTGTGGGAGAAGCTGCATTTTTCAGGGATGCAGCAGTGCCTAGGATGAGGAAATCACTCAAAAAGCTGATCAGTAGTTAGGAAAGTCACTGCCCTGCCTCTTTAGTATTCACAACACAATAAACTCAAAGCAGGTCAGCCTTATAATTCTGGTTTATCAGTGCTGCTGGACCACAGCTCATCTTGTGGTACAGGCTGTCCATGCAACCACATTAAACAGAAGCAGATGAAATCATCACACAGTCAATCTTAACATCAGAGGCATGTACTAGCTCACCTTGCAGCAGATAAAAATCACCCAAGCAATTGCCAAGTCCTATACAAACAGAATCAGAGTAGTGTTGCAAGTATGTACCTCTCCAACTGAGACATTTTGGCTTTCTGATCCAGAAGAATCTAGAGTATCCACAAGGCTGGGAAAGAGATCATGTATGTGATGAAGGAATGGGATATCAGCCTTTTTTTGGGCTGGGGCAGACTTGTTTCTAACAGTAGCTCTTGGAATAGAGCAAGTCCTAATCCCAGCCTTGTGCCTAAGGCACAAAGCTGATAAACCACTGGGAATGCCCAACAGTTGTCACACCCCCAGCTGGCACAAATCCCCTCCAAGCCCCTCACCAAAACATTAGGAGATTTCTCATGCCTGCAGACAAAGTAAATGCATCAGGTGGTAGCAGTGTACTACTTGCTAGATACTACCCAGACCCTGCTGACCACAGCCTCTGCTCTGAAGGACAACTTGTCCACTGCAATGAGGGGGGGACCTTGAAGGCTTTGTGCCCCACATGCCACCCCTTCCATGCTTTCATTTGCTGCTGCTTCCTTCCTAAGAAAAGTCATCCTTCTTTCTCCCATCCACAACCAGTTTTGGCAGATATGCCATCTGCTTTCTTAGCACAGATCAGCTCCCCAGCCCAGCGCTGACAGCAGCACTGCAAGCCCAAAGACAACACTCAAGTGCAAATAGCTCTTCTGAGCTTTTGAGAATTTTATTCAGGATAATTTTCCTACACAGTAGGTATCACACTACACATCTGCACTAATCGGAGCAGGCTGGGGGCCACCAGGAATGGAACAGAGCAGAGCACATGCAATAGCCCCTCTGAGCAACCCTGACAGCACCCCACATCCCCTTCCTCATTTCAGGATGCTCAATTGCATCCAGCACCAGGGATTAAGGGGCTCGGTGATTTGTGCCTTATTTCATAGCAAAGCTCAGGAACTCTGCTGAGTGAGAGCCAGGACAGAGTCAGATTTCTTTTCTGGGCCTGCCAAAGAGTTACGGCAGGTCAGAGGCTGGGTGCTTGATGTTCCCCA
The DNA here is from genome assembly GCA_004320125.1 of Scolopax mira. NCBI lineage: Eukaryota > Metazoa > Chordata > Aves > Charadriiformes > Scolopacidae > Scolopax > Scolopax mira. The sequence continues at coordinate 52,132 of BJBW01000094.1, read as the reverse complement.
GCCTTGCTCAGGAAGGGAAATAAGAGAACTGACTAGTTTTATATTTCTATGCCCAACACAAACCTTTAGCTCAACTGTAGGAAATCTGACTGGTGCTCACCAGAAACAGGAGGAGATGGTGTGACTTGGCAACAGTGCTGGCCAAAGGGGGTCCAGCTGCAATTGCCACTGGAGATAAGACCCAACTCGGCCCAGAACCCGCTTCTGCTTCACTGAAGAATGGGTAAGGACAGTGACAATGCTCCCCCAGGGAAAGAGAAGACTCAGTTTTGTCTTGAGTGCAGAAAGAGAAGGTTGCCACTGTGCTTGACACAACTAAGAAACACCAGTCAGAGTTAGTGTTGTGACAAACCACTTTCTCATCAGATAAATGGACCTTTTAAGTCCTGCATTTCAACAGGATGTCTTTCTGCCAGCTGAAATCACTCAAGGTCAGTGTTGACTTTGACTCAAATGAGACTTGCAGTTCATAGCTTTTATGGCTGTTGCACATAACATTGCATAAGAGTATTAATAACTGGAATAACTGGAATTTGGAAAGTCATAAAATACTTCCAATTTGTCCCTCTGGAGAACGTTGCAAAGCTTCAAAATTTCAGGCCTGCTCTGTTTCTCTTTATGTTTTCTTCCAAATTCTGTTTGGACTCACCAAGACATGAATGTCTGGGGTCCCAAGGATCTCTCTCTGGATTTTGTGATAGTGCTAGGAGCAGGAGGGCTCCAGGCTTGGCAATACAGCTTCCCCCAGCACATCTCTTGTCCTGCCACACCACCCTCAAGACTGACTGAGGCTACCTTGGGAGGCTAAGGAAACCAAGACGGATGCTCTTCTCCCACAGTACTCACTCCATACTCGCAGCTTTTCCATAGAGGAAGAGGAGGTCTTATATATGAATACTTCAGAGTCTAGCTAAGGGCTAAGACCAGGACAACTCTAAGCTTTGTGTTTTCTTCCAGGAGATGACAATGTTGGTAACAGTATCATCCTCCATCCAGCCTGCTCCTATCCGCCACCACCCTTCTCCCCCTCCCACCCTACCAAAGCCTGGGAAGGACAACCTGCGGCTCCAGCGGCTGCTGAAGAAGGCAGCTAAGAAAAATGCTGTCTTAGCTTCAGAGCAAGCCAAGCCCTTTCGGTCCAGCCTCTCACCCGTGAATGAGGCCAGCCCCGACCTAGAGCACAATGAAGGCACTGCCCCAGCAGAGACGCCTGAAACCACAGCACCCTCCTCCACCAGCCTTCCAGCCCGCCTTTCCATCAAGCCTGTCACCCACCGTGTCCTCTCCCCATTCCGGAAGAGCAAGCCTTTCACGCTGAAAGTCACTGAGCAGAGGAGCATTGCCGAACACCTCAGGATCACAACCTCCACAGCCATGCCCATGCTACACAAGCCAAGTGCTCCTGAGACTCCACAACAGCCACAAGGCACAGACATCCAACTTGCCTCTCCAGGAACCTCTTCCATACTTGTTTGCCCGCAGCCACCTCCTTCCAGTACACCCAATAAAGAAAGAGCACCAGAAGTTACCTATGTCACCAAGGTACACACTTATTTCCACAGTGTCAAGCCACCTAGGGCTAAGACACCCACATCAAATCAGACTCAAGCAACCACCAACCATGAAGACAAAAGGCCTTCTTCTCCAGCAGCTGAAACAAGCTGCTGTGAACAATCTCCAGGGCAGATACCCGTCCCACTCAATGACAGCAAGGCCACAGCTCCCACAATGGAGCCTCCTCTCCTTCCTGCTACAGAGGCGGAACCTCCCAAGGAGGACAAGGCTCCTTCTCCTACTGAAGAGTCCATCAAGGCCCCTTCACCAAAACCCAGCATCTCTGATTCACACACCAATAAGCCTGCAACTCATGGAAGTGACATAGAAATATCTGGATCAGAGAGAGCTCCTGAATTACCCAAGCAAGATGGTGACATCCTAAAACCATCAACACCCAGTGCTCCTTGGAGGCAAGCACACCCACAAACAGCAACCACAGCAGAAGCTGAGAGCATGGGGGACACCTCCGCAGACACCAATGCAGAACATGTCAATCAACCTCACTTGACATGCAGTTTACCAAACACCAGCCCACCCCTCAAAGCTGAGCCAGCACTACCATCAGTAGAAGCAGCAAAACCTCCTGCAGCCAATGCTGGTAGTGGCTGGTATCGCCTCAGGAAGCACTTGATGGTGCAGCCAGAAGAACCCAACTTCCCAGAGCCCGAGTCAGAAAAGGTGGGACAGGAGGAAAAGAGCAAGGAAGACAGCTCTCAACCAATCATCAGTCAAGACCATAGGCTGTTTAAATCAAGGGCCACAAGAATGTGGGATGCTATTTTATACCAGATGACAGTTAACAAAGAAAAGAAGTGGCAAGCAGAGGAGAAGAAGCTGCAGAAGGAAGAAGGTATCTTTCTTCCCCGACGCTTACCCATCCTTCTACATAAGCCACGCTTTGACGCTCGTAAACTGAAGGAGCTGGCTGCCAAACCCATGACAAAGATCACCACTGTGCTAGACGTGGGCCGATTTAGACCCAAAGCAGCTGAGGAGCACACCAAGAGCTTTAACAGAACAGCATCAGGATGGTCAGTCAACTGAAGCCAGGCTGCTCCACCAGGCCCACATCCTCTGGAGGTTCCTACAAGGCACCAAGCAAGAGAGCACCTATGTCTAGGTTTACTGCCTGACAGAGCCAACTGCAAGGAAAAAAAATAATTAAATAAAACCCCTCCAAGCCAGCAGTCTCATGCCGTGAGTTTAAGGGTTACTCTCCATATCTATATACGCTTAAGTGCATAACATACCACATCCAGAGGTCATGAGCCAAGAAAACAGACATGCACTTGTTTTAAAAAGAGCCAACAAGCACTGTATGTAGTAATACAGGGAAGAGAGGGGAGCCACACAGCAAAGAGGACAAATTGCCTGTAGAAAACACTCAGTTTAGAGGAGGACAATGGAATACAAATTTATTTTGTTGTGTTTATTTAAGGAGAGAAATCCTAGAAATAAAAGCAGTTGTAGATGAGACAATACAAAGGAATCTGGGTTGCTCCGTATCTCCTGTATGCATTGAACTCAAAGAGGGTGAACATCATCTCTTTAGCTTGTCCACTCCTAGTACTGAGGAGAGCACCTCACACCCATTCACTGAGAACAAGGTGGAAACTCATCCTTTCACCCAAGACACAACATAAGAATCATCCTGCTGTCACATAGCAGTTCACCTGTCTAAAACACCGTTTGATGTCCTCTACTAAACTGTAGCTACTAAATTGTAGCACACGAAAGACTAACTTTGTTGCAGTAATCAAGTTCTGTTACGTTTTACAGCTTTTTAAAGCACGGATGGGAGTTAGTGTTTTCATTATAATCAGCAAGAGCTGATTATCAGCTTCATTCAGCATATGGGTGTACAACTCTGGATTTAACAAGGTTCTGTTTTCTGGGGGTTCCTGATAACCACATGTAGTCTCGTTTCCAAGAGGCAACGTCATAATGGTTACATAGCTACTGGTGCCTGATAACCTAAAAAGAGGGGTATTTAAATCAAAATCCCCAACTCTATCCATCACAGAGACATCTGTCCTTTCCAGTATTAGTCACCCTTTGAATCTCCACCACCAGCCAGCTTATGAACATGAACGCTGGAGAGCATCTATTTCTGTTTCACAAGGGACCTTATCATTTGCTGGGCTATTCCTACACAGCTAATACAGGATTGCTATATTTAGTCCAAACAGAAAACTTGATACACAGCTCTTTACATTCTGTTCATGTGCAGAGGATACAGAGTTGACCAAAGCATCCCCAAGCCAAACTGCAAACAGACTCACAAATAAAACCAAGAGAACCTTTTGCCTTTTTGAAGTCCTCCAGTTTTGCAATGATGCTATCAGTAATGTTCAGTTATAATCAAACCATAACTGAAGCTTGCACTTCACTGGTGAAACCTTTTCCTCTCTTTTGTAATCCCCTCCCTATTCCAAGGGGAAAAATGAGAAGGAAGAATAACACAAGTATATAAAGTTTGTATTTCTCTAGTTTTCCAGGAAAACACTGAGAAGAGGTAGGTTGGAAACGCAGCAGTAATCACAATTGGAGGCCAGGTAAGCCTTTGCAGGATAATTCAACATGCTGCAAGAGAAGGCTATACAGAAAGATCCACACAACAACAGAAAATAAAGAAGAGTGCAGCTTAGAACATGTAGAATGCCTAATGCAGATAAAAATTACCTCACCACACAGTGCTAAAATAGCACCTTAGAATTGGCGCAGATAGTTGGATGCCTATGCACAAGAATCTGCATTCCTACCATCCACAGCATTAGCACGAAGCAGAACAACCAATATTGATTACATTTGGGAGACTAAATGAATCTGGCCCAAGAAGGTTTCAGAAGCAATTGGGCTTTAATCCACTTTGTCCTGCAGTGAGGACAACCATGGAGAACAAACCAGTGATGAGGAAAGGCCTATGTTTTGCATCTGCTGGGCTTTCCACCAGGCTGCATCCACAACTCAGCCACATTGCACAGCATAGAAGATGGAGAATTGTCAGTGAGAAGAGCAATGCCCACAACAGGAAGCAGAGGAAGGCAGGTCTGGTTGCATGGCTAAGTCCTTCCATCCCAAGAGCAATGGGTGGAGGCATACAGCAGGCATTTACAGACTTGGGCACTAGAGCACTGGAGAAAACAGAAGCCTGGAGATAAAAAGGAGACTTCCACCACTGATTCTGCATTGGGAGCCATTGCAACATGTCCCAGAATGAGCCACCATGCTGAGTGAGGGAAGGAAAATGTCACTTGACAGAGTTCAGTTGTTTTTCAACGTTAAATAGCCTCAGGCAGTTGGTAGGAGCCCACATTGCCACTTACAGAGAGCCTCTTGCTCTGCAGCCTACTCAGAGGTACTGCAGCACAGGCAGGGAGGAAAGGAGGGAAAAACTGTACCTGTTCTCAAGCAACCATAAAGCTGATAAGGTGGTGTTGAGCAAGTGACATGGGTGAGCCAGAAGGGTTTGTGAGCAAGAAGTCATCTGTGAAGGAATACATCAGTAGGAAAAAAAAAGGATGTTCATAGTTCAATGGGGTTGAGAGGAGCTGAGGAGCAGGGACCTCTCAGCACACAAAACAGCCAGCTAAAACCCCCAAGAACAGAAGAAGCCAAGATCCTCCAAGGTATCACAGTACTTTTCCTATTCACAATCAAATAAACCTTCCTTGTGAATCATCCCATAGTGCAACAGTGCTGTGCAGTGGTTGTTTGTAGCACTGGGTGGATGCTAGAGGACATGCCATGACAGTTGCTGGCCTTTCAAGAGAGGATGTTGGAAAAAGGGCACTTTGAGCTGATTGCAGAAGCTCAGGTAGGGAAAAAACACCTGCTAGTGACTTCACAAAACCTGTTTGCTATAAAGAATAGAAACTCAGTAGGATCCCACCTGGTGCATCAAAACAGACTTCAGGAAAAAGAAGAGGACTGATCAAAGGTGAGACCTTAAAATAGGAAAACCACAGACAGAGAGGCAAGTTGAGGATAAAAGTTCCGTGGGTTCCTTCTTCTTTATGTCTGAAAATTGGGGAGGCTTGGGTTTGTACTGCTGCCCATCTCAAATGGGTATTCAAGAGAGCTTCTCTTCTAAACGGGCACAACAAAAAGGAAAAAACCCCAAACAAAGCAATATGCTGCAATCAGAAACCAGCTCCTTTGGGTGGGGAGGGAAGTAGCGGGGGAAGGAACACAGTGCCTGGAAGAATTCAGAAACAAAAGGTGTTTTGTAGCAGACAGAGCTATTTATAAGCTTGGCTATGAAATAAAGCTTCTTTTTTATAGTAGGAAAAAAGAGAGTGAGCTTGTTTTCACCCCCAACAACTTCCTCTCCTCTCACAGTGCCAGATGCTGCCTGGTTGGATCCAACCAGTTATCACCTCCCTCTAGGCCATTCCTCCTTATTGCTGCAACCCTCTACTATTATCCACTCAAGATAACACCGGGATATCTATTAACACAAACACAATATGAGCATGAGATCCAAAGACCGTTTCAAGAGGGCACAGAGAGCAACCCAGCTCTGCCTTCCCCCTTGCTACACATCAGAGGACAGTCCTTTCTGCTCTGTCAGGCTACCCAGCACATCATGTGTTCACGTCCTCCCTGTTACAACCCTATTATGGACTGGTTACCAAGAGGTAACTGAAATCATTAGAACCTTTTCCCCTGATTAATTCAGTAAGTCAAGGAATTAAACCCCAGAATCATCTGAATTTCAGGAGTACATCAGCCCCCATGCTCAGTCAGAATGACCTCCAGCTATCTGCTTCTCCTTGCAACATGAGAAAGCATAAGAAAAAGCAGCAGATAGACTATTCCTTTGAACTGGCAAAGGCAAAAGCATCTTCACCCAAACAGCAATTGTTAAGGGACTTACTCTGCAGATTAACACAGGTATCCAGACACTAGCAGCCTCAGAAAGTCAAAGACCAAAACAAACCCCCACCGTGCACCCACTCCCTTCTCACTCAGAAAATCCTGCTTTTGCCCAGAAGCAAGGCTCCAGCTGTTCCCATACAGTACCTTCCAACTCCCCCAAAGTGAAATATCCCCAGCCTCCCACCAGAACAGCACCAGGAGTTTGTTACACAGTGCAAGGTCATACCCCACTTACCTGGCTAATGAGTTCTCCAGGCATGCTATTGCTCTGCAGCATCATCTATCAACACCTTCTTGTACTGGCCGTGGCCTGTTGCAACAAATTTATACTTTTTGCCAGGAGTAGACTGAACAGGAAGAGAAAGCAAAAGCAGAAGTCAGCAGTTTTCTCCCTCAAATAGGCAGTCAAGATTAAATAACTAAAGCCAGAGGAGCATGCAAAATGGTTGTCTGCAATCCCAGAAAGCTTGGAGACAGCCTGCTCTGTACTTCCCTTCTTCCCCTTCCACGTGAACTCTTTACACTTAGAGAAAGTGGTCATCAGCCTGTGCAAGGTAACGCAGCAAGCACAGGATGTGCACAAAGGGTAGATGCAATGCCAGGCATTGCGAGGGAGGGCTCATCTAAGACCCCCAGACCCCCATGCTGGCATTGGGTTTCACCCATGGCAAGAGCCAGTTTTGGCAGCAGTACCCATCCATATAGACAAAATACTTTCACCTTCGTCTCACAGCCTGGACAGCTCGAGCAGCAGCAGCAGCTTGCTGCATTTCAAATAGGCATTCCCACAAATGTACCAGGAGGCATGAAATACCAAGTGTTGATACTGCCTTTGTTCCATTTAATTTTGCATGTTTTCTTTACTCTCAAGATTAAAAAGAATAATAAGAACAAAGCAACTTAGAATTGCTGCTCAATTTCAGCCTTGAAGGCTGACGCTCCCAAACCATGGCTTAAGAACAAGAGACCCTTCAGTATTACTGGTTATAAAATTATTTTTGCCCCTACTTCTACTAGGATGGAAGCTATAGTAGCTCACTATTAGGAAAAGCTCTTAGGTATGCAATTGCATTCATAGATGAAGGCAGCTCTTGTCCCTACAGAACATCACCGCCTTCCCAATATTTCCAAGGCAGCTAAGAGCTCTTCTCTTTTTCACAAACAAGAGCTGTGAAAAGTATGAAGTGCTTTCATACCTGCACAGATACTAACTCACCTTGATGTTAGTCTCCGGTTTGGGACTGCCCTTCTGTTCCCAAAGGCTTCTTTTACTCACAATGTCTCCAGCCACGATATCCTGAGGAGATGATATTCTCATTACCCTTCACTGCTAATGCTGCTAAACATGCCTTTTTTCATGTCCCTTTCAAACCTACACATCTGACCTCCTTTTTTATTTATAATATCACATCATCTGACCTACAACAGCTGCAGATAAAACTCATGACTGTGAAAACTTCTTATTCCCAGTATATCCTATGTTTTTCTCTCTCTCCCTTTCTTCAAGAAAAGCCAGGATCAGAGATCCAAGATGTTTATTTTCTTAAGTTTGTTAACTATTTAAGACATGTTAACATCAAAGCTTTTCTTTTTTTTTTTTTTTTGGTATGGAAGGAATTTAGCTCACATAAACACAGATTTTCAACCCATGTGTTACAGAATTAGCCTTGCTCACCATGACCAAAAAGTGAAGTTGATAGCAATACATAATACTCTCTGCTTTTTCCAATTTTACAAGATTTATCATCTTGGTACTAGATCCAACTTTGTGCTCAACAACTGGAGTTAAGTCCTAGCTTTTGCAAAAGACATACGTATTTTCCCCACAGCAGAGCCTCAATCAGTATGACAGAGGCTTTCCAGGCTATACCATTAATTCAGGACTCTAGCAGAGATAAGTGAATCTCTGAGTTACAAGGCCTTGCATGCTCATGAAGGAGATTAGATGTCTAATATCCTAATGCTAGTATCTGTAATTAGCCTTTAGAGCTGGTGGGCACCACCAATGAGCCATATCATCAGGGGCTAATAATACAAGTGTAACACCAGTTGTGCACAAAGCCCACCCCCTCTTCTCCTGCACAAGCAGATCCTGCAAGTGCCATACCTTACAGGGCAGGGACTTCGTGGCAGACTGAGCTGCAACCTCTCCAGTCTCCCAGAGGCTTTTTGTGCTGGCTACCATCATGCTCGTGGTGGGAAGGTCCAGAGAGGGCTGTCGGACAGGTTTTGGAGCCTTTGTGGATGTCTGGAAAATACATGGAGAAAGATCACTGCCAGGGAAAGGGTGATTTGGGGTTTCTTTTTCCCCTTGTAATTGGAGGTCTTCAGGGATGAGGGGCTGTACAAGGAGACTTGACTTTGGGGTCTTGCTTGTTCCTGCCAGGTGCTCCCACCCTTTAAGCAAGGGGCATGAGGAAACAAAGATGAGGCAGCTTGCTAAAGAAACCTACTTTATGCTTTGAAGCAAGACAGAAGAAAGGGCTGCTCCCATCCAAAGGGAGTTGTCACCCCTCCCAGATGGTGAGACTAAAAGGCATGGTGGGAGAGCAACACCCAGCAGAGAAGGCTCCTTGGAGTGTGGGGACAGAGACAACATAACTGCCCACCTCAATAGCCTGTGTGTACTGCTCCAGCCTGTCATCGATCTTCGACACAGGGAGGGGAGGCTGGGTCTTCTTTATGCTGTTACTGGAGAAGCAAGAAGAGGATTGAGGTGATTCCCCATACCACAGGCAGAAGGAAGGACTTAGAGGGCCACAAGCAGCCTGTTGCTCTGGCCCATACCCACAGCAGGGCCTTCTGGCATCCTCCGATTGGAGGAAGGGACCCGCTTTACCCCAAGGCCCACATCAACCCCAGAGATACCTTTTCTTTATTGAGCGGTTCAGTGACTCGGTTCTGTCTGTGATCTAAAGTGGAAGAGAGAAGTTGAAGATATTACTTTTCTCCATGGACCTTAAATAAATGGAGGTCACCTTGTCTGACCTTTAAACATTTCTCTTCCCTGTTGCCTCACCCAGATTTTGGTTAGAAATGCCTTACTCAGTCTCATGTTTCCACACTGACCATGCCGTTTTCCAAGGCATGTGAACAGAATCCCAACCAAAAGGACCAGTGCACAGTAGCAGCCTAACCAGTTTCAAGGACAAACCAACAATCCACAGCTTGACTGACAAGTGAAACAACAACCAAGACCATTTTCCCTGCTAAAGGACCAGGTGTCTTTCTCAGACACTGAGTTTTCTAGCCAGACACAAGAGAGAAACGACAAGTCTGTACAGAAAAGGGGGGAAACTAAAGGCACTGCCAGCCACACCTGCAGAAAAGGAGCCAAGCATGAGGAACACAGGCATCAGTCACACCATGGCTTATCCCCAGCAGAGAAGTGCACAGACAGGGAAGGTCAGCTTGCAGAGACACCTGCGAGGCAGCCCTTCAGGTCCACCAGGAAAGAGTTTTGCACAAGAGGCTCCTGTGGAGGAACTCTTGGCCAAGACAGGAAGGCAAACAAGCACTTCACAACCACGGAATAAAGGAAAGCTCTTTTGTGCCCCAGAAAACAAGAACATAGAGAGAAAATTCACTTTCAAAGGGGAGGCTATTTCTTAACAGCAGCTCCTGCAGAGCCAAGGAACCGTCTTTCCCTGCACACTGCTGCCTGTGCCATGGGAACTATCACCTACCGAGACAGCAGATAAAAAGCTGCTAAATGCTCATTTTAAGACACTTTCAGGATGCTGGTGCTAAATTTTAGTTAAGCAGAAGACAAGACAGTGTCACAGAGAAGATATACTTAACAGCTGTGCCCAAGAGCACAAGACCCCTTAGAGAAGAGCACAACCACTAACAGTACAACTCTGGCTAATAGAGATGCGTTAGGGAGACTCATTCTGCAGGTTCCTAACACAGCAGAATGACAAATATCCTTCCAGCCAGTAGTTTCTGCTGGGCTGAAACCCGTTCACCTGCCACCAGCTTGCTCCTTTGCTTGGTGCTGGAGGAATCGGTGCATGCCTGAGCCACAACTTCAGAGACTGGGTTGCCCACCCCTGTGGGACATTGATGGGCAAGCTGACACCTCATGGGGTATTACAGCACCTAAAATGGGGAATCGGGTAGATCCCTGCCCGTATCTCAGCTTCTCAACCACAAGTAGGTAAGATGTCAATAGGAAAAAAAACCTTGCAAACTCGGCTGGAGAGGTGCTGTGCAGGAACAAACAAGTCCTTCCAAAAGGTCATAAATGAGCATCAAGTTAAATGCATAGGAACCTGGAAACAGGCTGTAGGTGACAGCAGGTTTCACTGTGACTGAATTCTGTGACTCAGTTATCAGTCTTGGTGGGAACAAACTTTTCCTAAGCTGTTTGGAGACCACCTCTCTCTATTTTGTAGGGCAATTTCTTGCCACAAGAGCCATGCATTTCTCTGGTCCAAAACACTTTCTAAAGGCCATAAGAAACAACAGTTGCTCACTCAGCCAACCTCAAAACTCAGAGCTCACAAGCAGCCTGGGACAAAAAGCTTGTGCAAGGCTGGTACCAGGCTTCCATCCTGCCAGCACACATCCATTTTGGCTCCCAGGCCATACTTGCCTTCTGAATCCCAAACACCCCATCCCACTGCAGCCCAACACCTGCCTGCCCCAGATGTGTACCCAGCCTCCAGCAGCTACAGCTGGCAGGGACCTCACCACCTACTGCAGATGCTCTCTCTTTCCACTGCAAGCAGTGATTCTGCTGAGCAGTCCCATGCCAAAACACTTCCTCAGTGGTCAATGTGTTCCATTCTTAGCGCTCACATAAAGCGCTGCTAGTTGGGGTGTAAAGAGCCTCCTTCCTTTGGAAAGACTCCAACCTCATATTTTTCCTGAGCAGCTTTATATTTGGCTTTTTGTATTGGTGAACTCTGACATCACCATTATAAAACACAGAGGCATTATTTCTAAGCCTTTCCCTGGGCTAATCCTAGCAGCAGCATTTAAGCTCAGGTCAGGAAGCTATGTGTGTTTCAGTGTTGTAATGACGAAAATTTCAGCACATTGGAAGCGTTTCTCACATTTCCCCATTGGTCCCAATCTAGGAATATGCTTTGGCCACCCTCACCCCACTTCTCAAACCTAACATTAGCACATGGCCTGCATCCAAACCCACTCTACTTGATTTTTACAAGGCTTTTTCATAAAGAGAATGAACCTGACAACGGCTGTAGATGATGAAACCTTCCTCTTACAATCTATTTACTGGTTCAAGAGGAAGTGCTCATTCATACAGACCTCCCCATCCAGGAAATACTGACTAAGCAGTAAGTAACACAGATATAAATGCAAAAACAAAAAAAAAAATAAAAAAAAAAATAAAAAAAATAAAAAAACCAACAGCAGATTAACAGGCTACTCAGGTACCTCACCATTTCCCTTACTGCTATAATCAATAAGCTTAGGGCTTAAAAAGACAAAGACATTCACTTATCTGTAGCTATTGTATTTAAAAGCACATGCACAGAATTGAGGATTTGTAGCAAACAGAACAGAGGTCAGGAAATGCAATTCAGGTGATGTTAAAAATGGAAGTTTCGCAAGAGCATCAATGCCAACAGATGTGATTGTGAAGGACTATGACACAGTGCTTCAGATATCAGGAATCCCAGTTTGTTTAAAAAACTTAACTCATACTTTCTGATTTCATTTTAAGTAAGATAGGGAAATCCCAGTGCTTCAAGCTTTGGGGTTTTTTGGGGGGGAAGGGAAATTTCATTTTTCTGACCAAGTTCATGCGTCATCTTAAAGCACAGACATCTTTCTCAGTATTACAATATTTCCCGAATCCTCAATGAACTTTAGACATCTATGGCGATTGGCAAAGTATACACAGACAGAGACAGTTACAGCCTCTAACAGTTCAAGCAGGCAAAGCAGGAGGAGAGGAGGCTGACAACCAAGGAAGATGAAGGAAACTGATCAAGTGATTTGTCCCAGGAGGGGGATAACAGGATTCACACCTACATTACCACAAGCCCTGGGTCATCTTTCATCATTGGTTAGGTGCTCTAATGTGATACTGGCCACCGCCTCCAGAGCAGCCCCAGGAACACAAACCTTCATGGAGCACACAGTGGTGTGGTCAGAGCACAGCTCCTCCTCTTCCAGGCTGGCAGGACTTGGGGCCTTCTTGCGTTTTTCTGGTGTGTCGTCTTCTTCTTCATTTCTCCTTCTCTTCTTTTCCTGAGTGGAGAAAATAAACAAGCCGGGAAGTAAGCTGGTCAAAGTGTTTACTATGCAACAAAAGTGATTTTTCTCATCTCCCAGGCTTCCTAAACAAACATATGGGCACAGAAACTTTGAGTTCACATTATCTAATTTTGAAGCATCCAGGAAGAAGCTTATGTGTTAATTTGGGGGGAAAAAAAAGTATCAGAGAAATTTTGCTGTTACATCGTTCCAAAATGATATGGAAAGAGGTCCTTGCATCAGTTAATAAAGATTTCTTACCACTATTAAGATAGGAAATTTCTTATTTAAAGGCCACAAAGAAAACAAGCAGCTGTCTTTAGAATGAAGGGCTAGAAAGTGCCAAATACACAGTACAAATTCAAAAAGCCCACTAGGCTCAGCAAGTCAAAATCCATTTGCAACAGAAGATATCTGCAGTTCAGCCATCCTAACAGACTTGCACACCACTCATCAGAAGAGCAAAGAAAGAAAAGCTCAGCTGGGAGCAGTGCAACATTTAGAGATATATCAAGTCAAAGTGCTCCAGAGGTGTGATAAAGGCTGGGAGAGGAAAAAAAACCGAGCAGTAAGACTTAGATTTGAGGCCTCCTGAAGGGCTACTCACTGCCCACAAAAACCACAGGAGAAACAGTAGCACTTTCTTTCTCAGTATTGCAGGGACATGACTAAACCATCAGAAGCTCTGGGAGCAAACACACCACCCTCACAAGAGGGCAGATACTGCCTGCAGTGATCCCAAGGAGGAACATAGGCAAGAGTGACACCAACTCCAGGTTATGCCATGACAGCTCATCTACATGGTCTCATCACAGAGCAGCATAAGCAACAATGGTGAGATCAATTCTTGGAGAGCAGTCCCCATTCCTCCCACCAGCCCTATAGATAGAAAGTCAGCTCCTCCTGATCCTACCTCTTGCTCATCTCTTTCCTCTTCTTCCTGCTCTTGGATCTGTTCTTCCTCTTGGCACAGCCTCTCTTCCTCCCCAGTAGCCACATTCTCCTCCCGGATCTCCTCCAGGCTTTCCTGATCCAACCGTATCTGCTCCAGTTTGGCTTCAGCTTCCCTTACACCACCGTCGTCTTCTTCGTATGACTGTCTTGGAGATCTAGAGGCAGGGGAGAGAGGTCAAAGAAGCAAAATACATTGTTACGAGCCTACAGACTCCATTGAGTGCCTTGGAACTCTAGAAACCCAATTTTATTACTCCCTCAAGCCTACAACTTGATCAATGCTTTACACCAGGGCTCATAGCCACTTCCACGGTCCCATCTAGATCCAGGCACCTAGATGTGACAGCAGCCACATCACACTCCTATACTTTAAATGCCCAGAACATGGCTCAACTAAGAGTTGTGGCGGAGCTGAAGTATCTGCACCTTCCAGCCTCACCATAGGCAACATGAACAGGAAAACAGAGATCAGACAGATCTGAACACCACATCCTGGCTTCCACTCAGACCCCAGGCAGAGAGGACACCTACTACAATGATGTGGTGCTGGCTCAATTCTCTGCTCTGCTACAGCCAAAAATCCCAGGTCAGCCAGCATGCTCTGTGGTCCAGAGCACAAACACGGATCTGACACTGCCTGGTTCACAGCACCAATTCAACATGAAGCACCAAACACAGCCTTCCTCCCCCTTAGCTCATCTTCAATGTTAACAGTCTCTTGCTGGAGAAGGATCCAACCACTGACATGTGAACATGCTTTCCATGATCCATCTTTTCAATAGCTGAAGCTAAACTGCAGGACAAGGCTGCACAGCCACTCACACGGGTTTTGGTTTTGCTTGCAAGCCATAGTGCTCCTCAGGCACCCCTGACCCTGCACCTCACATCACTCCTGTCGTAGCCCAGCAAAACAAGGGAGTCCCAGAGCAGCCAGGCTCACCCCTTGACTTAGGTTTAAAACAACACAACGGAGTTTATACAAGAGGATTCTTCCAGGTTTCTGCAGAGAGGAGAACGAGTATGTTTAAGCAATCAGCTTTGCAAAAGCAGAGCAGCCCATGCCTTTGGGCACAGAGTCGGTGCAAGCACCTAACCCCAGCTCTCTAGCTGGCTCAGAGCCATGCATCAAGATGGTTTTGCCATCTTCCTTTCCCCAGCCAGAGAACAGCCTTCTCCTCCCACCCATTTCTTAGAAAATTGCCTGGCTTGTGACAGCAAGGCTAGAGAGCTGGCTAGTAGGCAGCTGCCAAAGTGCAAGGCTGACTCACTGCTTCTGCTTCACTGGCCAGCACCAAAATATGAAAAAAAGTTCAAGAGATGCTTTTCCACCCACCTCTCTGCTGCTGGCAAGGCAGCTCACAGGCCAGCCACTGTCCATCCCTCCCAACTGACCACATAGGGAAAAAGCTGATGCATACGCTGGCTCGCATGGCTGGCTACTAATCATCCTCCCACGACAGCGCAGTCACCAACAGCAAACAGGCTCTGAAGGTTTTATAGCCTGGGTAACTGGTGTCTCCTAATCAGGATGCCAGCAAAGCCTCCGGCGAAAGTGCAAGCTCACATTAAAAATTCAGGTCAGCAGATATGATGCAGTCTATGGGATGCCTTCCGCGACACAGCAATTTTGTATGGGAGGCAACGAGTCTGACCCAGATCCCACCCTCTGGCATACAGCTGACACGTGGGGGCATAGATTTCCCACCACAAAGTGGGGAGCCAGAACCAAACAGAATATTTGCCCTAGCACCCAAGCCCTCAAGGAATACAGAAGCTGTTTTAGCTCCATCCAAGGGAGAGCAACTGTCTTCATCCCCTCAGTTGTAGCTACCACCTAAACAGCCTTCACGTGAAAAAAAAAAAACAGAGTTTGCTCCATATTTAGTTAAGCAGGAGAGAGGGGAGTTGGGAAACCCTGGCCACAGCACTGATTGTCCCAGCATGGGTCATCCCAGCCAGACACACAGCCTACCTGGGTTTGTACTGCACTTCAAGCCTGTCCTTTGGGTGAGGCAGATAAGCAAGAAGGAAGGGAAAAAGTGCTAAAGGGATCTTCACAAGACACAGCCACCCACTAGGAAAAAGCCCACTCACAGCAAGGCTCTGAGCCCCTTCAGTTGCCTCTCCCAGCCAAGTGCTCTTCTACAGCCACTGCCTTTAAAGCACCACTCCTCTCTGATGGGTTTCACCTGCCATAGGTGCCACCTCTCCTGCTCAGCACCCTCTTGCCACACTACAGAATAAACAGAAGCATCACAAAAAAACCCAGGGAGCAATACCTGGAGAGGATAATGCAACCCTTCCAGCCTGTTCAATTTTGAAGGCCAAGAAGGGAATAGAAACAGCCTTTCTCTCTGGACAAGCTCTTTGCAAGGCGGGTAAAAAAAGAGACAGTATGCTGAAAAAGAGATGGGGTTGATTTTTAATTGCTCTCACAGATGTGATAATCAGTGCCAGGTGAGGTGCTTGAGCAATGCTTATAGGGTTGGGGCTGCAAAGGTACAGTTTGCTGAGTGGTTTAGCTATGGTGTTTGGAAAAAAGTAAGAAAGAGGCAAGCTCTATTTATTTTTTCAGTAGTAAATATTGATGGTAGGGGTTTTTTTCAGTCTCGGGGTAAAGAAGAGGCTGTGTCATCATAGGGTAAAATTCCCTATAAAATCAAGTTGCCAAGAGAGCTGAGTCACAGAGTTCACATGCAGGTAGTAGGTGGTGTCCAAGGGAAGTGGTTAAGGCAGGAGTTGAGTTTAGCTCAGCAAGGGGAGAGTGATGGGACATAAGGACTAAACAGCCACTCCACAAGCACCTCTCAGGGCTCTTTGCTGCCTCTTCTCCTCTACTGAAAGAAGAGTCAAGTACTAGGTGGGCTAGGGCCATAACACCCACTATGCTGCCATGAGCCAGGAAGCAGCAATAACTTAAAAGAGCTTTTCAGGCTGGCCTGGATTATGTTAGGGGCTGTTTGGGCCCCTGCAGCAGCTCAGGTGGCTTAAATCCGCTGTTGTCACTCCTCCAAACTCAGGCATCCTGGCAGGCTGCCACTGCTTGGAGTGCAAAGCTTAATCCAAACATCCCCAAAGTCTGGGGCAGTCCCCGAGCCTGTTCCTCCCCACTAGCCCAAATGGCAGGCAGAAAGTGTCCGTCCCAGCAGTGCCAGACCGGTCCTGAGCCTCCCTGGGGACAATCCTTTTGCTGGGCACGTTGGTTCCCTTCCCCTCAGTCCAGCTGTGTTCTTCCCACCTCTGTTTGCGCTGCTCCAGCTTCTGGGACCAGTCACTGAACCCTTCATCTTCCTCCAGCTCTGAAGTCCCAGATGGTTTAAAGTCATAGCTGAAATACAACAAGAAAGAAAATAAGGAGAGAGATGCAAAACCACCCTAAACCTGGCCTGAAAGAGCCCCAGCCTGATACAGTGCTTCTCTCCATCCAGTTACTGCATCTTCTGTCCTCTGACTGCTCCCAAATCCCACTTAAAGCCTTATCTTCCGTTAGAGGAAAAACACCTTTGCCACACACTTGGGAGCACCCTTGTACAAAAGGAGTCTCTCGGGATATCACTGAGATGGAGAAAGAGCAGCCCTGTGTCTCTGGCAGGAGAATCCCTCTGCCTGCCTGGTCTTTGGGTGAGCAAAAGACAAGCAGCACATCAAAACCAAAAAGTCTGCACTGGAGCTGGCCCTATCTTCTTTGGACCACAGGTATTTCAAACTCGGTTGCTGCTTGGCCTATGCTCGTACGCAGCCTCACAGAAAAGAAATCAGCAGGAATTGGCCTGAACAGATTGCTGGATGAGGAAGGCATGAAGGTGAGGACACTGGCTCAAGTTCTGGTTTGCATTCTCACATTCCCCTAACGTTTTTGAGCTGATCCCATGCACTTGCATGACTGGCTCCTCGCCTGTGAGTACCCTCCTGCTGCAAGGAGCCACAGCCCTCCTGGGTGCACAGCTGCTGGCACCAAATGTGGCTGGCCATCCACGGGGATTTTTGGGTTTTGTTCCTATTTCTTTCCTTCCATTCACAAGGAGAATCGCATCCCAGCCAGGGGTCCTAGGTGGGCAGCCACATTGCAAGCATTGGTCTGAGGAGATGACATTTTGGGGATGCGGGGTAGTCGCTTCATATGGGTATGGGAATTAGGATGTGGGACACACAGATTAGTTTAAAACTCAGAGATTCCAAACATGTAACAAATGGGTGTGAGTCCTTTCTTTGCCTTTCTGGGCTCTTAGGAGGTGTCAGGAGATGCTTAGCCTTCTCTGTGACTCTGGTGGCTTGAAATATGGGGCATTTCTCTGAGATTCAGGAGTCTCATATTGAACAGACTGCAGGAGCTGAGGGTTTACAAAAAACACATACCCTTGCCAGGCTCACCAGGGAGGGTAGCAGGGGGTACACACCAAAAAAGGCTGCTCAGCCGCAAGTTTGAGCACAGCCCACTCCTGCTGCGCTTTAGCATCCCCTTAGACTGCTGAGTGAGATGCAGTGTTAGTCTAAGACACCCCAGCCCAGGCTGGATTATTTTCTGCCACATGTGTAGCACTAGTTTGTGGATGTCCCAGGACAACACTCAGGAAATGAGCCAGGACAGGACCACGGATCTGCTGAACCCAGGTCAGGACTTCATGTCAGCTGCAGCACTGATGATGCCCAGGGCAGAATCACTCTGGTATTTGTGGCCCCAGCCATAAACTTGTGCTCAGGCTACCAAAAAAGCTCCCAGGGAGCAAGGCAGAACACCCAAATGATGTTTGAAAACTGGTCGCTTCCCTGTGCCCCTCTGCAAACCTGGCCCCAGGGGAAGCACTGAGCCAGCACAGCCCCATCAGCACTGCCTAAGCTGATGTCCATCCCTCTGGTTCCCAAGGCTACACATGTCTTTTCTGCAAACCCACCCTTTTGGGGGGTTATTTCTTTTTTTCAGTGGGGGAAGGGAGGAGAGGAGCTTTGCTCTGTCCCTTTGGTGCAAGGAAATGCTGAGGGTGGGTTTGCACAAACATGAGTGACATGGATGGGATGAGTCCCAGCACAGGAAGAGCTGAGGGAAGGAGGGCGCAGTGTTTACATAAGAGAGAGAGAAGCTTTTCAGAAGATTAATAGCCAGGGCTGACCCCAGCTGCATGAGCAAGTCCAGGTGGCTGTCAGCAGCTGCAGAATAAACCAGGGGATGGCTGGAGAAGAAACATCCTTCCCGGAGAAGCCTGGCCCAGTAGGCTCAAGCATTGCTGAGCCAGGAGCAAACCCCCTCATTTTAGGAGTTCTTCTTGTCATTAAGCCCTTCTTAGATGTGTAAGCACTCAATTACATTTGGGCACTGCCAATGGTCCCATGGGGTCAGCAACGAGTCTGTGCCTGCGCTCACAGGACTGCAGCCTGCAAGCTGGGTTACTGGGGCTGCTGCACGTGGCTCTATGCCTGAGGCTGTTCACAGCATCTCCTGGTAAAGCAGAGACCAGAGCTCTTGTCGGCTGTTTTAAAGACTTCTGAGAATTATTTTCCAGTCCCTGTGTGAAGGGGGGTTTGGAAAAGCTAACAATTATTATTACTTTCCAGTTCTTCTGTTTGCTTTTAGGGCAGATTGCAGTGGGTTGGTCTGCAGAATATCATCGGGTGTATTTCCACAAAAGGTTTTGAAGCTTCCTTGCAATGCTTTTAAACAAAAAAACCCTGATCTTTTCCTTGAAAAAATAATTTTTTATAAATAGCTTTTGCTATTTTTTCCATTAAAATGAAGCTGACTGTAATCCCAAATCCTGCCGCCATTTTTCCATTGTATTTAATATATTTAGGAAGAGGTTGAATACATAAATAGTGGGAAGACTGGGATCTTTAAGACAGACTTTTGCAACTCAGACTGCAGACTGTTTTTTGTACCAGCCCTAGTGCTGCATAGTACCTGGGCTGCTGAACCATGGATACAGGGAGGCTGTATGGGATGCTGGGGACATGACTGGTCATGCTATCCCTTCTCCAGGGGTTTCCTCTCTGATAGCAGATAACTCAGCATCTCCATAAATGCCTCCTGAGCTATTTCCATTCATGACCTGCCCCATTAAAGCATCAAGTTAACTTTAAGCCTTGGAGTTGTGAACTGCACCAGCCCAGGAGCTGCTCCATGCTCCTCACTGCTGGGGCTGCATCTTCCAAGGGAGGAGCAGGGAGCCTGGTCAGGAGAGGTGATCATGATCCATCCGGGGTTGTGCATCACATCCTCAGGCACGTGTCTGTCTTTGCATGTATCAGGAACTTCCATCGGTTTCGGTGCAGGATGAGTCACAAGCTGAAATTTAACCAGGCACTGAAATCCCTGGCAACGGGGTCTCCCTGCCTGAGCTCAGCCGTACCCAAGCTGTCCCGGTTTAAACTCTCGAGGCAGTAAAACACAAAGTCTCCAGCCAAAATAAAGAGCAAAGCAGGAATTCTGAATTTTTCTGCCCAAACTAGAAACACACTATTTGTTAGTCTGGGCTAAATACCCCAACCCAAACCTACTAGGGACGTTCCCCATCGCCCCAAACCACCTCAAACACAACAGAGACATCCTGTGGATGCAGGAGAATTTTGTTGCAAGGAGAAAGCGTGTCACTGAAGGAAGGATTTATCTGTGGGTATTTCTTACTGATTTTCCTGGGCTTGACCTGCGCTCTCCGAGCAGGAACTGGTGCCATTCAAGCCCTCTTCTGCCTGGGACCTCAGCTGCTTCTCTCGCTCCCGCCGCCGCCGCTCTCTTGCTGCCTCCTCCTCGTCTTCCACGCTCCACTGTGCTGTCAGCCTGCCAAGCCAGAGGGAAAACCCATTCTTAATGCGATACCTGCCCCAGAGGTGCCCGGCAAGCTTGGGGCTCCTGCAGAGGAGCGTTCCCACCAGGAGTGGTGGTCCTCCAAGCAGCATCCCTACCTCCATCAGCATGGCTCTCCAGTGGGACTGGAGATGTGCATGGATAAGGTGAGACACACGGAGGGAGGGGGAGGAGAGAGAGCCTTTCCCCTCCAAGGGAGATGTGGTGCATATCCCCCTCGTCCCAGATCAGCCACCTCCTCGTAGGCTGGATACCCACTGGGAAGCACCATTCCTGGCAAAGCAACTTTGCACCCTGCGAGGGGTTTGTAAACGGTCTTGCAGTGCTGCAGGAAATCCCACACCCCCATCTCAAACTGCGGCCCAGGGAGGATGAGATCTGCACCCTGGGGGTGAGTTTCCTTAAGCAGTTGAGCTGCTCCTGCCTGACCAGGAGCAGAGGAAGCAGTGGCAGAGGGCAGCAGTTGTGTCCTGCTCTGCCCTGCTAAGCTTCCTTCCTCCCCTACAGAGAAGAAAAACCTGCCCTGGCTTCTCCTAGATGTCTCAGCTGCTGGATATTAACACCTCTGTCAGCAGAATGGCCTCTCACATCCCCAAGGAAGCGATAAGGTGGCTGCCGCATTCCTCATCCATCAGTAACATCGGTCTCCACATGGGATTGGCTCCTGCTCCACCACTGGCAGCACCAGCCGGGATGAAGGCAGAAAGGGACACGTGGTGGTGTCACTGCTAACCCAAAGGGCCTGCAACGAGTCTGACTCATGGTACCCAGGGCTGATGCTGGGACAGATGCTGGAGCAGATGCCAGGGCAGCTGTTCCCTCACCCATCTCATCCCTGGCTCAGCCAGGTCCAAAACAGACACGAAGGCTGTTTTCCCTGGCATTTGCAAACCTATTTACTGACATGCTCCAGTGCAAGGCACACACATGGGAGCCAGGAAGGTGATGTCCCACCAGCAGCAGAATCCAGCCCGACCTGTGTATCACACCAAGGACTGCCAGTCCCTATAGGATGAACCTGCCCAGTAGGAGATGCATAGGCACATCAGTTCAGATTGGGGCAAAGAGCTTGTGAAAAAGAAGGAAAAAACCCCTGCTTTCACTGAGACTTGTTTCAGCCCAGTTTCAGTGAATGAGGGGCAGGTTTCAGCTGACCCCAGAAGTGCCACTCTGCCAGCCTGCCCGGCTTTGCCCACAGCCTGTACTTTGATCTATGTGAGAAGACCTCACTTCACCAACGGCCTCACTAAGATGCTGTTTTTGTTTGAGGTTCAGGACAGATCCTCCCCTTCTCCCCCCCAGCAAAGGAAAGGAAAATAAAAATAGGATTGAGACGTTTTGTTCAAGAAAAAATTGACTTTTCAAATTACACTATGAACCTCGTCAACCTTTCCAGGGGAGATTCACTCAGAGCCTATTTTATCCTGTGGCACCAGCAGGACCGCTGAATTTAGCCCTGGTAGCTTCCCTTTTTGGAGTGGACCCACCACCACACTGGCAGAAGGCTGTGAGTGATTCCACATCCCTGCCCTCCCAAACTCCCATCTTCGCCAGGGCGGCAGAGCCTGGATGTGGAGCCAGATGGAGTCAGGTCACCCATCCCTGCCAAACCCAAGGGGGAGCAGGGAATGAAGCAGATCCTGGACCCCACTGAGAGACCGCTCCACAGCCATGTAGTAATTACTGCCTGCCTTATTTTGGGTGGGGTCTTTTTGCAAGCAGCAAATTCAGCTGCCCTTTCCCCCTCTTCCCCCTGTCAGCCCTTGCCACCTTGCTCTCCATGGGGAACAAAGCGGACCCGGACAGGAGCCTGGGCTCCCCTCCTCCCTTCCCTACTTGTCCCACACTCCTATTTATTGTTTTCCCCCAGGTTCCCATAGAAACCCTTGTCTGTGGGCCTGGCAGGAAGCCACCGTGTTGTTGTGTGTTGGGTTTTTTTTAATATATAAATGAAGTCATTCATTAAACTCTGCCATGATCTCTCTCCCTTGTGCGACAGACAGCTCCAGATAGTCTCTGATTCAGAAAGGCTCTTAACCCCCGATCGCCCAGATCACCCCAGTTACGTGAAGAAAGGTCCATGACTGTGCCAGAACAAATTAGATTTCGATTTAATTCTTTCCCCATCTCCTCAGGAAGCCACTGCAGAGGCAGTGCTGTACCAAGCCCATGGCTTGGCCGGGGTACCCAGGGGAGCCCAGAGGGGGTCCCCTCCAAACCACGTGAGCTTTCCACGGTGCAAGAACAACATTGGTTGGCAGCCCCCTCCCTCTCCCAGTTGGATGTGACTAACTCTCTCCCCATGATCTCACCGGCTCGCTATTCTGTCCCTGCATCCTCCGAATGTGCTGAGGACAGGGCTGGGGGCGACTGTTTTGGGGAGAAGGGTTTTTCTGCAGAAGCAGGGAAATGGCTTTCCCAGATCCCTTTGCCACAGTACAAAGGGGCCTCTGAGTTGCCCACTGCTGCACTGGGATGCAGCCCAGGCACCCCGAGCATTGCATCGGGGCTGCGATGCTGGGAGCTCCATACCTGCTCCTCTCAGGAATAAGGGCTGCAGGTAAAGCCCTCACCAAGCCCCTGCTCACCCTGGGTTCAGAAATGGCACTTGCATCCAGCAAACACCTAAAACCAGTTTATTAGCAGATTCAGAGCTCTCTCTCATGTGCAAGCAGGCTGGCGTCGGAGCAAGGTTTAATAAGTGATGTTTTGGGGTTCAGTAGTCACACTGATAAGCAGGAGGAATAGGAGGATTCCTTTTCGACTGACCTAGCAGCACAAATATTTGTCTTCAGTGAAAAACAAACAAAAAACCTTCAAACAAATGAGAAACTAAACCTTGCCAAAGCCCTTGTGTTTGGGTCAGCTACAAGGGCTTGTTGGACTACAAACTGAATATGCCATTTTAATTTGGACAAGGCCAAGCCTTCATCAGTGTGAGGAGGGGGTCAGCTGGTAAATTGCCTTTCAAAGCAAAAAGGTGGAAAGATTTAATTTCCAAAGGGTTCCATTTTCTAGAAAGGGACCACGGTCTCTCATTTGCTCTAATTGCTCGCAATCACATTCAGCAACCAAATGTGCTCAGCCCACAGCAGTGTTGCACAACCACCTTTCACGTATCTAGAAATAATTACAAAGTGCTTCAGGATCGGGCTGATACCACGTACCTCTGCCTTCACCTCTGGCCAGCATTTCCCAGGTTGGTCCCAGGCTGGGGAAGTTTTGGGAAGAAGCAGACTCATAGCTGTGGGTGTGATTGAGAGCTTCCCACTTCATTTCACCAAACACAGGACAGAGAAACAGAAAGCAAGAGACTTGAAGACTTGCAAGATGAGCTACAGCGTGCTACACTCCTGCACCCAGTGACCTCTAGATAGAGGGGTTTGCCTGCAAGGTGAAAGGAAAGTCACCCCCTCATGCAAACATTAGGGGGATCAGAAAAGAAAGGGTGGATGAAGAGACTGCTTTGATGTTCTGTCAGCCAGGATGTTCTGTCAGGCTCCTGATGTTCAGGAGCTGCAGGAAAGGCTTGCTCTGGCAAGATCTCATCATGTGGCCGGGTTGTTTCTTTTATGTGGTCCCTACATCCATGTCAGTGGCATTTGGAGATCGTGGTTTGGGGTGAAATGCTCTTTGTGGAAGGGGTTTATCTCTTCCTGAGGAGATCCTGCAAGTCTAGAGAAGTGCTGAAAGCACCTCAGTTCTGCTTTGGCCGCAGAGTCACAGATCGCCAAGTGTCAGTGTCTGCTCTGCCCATTTCAGATCCAGCTCCTGACTTCACCTCCCTCTGGACCCCAAGCCAAAGGAGGGGTTCTATTTCCATTTGCCCTACAAAACACCTCC
Organism: Scolopax mira; assembly: GCA_004320125.1. Taxonomy (NCBI): domain Eukaryota; kingdom Metazoa; phylum Chordata; class Aves; order Charadriiformes; family Scolopacidae; genus Scolopax; species Scolopax mira. Next base: position 27,870 of record BJBW01000094.1, on the reverse strand, counting down.
TCCTCCTGCAGAACAACGATAGAGGCTGCGGTGCTGCACGTGGTCATGAACACCCGCTCCAGACAACTCAGCGTTGCTGGAAAGGTCACGTTTCCTTTGGGCAATTCCTCACCGGCACTTGAGGAGATTATAATATTCAGGCAAGGGAAATTTCTGGCACCAGATGAGCTGTGTTTAAGGGAAACGCTGCAGACTCGAGGAGTCTTTTGCACGGCCAATGGCTCAAAGGAAGCTTTGCTGGCCCGATACCAACCTTCAGCACTGAAGCTAATTCCAGAAAGGAAAATGAAATGCCTCCCAGAGGGTTTGGGCTTTGCAGACCTGCACCAGAAAAACCCAGGAACCCTCTACCAACACACTGGACATTCCTGTTGCCTGAGCTCGCCGGGGTATCGGGCCAGGATGGTGTTGACTTTGGTTGCTGCCTGTGTCGGGTAGGCTGCCCCCTCAGAGCCAAGGTTCACTGGGGAAGAGGTTTTGGGAACAGAGTTTAAGAGGAGCCATGTGCAACCCCTGGTATGAAGGCTGCTCTTTCCCAGAGGGCACACAGCCCATCAACCCAGTGCAAATTCTATTGCTTTCAAGAGTAAAGCTCCCATCACCTGCAAAAGCAACAGTGTCTACCACCATGGAACTTATCACCTGCAAGAGATGGGGCTGTGTGAACTAGAGAAGAACTGGGAAGGGTACCCTGCATCCCCCAGCAGCCATCCCGTTGGCCTCTCTGTTGAAGTTGGGAGAAAAAGAGATGCCAGAAACCTGTGCAAGGGACCTTGCCTTTCCCAAGTAATCCATCAGAGCCTTGTCAGATACAATACTGGTGTCTGCTGCCCATCAGGGAGACAGATCCCCCAGCATACTCAGGGTAACACTCTCACTGCCATCCAGCAGCCAACTACCAAAGTTGGCTAAGCAACATAAACCAGAATATAGCCTGGAATGGCCAACAGGTTCATCCTGCTGCCAAGCAAAGTTGCCAGGCTTTATTTTGTTTGCATCGTTTATAAAGGGCTCAGACACAACCGGCAGGGGTACTGAGATATACAGCTCACCCCCATCACAGGAAATAGAAGAAGATACCCTCAAATGGCTACAACAGAGCAAATCACTCGCCCACTTGACCTTCCACCAACAAATTAATCACATATTAATCTCTTCTAAACAGCATATAATGGATCTGTGTGACTGAGTCAAGTATGCTGAAATAGCCAGATAGCACCTCTGTTCACATCATTCAGGACAACTGGCATCAGGCCACCACAGAAGTCATGGCCGAGGAGATTTGCACACAACACACGGTCATGTTGCCATGGCTCAGTTTCTCTCCACCCTTGCAAACCACACATGTTCTGGCTCAAAACAGGGTCCCAGGGGACGCCTCACACTGTGAGCACCAGCTTTAGGCATTAGTTCAGCATCTCAGCCCTTTCCAAAGCTCCCTCTAAGACCCAGGTTTACCTCCAAGTATCAAGACACCTTCAGAAGCCTTGTGTTTAAGGATAGGCTAGATGGGGCTTTGAGCAACCTGCTCTAGTAGAGGTGCTCCTGCCCATGGCAAGAGGGTTAGAACTAGATGTCCCTTCCAACTCTAACTGTTCTACAATTCTATCCCTAAGCCCAAGGGCTTGTCTAAGGTGACCATGAAGCCAGGAAGATGTAGGGAATGGAGTAGTAATCCATCTGGCAACCCAACCCCCAGATTAGCACACCAGTGACATGCGCTAGTAAAGAGTCTACGCCATGGTCATCACCGGGTCAGAGAGGCAGGTAATGATGGATGGGTTTCTGTGATTTAGGAGTAATGTGGCTTGATAGCAAAGACTACAGCCAGGTAATCATCCTACTGAATACGTAAGGGGGTGTGGATAGCAGTACAATACAGAAAAGAAATAGGAAAAGAAATAAAATCAAAAATTATTATGTCACAGCCTGGAGTTTCTTGCAGCCTAGACTCGGGGGAGATGGTTATCCTAACTCTGAGAGATCGGCTTGTCAGTCAAAGGCAGACAGAGATGCTGCACAAGCCTCTCCCCCCCTCCCTTACATTCATGTAATTCCTCAGCTGCATTGCTCCGTTCAGAGTCCAGGCTACAGAGTTTGAACAAGAAGGGGGGCAGGGGGGAAAGGAAAAAAAAAATGTGTCTATATGCTTCACCCTCAGCCTTTTTCTCATACCAAGCTTCCCCACCCCAGCCATAGCTGTACCATCTCATCCACGTCTCCCTGTTCCCCCTATAAATCATCTCTCGCCTTCAAGATGCAAACAGCAGGGTAGAGCTGCTCCACACCCAGGGGCAGCAGCAGAGCCTGTCCCCACCAACCCCTGGAGCTGGGGGGGGTGCGGAAAGGCATCACGTACGGGGCGATAAGGACATGCCAAGGCATCTGAACAGAATATGATACGGCCCAAACTTTCATCAAGCAAGAATGGAAGAAAAACCACAGGCAGCACAGCAGAGACCACCTTTTTTAAATGCAACTCCTCTTTTTTAAATTAATCTTGGGTTTTCTCCACAAAAGCACATCCCATTTCTGCCCAAAGAAGGATATGTAGATGTGCAGCCATGCATCCACACATGCCGGGTATAAAAGTCTGCCTGGTTTAGCCTTCATTAAAGTCCCTGCACTATGGCATGACAGGCAGGGAAAGCCCCTGGTAATTTACAGCTTCCACATGAAAAACAAGAAACACTTGAGAAAGTTGGTGGCAAATGAGAGGAGCAGACCTTGAAGGAGGGAGGCAGGCAGGGTTGGTCACTCAGCATGAGCCTCACCTGTCCCCACCTGCCTCGTGCAGCACAGCAGCTCCAGAAAGGCACATGGGATGCTTTGTTTCCAGCTGCCATGAGCAATGCACAGGCTACTCATAGAGGCATGAGGCAGCTGGTGGGAATGACTGCTTCTTTTTATTATTATTGGTTTTAATCATGGCAGACAGAATCTCAACGCATCCCTTACAAGATGATGGATTGCACCCCCAGGACCGTGGGTCCTTAGCACACAGATAGGCTGGTGTGGTAATGTATTAACATCACCGGTCAGGAATTTGGCAGGGGGGAGGAAAGGGCTGGAGTTCGAGCCCTCCCAGAACTCCACGGTATTCAGTAGGTGTGAGAAATCGGTGCCACATACAACCTCCAAACACGGCCTTTTCTCACGGTCTCTCCATCTCAGACCTAAGGTTCAAGAAATGGGAGGGTTTTTTTTAAAGAGCAGGAAGTCTGGTCTCTGTTTTTGCAAGGGAGAAGCACGCCAGAAGAGAAAATAAGACTTATCAGAGAGGTTCAGACTAGCTTACCCAACATTTTTATTTTTATTCCCCCCCCGCCTCAGAGAGAAGCAAGCCCCCATAGCCTTCCTGCCTTGGCTATAGACAGCTAGCATCCTCCTCGCTACACTCAGGTTGGCAAACAAGAGTGAGCCCAGGGAGGTGAGCAATAGCCTTCAAGTTTGGGATTTAGAGTGAGATTTGTACCAACTGTGCTGCTTTTTATAGCACCACTGGCTTGGCCACCAGTCCTTCATTTTGCAGCCCTCAGGGCGACGCAGTCCCCCCAACCCCTGCAGCCCCAGGCAGCAGGAGGGCGTTTGCTACCCGAGCTCGGGCAGGAGGCAGCAGGGAGGCCGTGGGAACGTGCTTCTCCACTCCCTGGGAGAGTTGAGTCTCTCTTCATTTATGGCCATCACTGGTGAGTTGCACTGTAGCAGGAAACTGGAGTCAGCAGCAAGCCCTCAGTCCCCGCTGCGCTAAGGCAGCATGTCTTCTTGAGAAAAAACAGTCTTTTGCCCCAAAATACTGATTGCAACTCCCATGCAATGGAACAAGTAAAATCATACCAATGGTGGGGAAAAAAAGTTGTCTGGAAGTTTAAAATTTGTTCTCACACACCATCCCAGCTGCAAAGTATCAGACCCCAGTGTCCTGAACAAATGTCCTTTCCAGCTGAACCATGCTCAGACACGTGCAGTGGTCCTTCTCCACCTCACCAGAGGATATGAATAACTTGCAGCTGCAGCCCTGAGGGGCTCAGAGGCTCACTACAGCTCCCCAAAATTTCCATGGGCTCAAGTTCAGGCCCTAAATATCAAACTGCTTGAGAGCAGGTAGAAGTCTGAGACAAGCAAGGCTAAAAGCAAACAAAACCCATCAGCTGGCTTTGGGGAAAAAACTGGTAGGTGGAGTGCTCCTGATGAAACAAGTCCCAGGGCTGGGAAAATCTGGGAATGGATCCACATCATATTCAAAGCGGATGGATGAGCTGCTGCCGCTGGAGAACGAAGGATAAGCCACCCTCCCTGGGGTGAAAGCAGAGGGTGGGCATCCCACACACAAGGCAACCAGGAATGGGGTGCCTACCACACACCAGCTTGGCACATTACACCCACCCTGCCCCACAGCTCAGCTGGGCTGCAAAGCCTCAGGTCACTCCTGGCTTGCAAAATGTGGTGACATAGCTCTGCAAGCAGCTGGTACCACCAAGCCACACTGGGATGTGGAAAGCCCCAAGGCATGCCCCGCCAGGGGATCAGTGGGGCCCAAAGCACTCTCCCAGCTGCTCCTTCCCACCAGCAGCATCTGGTCACCTCTCCCTTCCCATCCACCCTCTGCTCATGGGACTCACAAAGGTGCCCATCAGCCTCTGGCAATGGGACACAGAGGGATTAAAAAAAACCAAACAATAAAACACCACTAATACAAAATCAAAATAAGGAGGATTCAGGAAGGGGAGCTCCATGGTGAGTAAGCCCAGCAGGGACTATAGGGTCCTATTGACAGGTTGAGTCAGCGCTGTATGAATTGCACCAATGAAGGCCCTGTGTCCCTTGCTGTCCCCATGCCATCATCCCTCCCTCCTCTCTCCACACAGCAGCACTACTACTGGCTCATTCCTGCACGTTCATTTTCCCTGTGTCCCCCTAAAGAGCTGCCCCACTTCACAGCAAGCTTTCCTCACTCCCCGTACCTATCCAACCCAGGGAGGTGGAGTAAAGAGATGCTACAATAACCCTTGGAGGCAGTAACCACTACCTCCCAGGCAACAAACCATTCCCACACCATGTCCTGGCATCAACCACCCTCACAGAAAAGGTCCTGCCCCTTCAAAGTGCTATCCAGCCCTCCAGATGCTTCAAGCTTCTTGTTCCCAGCTCAGCGCTCAGGAGGTCAAGACAGAAATATTGGAGTAGCATCTTCCCTGCTGAGACACATCCTAGCAAGCTCCAAGAAAAATCACACGCAGGCAGAAAGGAGGGCATCCCGCAGAGGTGGGCAAAGCCCCCGCATCCCTATCAAACTAAATATTACACTCGTGATATACACTAAGATTCAAGGAGTTTGGGGGATTTTAAAGCTACCTCTAACGCTGGGGGGCTCTAAGCATTGCCAAGGCATTGCTCAAAGATGCAGCAGCATGTTGCAGGGAGAAAGAAGGGGCCATGCAGCTACTTTGCAGGTACCAGGGTCATGAGTGCTGGCATCATCTCATCATGTATGGTGGGCCAAGACAAAGAGGCATGCAAACATGATTTCAGATCTCACAGTTTGGCTTCCCATGTTAATGATTCCACACAAGATAAAGAAGAAAAAGTCCCATCCTACAGAGGAAATAATTAGGTTTATCATCCAATCTAATTTTCTGATTCATTTTCTTCCCTTGAGCTTTTTCATCCTCTAGATTCAGTCCCCCTTCCCCACAGCATTATTTGCAGTTCAGACTTTATGGCATTGCAAAAACATGCAATTATAGACATTTATTTGTTGCCTGTGCAGCAGCCAATGCTTTGGAGCCCCTGTTCAGGGCCAGGTTCCCCATTGTGCTAGGAATCATGCAAGCACGGTGCAAGAAATCTGTCATTTCTCCCCCAGAACAGATAACAGCTTGCTTCCTAATGACACCCAGGATTCACCCACATGCTGGATAAGAACAAAACCAAGCTAGTTGAGAGCAGCAGCTCTTCTAATGCACTTCCATCTGTGCTCACACTTCACCCCCACAGCTGCACACCCCAGGCAGGCACCAACAGCCCAGCTATGGGAGGTGACCACAGCAAGCCACCGTGGCACTTAGTGGAGCAGTGTCAACCGAGAGGCCCAATAATCTGGTTTCGAAGAGCGGCATAGCTGATTTACAGAGAGGCTGATTTGTGGGCTAATTAAACAGCCATATTCTTTTGTGAAGCACTCAAAGCTCAATAAATAGAGAGAGAGTAAAATTCCAGCAGGAGCAGATAATGAACTGAATGAACCAACATGACAGGCGCTGGATCCCTATCTTATTTATAGGAATTCATTAGAAGGATAAGGAAAAATAGACCACGATAACAAGATAAAGTGGCTCATGTTTGGAGAGGACTTGAAAAAAACACAAAGTCTGAGGGATCACCACTGTTAAGGTGCTACAAAGGAAGAAATCTTTCCCCAGGGATATTCCGATAGAGAGACTATGCAGGATGGATGAGGGGAGTGCTGGGGCAGCAGGGCAAAGGAAGGGAGGTCGATAACCCTGCAATTGCTCATTCTTCTCTATGTTTTTCCCAGGTAATTACTCAGCCAACTCGTGCTCTGCATCAGGCACAACCCTGGGCTTTTTACAGCCTCCAATCTTTCATATGTAAATGGCACACTCCTGCAAAGCCACACAGCCCACAAGGAACAAGGAGGGCTTCTCTTTCCAGCCAACCTCCAGGCTTATCCCAAGGTGTTGATCCAGAGCTTTCGCCTGTGGTGGCTCTGACATGGCTCACTGCTCTCCAGCACACCAGCCCACCCCAAAACCCATCAGCACAGTCCACGGAAAAGCCATTTCACACAACTTTGGCTCCTGGGACTGACATGCAGGTGATGGCAGTCACCCTGCTTCGCACATAGGCATGGGCAACTTTGTCTGAAATGCTGGCATTTAGTTTCAAGCACAAGCCCCAGATGCTTAAACATGGGGATTGAGGTCCTCAAATCCACAAGACTTTTACACTGGTTTAAGCTCAGGATCCCTTAACCCAGCTGTAGGACAGCCTGGCAAGCAGCTACCTCAGCTGAGCGACACTCAGATAAAGTAATTCCTGCTGATGCTCTGCAGCAGAAGCAGACAGGTAAATCTTGGCATCACACCGAAATCCCTGGTGCTCGCAAATATGCCTCTGAGCAGGTGTTTTCACTCTTGTGCTCCAGGTCACCTATGCACACAGGCACATCAGAAGAGCCTAAGACCTATGCAGTGTAACCACTCTTCCTGCAGTCACCTTGGGACAGATAAAAGCAGAGCACAGTAATCATGACAGCAATATAAGCCAGAAGCCTCAAACCATTCACCCTCTGAAGGAGTTTGTACCTGCACCCGGGCTGGCAGGGCTTGTAGAGCCAGTCCCATGGGCCAGCTTAGGAGGGAAACTGCTCTGGGAGAAAATACAATGGCAAAACAGGCTGTGCTGTGCATGGAGAAGATCCTGCCTGTTCTCCTGTGTTGATTCCTGTGACAATTAGTGAGGTTATTTGGGTGTAAACCATAGGTGAAATCCCTCAAACATCTTCTTCACACACCACCTCCCTCCTCATCTGTAAGAAGGCTGGAAAACACAGCCACAAAGCCAAACCCCAGCAGACAGACTATGTGTAATAACCCTGCATAGGCCAAATGTCATCCCAGCGTTCCTCTGGTAGAAGCCCCTGTGAGTCTCTAGGGCACCACAAGTCCCTATCCATAGGAGGAGGAACTCAGAGACACCATTAAGGACAGGAAAACACCTCTGGCTTGGGCTGTGCCAAGGACAAACTCTTTAGACACCCCTTTTTTGTGTATGAGGCACATGCGTCTCCTCCTCCATCTGCCATCCTGCAAAATAGGTTGCCATACAGCTGTGTGCAGGTGATTCCCACCCCAGTCATTTGCCTGTCCCTTCTTAGAACCAGCTGACCCCAAAATCTGAGCCCATTCTTGCCTGCTGCACACCCACGCAGAGGCTTCCATGTCAGCTCCTGACCAAGCCCTGTTCTGAAACAGGTATCTGTAACCAGGATCCCAGTACCTCTGGGTGAGACCAGGGTAAGAATGCAATGGGCCAAACAGGAGACGAGCAGGGAGGAGTCAGCTTCTCCTGCCTGCTTGCCATCCCACAGGTCCATACAACCAGGGAGCACTTTTCTGCCAACTGCCCTGGGTCCAGAACATGCCCAGAAGAAGGTAGGAGGGACTGGATGGCTGTAGAAGGCAGTTTCTCTTCCAGGGCAAGAAACTTATTCAAGGGGTGAGGTTTAGAGGCTGCTTTACCAGCCTGGGAAATGCCAACCTGACTGGAAAGCACCTGTCCAAATAAAACCCATGGCCCCACCTTGACAGCTTCTACAGCTCAGCTGGAGACCAGCAGGCACCAGCAAACACAAGGGAGCCAAGAGGTGCCCGAGACACAGGATGCGAGTCCAGCACTCCCTAATTCCATCTCTCAGCTGTTCAATTAAATATAAAGAGATGAGGAGTGTGTTTCTTCTGCCTGGTCAGAACCATCAGCATGACACAGAACAAGCTGTCCCAGCATCATCAGCCAGAGGAAGGTCCCAGAGACCTAGAGAGGAAAGCAGGATTTCCAGCCCCCAACTGAAAAGCGATATTCCTAGCCCTCAGGGGAAAAAGCAGAGTGACCACATGGCAGGGAATCCCAGCGCCAGCAGACAATGTAGCCGTCCTCCCTTGCTCAGCTCTGGCTGACAAACGTGAATAAACCCAACTGAACCATCCACCTCCCTGCCCCAGCAATTATACTCCAAGAGAAAGGTTCAAAGCACTATTGCAATTAATTAAATCAAAAGAGCCATGTCAGCTTGCAGCCTTGGGAGGATCTGGCCCTTTATAGATCTCTGAATTGAAAATGCACATCACAGCATGCTAAGCGTACATTTCCTATGGAAAAAAAATCCTTTTTCTAGGCAGAAGCCTTCAGCGCTCAGGGGACACAAAAAGACACATACTGAGACATCGCTTCCATAGAGAGGGGAGGGAAATCAGCAAGCTCAGGTGAGTGTCACAGCACAGTTGTGCTCACTTATTTCAGTTGTGTGCTCCTGGAAAAGCCATCAGTAAGTTCAAATCTGCTTTTCTCGTATTGCTTTTGGGGAGGAGGGGGGGAATATCTATTTTTCCTTCCTTCCAACGCATCGTGTCTGCTGGAAAAACCGGGGTGAGGAAGAAATTCAGCTGATTTAAAGGGGCACGAAGAAGGTCGATCCGGAATAAATTTCCTTTCTTCCCCCCCCCCTTTCCCCCCCCGGCACCCCCCACCCCCGACCCGCGGTCAGAGGCGCGCCCCTGCGGGCAGCAGCCAGCCGGAGCCGGCTCCCCCCGCCACCACGGGCAGGTGGGCTCTCACCTGATGAGATTCTGCAGGCCCTGCTTGCTGGAGCTCCTCCTCAGGATCGCGCTGGTCATGGTGGCCACTGGCGAGCGGCGGGCAGGGTCCCGGCTGCCGCCCCCTTCCCCAGCGCCGCAGGCAGCTGCCGCCCGCCCGGCGCTGCGCGCTCCCGCGTCCCCCCTCTCCGCCTTCAGGAAGTTCTGCAGCTGGTTTCCTTTTGTTTCTGCTAGCCCCCCCCTTGCTCCACACCCCCCGGCTTGTCTCCTCCACCTCTACCTACTCCTCCTCCTCCTCTTCCTCCACCTCCGCCTGGTGGAAGTGTCACGGGAGAATCTCTCGGAGCGCAGCCGGCGGTGGGTCCCGCAGCACAAAGCTCGGCGCTCCCCAGTGAGGGGGGTTTCTCCCTCACCCTCCTCTGCTTTAACCCTCTTCTCTCCCTCCTTCATCTTCTCCAGCCCCCTCCTCCCTCCCTTATTCAATCCTTCCCCTCTATATTCCCCCCGCTCCCCCCTTTTTTTTTTTACCCTACCTTTACCACTGATTTCATGATTACACAAAGAAACTTGGGAGCAGAAACCCAGGTTGAAAACGTGGGCTCAGTGGGCTGTAAATCACTGCTGGTCTATTCACAGCAGAAGGATCACCTCCAAATCATCCCCGAACAAACGGAGGTGAACCAAGAGCCAGATTAATGAGAGAGGGGCTTTGTGCCGGGAAGCGACGGACGCACCAGAGAAAAATGTTCTCCTGGGATGGAGATAACAGCTGGGTTCTGGGAGAAGCCACTGGGCTGCAGCCTCAGCCAGGCAAGCAGCACACAGCCTGCTTCTGCTCTCAAACTCCCCCTCACCTGCTCAAGAGATCAACTCTCCCGTGCCTCAGTTTCCCCAGCCATCAAATTGGGCAAGAGAAAAAAAAATAATAAATCTGTCTTGCCTTCATGAAACACTGATATTTCAAATTAAAGAAATGCATGAACGTTTGATGAAGGGCTAACAACATTGCCACCTGCTAAAACAAAATGTCCATCTGCCATGCATTCAGACAAGTACTCTTCATGTTTTCTTTGGGGAAAAAAAAAGTCTTTTTCCCTAATTGCATCTCCTGGTCCATGTGTGCTTTTTTTGGGGAAGACATCTTCCGCTATGTGAGGAGTTATGATGGGACCACCCTACTGAGACCCTACTGAGACCATCCTTCTGCTGTCAGTCCCTCATCTCATTTACACGTTTCCTTTCAATCACTTCTGCAGAAGTGTTTCTTGCCACCTGGTAAGCTGAAATGGGGAAGTTGCCCATAAATACACACAAATCTCAATAAAAAGGAAGGGCATTAAAGCCAGATCAGAAGGAAGTGTCTGCCCTGCTCCCACTGTCTCTTCATTTCAAAACACTTTATTTTTTTCTGCAGATATTTACTAAGCATCCCCTAGGTGATCAGGAACAACAAATAAACACTAAACACAGACATTGATGCTGGCCTCAGTCTGTGGGCTTCTCAGACATTGTCATACTGTATTTCTTTTTCTTTCTAAATTTGATGAGAAAATGTAAGAGATCCACCACAAAAGGTCTCAGTTGCTCAAAAAGAGCCTGTCCTAGTCTAGCAAATACTTACAGGAGTAATTAGGTTTAAGCACATGAACACTCCCATTGACTTCACCACAATTGCCCACAGAGTTAAATGAAGTATGCACCTACAGGGTTTTCTTTCTGGAGAGAATTGGTCCAAATCTGTCAGTGATTCCAATGGTCCCAGCACACCAAGGATGCAAGACAGAGGAGCCCCAGTAGGGAGACACAGCTAGGGACAGAAAAAAACTGGGGGCTGAATGAACTCACAGCAGCACTCTTATTTCAGGCAGAGATGCCGGACAATCCACAGGGAGTTTGAGGAGGGGTGGGGAGGAATGCAGCTGCTGTCACCAGAAGGCAGGAGCTTGCTGGGTGTGGGGAGGGGAAGAGGTGATGGCACTCCACTACCTACTGAAGGCAAGATCCTCTGCATAAAGAGGCAGGGGGAGAAGCTGTTAATTCCCCCAGCAAGAGACACCAGAGTCATGTCTTGACACCAGAGTTTGTCTCAACACCCGAGTTTGTCTCCTGGAGGATGCCTGGGTGAGCTCCTCCTCTTGCAGGCACTTGGCAGACTTCCACACCAGGGCTGACTACCTCTCAGAGACAGGCACCTTCAAGGAACAGGGTGGATAAAATGCTGCTGTGATGAAATGCAGGACCAGAGAGAGGCCACAATGTTAGATTTTACTTGTGTAGGGCGCTAAGATAATTTGGAAACACCAGAAGTGAAGCCGCGAGGAAAGGAGTCCCTACATTGCAACAGGCTGAGCTCTGCATTGCTTCTGGAGAGAGAAATTCCCAGTATTAAACTCCAGCTGGAAAATCTTCCTGCCTTCACAAGGTGGCTATGCTACTCAATCTCTGGGGAAGGTTTCCTCCCCTTCTCCCCGTCTTTCATTTTAAAGACTGAGAGCAGATACAACAAGAAAATTTATCCTTCCTCCAGCACCACAGTGAGGAGAGAACAGAGCAGGCCCCTCTTTCTAAACTCACAGCTTTCAAGAAGGAGGAGACTGTGCACCCTCAGTGACATGTTGAGTTACTATCTCCATTTCTGTGGAGCAGAGAGCTTTTAAACTCACTATTCAAAAGCACAAAGGCTGGGCCTAAGGGACCACAGAGAAAGAGCAGAGAAATCCCACACCATCACTCCGCAGAAGAGGTGCCTTCTGTCCCCTCCCCTCCCTTGCTTGCTGCCGAGCCCAGGTGCATCAGTCTGGCTCACACCATGTATCCAAGAACTGTAAGGTCAGCATCAGTCCCACGGCTGCTTGCATCCTTTCACAGAAACAAGCCTCCTGGTCCCACCAGGAAGCGGGTAGGAGTAGAGCGGACACAGGAAGAAAAACAAAAAAAAAATCTGTTATTTTTTGGCACAGCTAGAAGAACCTCCATAAATCCCTGCAGCAAAACCACACCCTGCAACAGGAGCAGAGGTGCCCAAAGAATCCAGAAGCATGCTGCAGGGCACCAGAGAGCTTCCCAGAGCTCTTCCCAGCAGCAGGGGAAGCAGAGAAGGTGAGATGCCAGGAGGGAGTGGGTCTGGCTCTGTTGCTGCGGGAAGGAGGGCGGGAGTCCCAGAGAGATAGGGCCACACCAGTTCCCGTTAATTACACAATCACTCTGCTATGTAGGACTAGTTGCAAAATCAAAATCAGTTGGAAGCTAACACATATGGTCTCGGAAAAAAAGAAACAAAAAGAAAAAAAAAAAAGACTGTAGTCCTGCTAGCAAAGAAACGCAGCCCAAGCAATTTTCTCAAATATTGCTGGGATGCAAAGCACTGTCAGCATAAGCCCCAAGGTACAGTCACTTCAAGGGCCAATCCTTTATAGGTGCCATCAGCTGCCAGAGTGGTTTCCAGAGGCCCCTGCCTGCATGACAGTGGTGGGATCCCACCCAGAGAAGATGTTCTCGCAGGAACATCCTCTCAGCAAGGACTAAGGAGTCCTGTCTCAGCCAGAGACCCAGCACTGCTATCAGCAGCCCTCCTAAGACAATGGAGTAGATGGAGGTCTCTCCATGTTGCCTTCTAAGCAATGAATCCTTCCCTCTGCTATCCCAAACCTCTCTCCCTATCTTAACACCTCCCCAACCTCTATTCACTGTGCACGTGCAACCCCTGCTTTGAAACCAGCCTGGCAGACATCAGGCACTCGCCCAGCCCCCTGGGAGCCCCAGTTCAGTGAGAAGGGCACACCAGTTGGTACCTCAGCTGTGTAGATGGTGTGGTTTACACATTAGCCTGATGGATAGGGTTTGCCCATCTCACCTTCACCCTAATTCCTAGTTATCTCAGCCCATCTTGCTCTGCCAGCACTCACTTTTGGGCAGCTCAATACAGAGGCCAAAACAGGCAGCAAGAGATAATCCCAAGGAAACAGGGCATCTAGCAGCCAAAAGCAGCACATTGTCTCCTTCACACCAGAACAGCTCGTTACAAGCTCCAGAAGTGCGCTGTCGGGAGGGCAGACAATTTCATCAGTGCAATATGCTCAGGGTTCAGGAGTAGTAGTCCAGTCTCAGTGCTGCTCCCCAGCAAGCCTTCCTCTGCCCTGGCCATGAGTCAAGAGGGAACGTTCCCAAGCCAACGCATGACCCCATGGGTGCTCAGGGAGGGGGTGCTGTAGGCGGGAGCTGTCTTGGCTCAGAGCTTTTGCCTGGCCCACGCACTTAGTGCCATGAAGAACATGTATAACTGTGGGCTGGGTCCAAAGAGTCAACAAACACCATGTCTGAAGTACTTGGCTCAGGATCAATGATGACTTTCTTCCTATGACATCCAAAGAGACAGAAATGAGAGGGAGAGGAGGCCAGGAGCATCCCTCCTCTACCCCACTGCTACCTCTCACCCTGGAGGACAGCATCTCCCTGAGGGGCATTTAATGCATGCGTCCATAAACCTAAAATCCTACAAGTTTTCTTCATCTTCCAGTGAGAGGGTAGACACACGCTTACAAGCCTTGTAAGAGAAAATGCTTTCGCTCCAGGGGTGACACAGAGAAGAACAAAGGATGAGGGAACCAAAAGGAACATCTGAAAGCTGTATTTAAAAAGGGGGGAGGGAAGCAAAGAGAGGTGGTGTAAGCATTAACTAGGCAGCCCAGCATGGTTAAAAGAGATCAGAGTCCCTGCTGCACTAGGTGCTGTGCAAACAGGGAGAGATACCCCTCAGCCACTGTGTCAGCACCCAGGTTTTACACGCCAGGGCCAAGTGACTCAAGCGAGCCCTGGAGGGGTGCAGCTGGTCCAGCACGTTGAGCCCACCATATCTATATGTTAAGTTAAATCAACAAAGCCATTAGGAAAGAGACAGGAAGACAAAACAATGGCTGCAGATAAGACACTCACAGCCCACGCAGGAGGGTCATTAAAGGAGGAGAAATGAGGAGACTGGCTCCATTTCTTTGGGATCCATCTCCACCCCAGGGCCAAGAAGCAGGACAAAGGACTCCAGCCAGAATGAGTAAGCCAAAGGTAACTACTGCCAAGAGATTGTCCCCCCCACTATCAGACACTGTAGGAAATGACTAAAAAAGGCCTTCTTACAGCATCACATTGCCTTGTCACTAGGCTTTGCTCACTGAGGTTTGGAAAGCTGATGAATGAATTTGAACTTTGAATGTCCATTTAAAATAAATGGAGTGGCCTTTGTTTTGGTTAGGTGGATTAAATGGGCAGCTGAAGACACCTTCAGACATCTCCCACATTTAGCAGCCTGTAATAGAGAAACCATCTTCTTTCACCAGGTGGCATCTGTGTGATGCATTTTAGTATCACCCAAAGCCCTGCAACACATTTAGTTGATAGGTTTGTAGGCTAGTACTGCCATGTGAGTAAAGCCCTGTGCCCAACCCATGCTGCTCAGCTGACCAGCACAGCACAGATTTCTAGAAGTGAAATACAGCTTCCACCAGATATAAGCTTATTAGCTCAGCTACAGCTGGCTCAAGACTCTCATGTAGCACTGCATTGTGCAACACAAGCAGTTTCAGCAATGATTAATCCCTGCCTCACACTGCTGGGCTGATTATTCCAGCTGGGGTCAAGGTAGACTAATGGAGAAGAGGGAACCTCCAAGCATCATCTTACAGTTCCTGTTTCCAAACTATGCCTTCACTTCAAGCCTTGTCCTGAGGAAAGGCATCTAATCTCAGCTTGCCAATATGCATGCCTCCTTCACTGAGCTGGACAAAAGATGGGAGCTGTTGTGAAAGGGCAGACCGAAGTATCATCATGTGTCCAAAAAGCCTGAAGACCAACACATGCTTCCATCAAGGGGGAGGATAGTCATTAATGCTCCAAAGTGAGGCCCAAGAAACAGTTAAGATGAGCACAAGGGGTGGCTAAGGCTGAATGGAGGAAGATGGCAACTGAAATGCAGAAGCAGCAGAAGAGACAAATGCTTCCTTCCAAGGAAGGAAAAACTCCACCAGAGCAGGGCTACACAGCCTGTATATTAGATTAGTCTGTCCTTGAGGACAGCTCGGCTCAGACACGCTGCTGTCAGCTCCTGTTACATGAACCTAAGAGGCAACTGCAAGGAGGCACTTATTTTAAAGAGGAAATAATTATTGCCATCAACTTTATTGGGGGAGAACTTTGCCCCTTCTAAACAGCTGGCAGTTGTGATTGTTTGGGGTCTGCCAACAGTTCAGGGTTTGTCAATGCTAATGGCTTCAGAGCAAGCTTTCACTGAAAAGGAAACTGCTTTTGCAGCACAAAATCACACACATCCACAAGCACAGAAGAAGAGATCATATTTTCCAAACGGCCTGGCAAGGACTTGATAAAAGGCATTGCACATACTGTCTATTTAGCTGCAGCAAGCAACAGATACCTAGAGCTGGGAGAGAGGCTTATTGGGAAATGCAGAATTAATCCCTAGCAAAAGATCTATTTTCAAAATGAACATGTAAGCGAAAGAACCAAAGACCTCCAGCTGATGCAAACTGGCACAGCTTTACGGCAGACCGTGGGATGGTGCTGATGTACACTAGCAAAAGCATTTGGGTCTACACATCTTCTCTGTGCAATAGCAGGAGAAATCTAAATAAACTGAGCTCCAAATAACTGAGTTGCACATCTCAGACCAGTTGCTCCCAGGTGGCTCCAAGTTTTCAAACAACTGGGTACAAATCACCAGTCAAGCTAATAATAGAAGCCCAGTGACTGCCATTTCCTTTCATTAATAAATCCAGCTGGCTTTGCTCATCTATTTTCCTCTTTACCTATGTATTCCCTTGACGGTTATCAGACACACCAGACTGGTATGAACCACCACTGCTCCTTTGAGATATGTTAAACCCAATTCAACATATCCTGGGTTTAACAGGATTTAATTGGTTTAACTGGGTTTACTGGCTCCTGGGTTTACCAGTCACCCCATAGGACTCAAGGTGGAGCTACCAGCATCAGCTCTGCTGCCAGCCCCAGCAGCCCATCCCAGGAGTGACTTGTTTAAAGCAGCAAATAACAGAAGATATTTTGTCCTGCATTGCTGCAAATTCTCCTGTAGAGGATGGGGGCTGCCAGCCTCCCTGCTCAGGCGTTACACAAGTAGCAGTAGAGCCCCCAGAAAGCTGCTGCAGACCTGCCCGTGAGAAAGACAACTCCAAGTGCCGAAACCTGGGATTAAGACACTCCAGCGGCTGCCTCACACATCTGGTGTGTGTTAGGAGGGATACACTGGCAAGGAAAATACACACAGGCTCCAAGCAGGGCTGGTTAACCCATTTGTGACTGAGCCTGTGTGGAGCACTCGGGCAGGCTGGGGACTGCAAGACACTGGCCAAGCCTTCAGAAGAGTTCAGCTCAAATCTCCACAGTGGCCTGTGCTTCCTAAGTGATATTGGGAAATCAGGAAGCAACTCAGGAGACTAAACATAGGTGTCAAGTGCCACTAAGGATGCCTTGGGTTACCCAAGACACCTGCCATAGCCTGGCAGATGTCACATGAGTCCAATAGGAAACCACATATTCTGGGTACCCAATCCTGTGGTTAGGACATCTCTTTCCTTTTCTAAACAACTCAACCTCAGTTGTCTGGCCTTGCAGTATAGGCAACCCATCTTCTTTGCCCTGAGGGTGACACCCTGGCCTTGGCTGGGAACTGTAGGTGCTGCTCTAGTGCTGATCATGCTGCAGTCATGCCGTGCAGAACAGCTGACTTCCCAGCGTGCACAGCACCACCTGGGACATATTTTTGACCCATATACCAGATGGCCATGATCCAGAGTACAACCTGGTTAAAGAGTCCTCTGGTTCCCTATCATACAAATACACCTCTGTGTCTTCCTTTCATTGATGTACTTCCTCAAGATTTCTCCTTATGAAGGGCTTGAGGAGAACAGAGCCACCCTGTGAGAACACACTTCTCATGCATTCGGCTTCCAAGGATGCCAAAGCATCTCCTCAGCGAACCCAAAGACTCAGCCTGAGGAGGACCTTGTTGGGAAGGAACAGGAACTGCAGCTACAGGAGCCCACAGCTCCTGCACCAGCTGTGTGTTGCCCTGGACAGAGCAGAGCCCTCCCTCCTCTGCGCTGGGCAGGCTGGCACTGTCTTTCACAAGCAGGTTCATGCAGTCAGACTGTATTGGGAGGGCTGACACAGAGAATAAAGGGAGAGCAGCAAATCCTTGTGGCATTTCCTCTGAGCCCCTAAGGACCACAGCAGGTTTGCATCATCGGTCAGAGCCAGATTACTGTCCCAGGAGTCCCTGGCAGCCATCAGTCTCCTCTGGAGCCTAGGCAACAACTTTCTTCAGGCCAGGACTCCCTCCCCCTCAAAGAAAAAGCTGTTCACAACAAAAACACAGTACCGGTGAAGCCTCGGAGCACCTCCTGGCCAGGCAGTCTGCCCAGATGGAAGCCAGTGTCCTAACAGAGGCAGCAGCCAGGCTGGATAAGTGCCTGGCTGTGAGCAAGCCCGGCTCTGGGGAGACCACCAAGGCAGCAAGGAACTCAGTACCAGGCAGACCCTGCAGTCACAGGGGGATGGATGCGAAGGGGAGCACAGGCAGAACATCGGCCAGAGCTGGGTTAGCAGTGTCAGTGGAGGTCAGAGCAGAGGGGCCCAGGATCCCCAGGGCATGTGGAGGTTAACCACTTCACTGCCAAGGACCCAACTCTTCCAGTTACTGCTAGAAAAAGAGCTTTCTGATTCTGGGAAAGGCCTGAAAGCCCCTGGAGCAGCATACTGTAAAAAACCCCACGTGTTCCAGGAGAATGCCCAGACTCTCCTTCCCAAACCATTCCTCCACACACCTTGCATGTCTCTAGCCTTAATTCAGTCATGCCCATGGAGCAGCACTCACCCTGTTTCAGCTGCAGCAAACCTGGAAAAACGCATGAGGCTTAACCCCCATGGACAGCACAGCTGCAAACAGACCCTCAGCTGTCGCCACTCTGCATCCCAAAGCCAGGACACCACCCTGTACCAAAGTGCAATTATATCCCCTGACAGCAGCTCTCTCTTGGGGACATTTCCACCCTGGGGGCTGCCTGCCTCCTGCATGCAAGTGGTGAAGCTCTGCCCTACCCCAGGACTCTGCCTGGACACTCTCCTCGTTGCTGCAGATTTATTGGTGTTGTCAGACAAATCAGGTCAAGCAGAGCTCGCCCCCTCGTGGGGTGCAGCCAGGGGATAGCTAGGCCCCCCATAACCCGAGGGGTGGTGTCCCCCAAGGGTGCAGGCTGTGTTGTGCCTTTGCCTCCTTTCCTCCAGAGGAGCAGGAGCCCAAGTACTGCTTCAACCAGCAGAGAGGCTTTTTCACCCCACCCCAGCAATGCTGCTCTGTCCAAACCTCCTCTTGACAGACCCCAGGATGGTCCCTGGGACAGCCACCCAGCCTTCCTCACAGCCAGGTTTCTCCAAAATCCAGGGGCAAAGGCATTCTCACAGGCTTCAGATCCAGGCTTCACCCCAAGAGTTTTAAAACAGGCAGCCCTCCAGCCAGCAGGGAGTCTTCTGTGGTTTACAAAAACTCAAATAAAGGCTTCTGGGCAATCTCTTACTTTAACATATGGCTCCAAAGACATAGCTTTACACTGCAAACTAAGCTCAAGTCAAGGCAAGCTTTTGGTTTTTGGGGTTTTTTTGTTTTGTTTTGGGTTTTTTTTTTTCCCCCCAAGGAGAAAGGGCAGTGAAGGTACCTGATACCTCCCTATAATTAGAGACAGTTCCTTATCCCTAATGTTGCTGCCAGGGCACCTATATGCAATTTGGAAATGCTAAAGTATTGCCTAGCTTCATTAAATTATCCATCTGGCTCTTCCCTGTTCATTTCCCTACTATTTTTACACTTTAATGAGCCCATCTGGGTCAAACTGTGACCAGTTAATGCTGAGCAGGGATCAGCCATCCCTTCATCCCTCCCCCAAGGAATCTGGTGTGCCAAGGTGTCCAAAGACTCTCCACATATCAGTTTTCCCAGATGATCTCCTTCCAACCACGGGTATACTTAGCAACTGCAGTCATCCTAGCAAGGGTCCTCGAGACTCCTCTAAGGATCTGGAGAATTCAAGACAGCTGGGGATAGATGTGGCAAAGAAAAGCCTGGGGCTTGCTAGCACAGCAGAGCCTCTCCCCAGGCAGTGACCATACATGGGCTGTCAAGAGCTCCCTGTAGCTGATGGGGTGGAAAGCCCCAGAAGGAAGGAGATGGGGGACTTTGGGAGAAGCCAATCTCTCATCTCAGACCCCATAGGTGAGAGAAACATGCCTTGTGAGCCATGCCCCTGCTCAGGTGCAAGTATCCTGCAGAGCCCAAGCCACGGGGATGTGCACAGTCATGGGTGTAGCAATGAAGGTCAGGGGCTGCCTGAAGCTTCAGAGTTCTATGGAGAGAGCTTTGAATAACAGACCCAATACACATTGGTTTATCAATCCCTGGTGTAAGGCAGGCTTCCCTCACTCCGCTGGCTCCCAGCCTCCTATCATCAAGGCAGGAGGGTTGGCTCCTTCATCCTGCACTGTGTTGCCCCATCAGGGCAGAACAACCCATGCAGCTACTTCTCCAGAGTCCACCACAACTTCTCACTCCTTTTGGGTAGGCTCCACATTGGGCTATATTTCCATATAAAAAACCACCACAGTGGTTTCCTATATAGCAATTCCAGTTCACGGAAGAGAGCATAACAGCAGTTTGGTTTGGCATCAGCAAGACTTTGCCAGCACATCCCCATTTGTAAGGAGGACCTGGGTAAACTATGTCCAAATTAGGATTTCTAGGGCACTTTCTAATGCAAGCTCCTCTTATATATACACTAGGCACAGTTAAATAGATAAGGTTAATTTTTTAAGTAAACCCAGCACCTCTTTTCTCCCCATATCTCCTTGCTGTGTTTTTACATCAGGTAGCTTTGAGATTTACTTTCCTGGCAGCTCCACCACAAGACTCACTGCTCACATCCCCAGCACATCTTAAGCTTCTTAGGAGCACTGTCCTGATTCCATCCATAAATGAATCAGCTTGACAAGAGCTTTGTCTTCAAGGAGAGGAGATCAGGAAGCTGAGTTAGCCACGGGATAAGAAAAGGTAGCCCCAAACAGCAAGCAAACACTTCCTTCCTCCATTTTGTGAGTGTAAAATCACTAAAACCTAGCTAGGGTTTAAATAGCACAAATAAAAGGAGGAGAAGTTTAGAGAGGCACATGAAACTGTTACACAAGTTGGAAGGGAAAGTAATTCTCCATTTTAAAAACAAAAAGGAAGTTACTTTTTCTCACTACTGCTTTTCCATCAAGTTTCACATTTCATTAAAATTCTAAAATGCAGCTAGGAAATGAAGTGTGGTGCCACCCTGCCATCAGTATTCATATACACATTTTTTAAAACAAGTCTCTAAAGGCAGTAAGGGTTGGAGTGGTACAGAACAGACCCCTCCAGGGAGCTTCTTATTTAGCTAAGCATCCAGCAGAAAACAGAAAAGGGAAGAAGCCCACCCTGCCTCACCAACAGCCCCCACTACATTCCCCCAGCTGTGCAGAGGTACCTGTGCCCCCACAGCAAGAAGGAAGTGGGAAGGCTCTACTGCCTTGGGCAGCCCCCAGCGTCTGCTCCTCACTCCTCCAAGGTGAACTGAGCCTGTGGTAGAGGCATGGCCAGGCTGAAACAATGCTGTGAATCCCAGAGATCACACTGAGAAATTCCTGTGCCTCCCCCCAGCAGCCAAGGCTTCCCCTTTGTTCCAGCAGAGACTCTCACACACAGAACCTTCCAGCACCTTTTGAAGCTTCCAATCAAGTCTTCAGCCAAGGCTAATTGCTGTCAGGTGTCAGCCAAAATGCTTATTGCAACCATTAGTGACAGGAGATGACACACCTTTCTCCTCTTATTGTCACTCAAGGGTTTTTGTTTTTTTCATATCAGCATTAACTGGGCTGGCTTTCAGAAGCCTTGGGGAGAAATGCTAATGCAAGCTTTGAAGCTGGAGGCGAAAAATCAGGCAACCCCCCAAGCTCCCTGGATGCTCAGCCTGCATCCAGTCCAAATCTGAGTACTTCTGGGTGATACACCTCAGCCAAGCTTATCTCTCTCTGCCTCCACCACAGACAGATGTGGTCTCTGCTACTGGTCTGTCTCCTTTTAACCCCCATGGAAAACCTGCCCGAGGGAGCAAACAGACCCCAAATTTTACAGTCTCTGCTGATGAAATAACAAAGCAGAGCAGAGGCACAGGGAGATCTATAACCTTACAGCAACTAGGCTGAAACGTTGCCAAGCTAATTCAGCTAGAAGCCATGGGGAGACAGTAAGAGATCAGGTGCGCCCAGCATTCACTGCAAGGAGAGGAGGCAGCTGACCTCCACCCTGCAGAGCAGGTCCAGGTTGCTAGACCCCTTGCTGAGCTTGCCTGCTGCTGGAGCTGTGGTTCCCCACTTGATCAAACGCCCTTCCAAAGGCTTTGAAGTTCAAAGGAGATGAGACCTTTAGGAAGCCTAAGTCTAGCTGGAGAAGCGTGTCAAAAGCCTGTCAGAGCACCTGACTCATTTCAGCCTCATCAGTCATCATCATTTTGCCGCGCATCTTTCTTTTACACCATTACCCTCCCAGTTACCCAGCCTCCCAGTTTCCTGGGACTGAAAGGCAGCCGTGGCATTGAGGTACCCATTCCCCAGGCCTCACCTTTCGCTCTCCCCGGGGGATTCATCTCCCACTTGGTTGACACCTTCCGCACCCTCCTGGCACCCCTCCGAGTCTGACATCTTCTCCCCTGGCCAGCACGAGAGCCCCACAGACGGCTCCGGAGGAAGGGTGCTGCCGCTGTCTCACTTTTCCTGTGCTCAGCAGAAGTGAGCTGTGCCGGAAACTTCACGGGCTGAGGTTTTGGGGGGATGGGAGAGGGGTAGAGGGAAGGCAAATTTGGGGTTTTTTGTTTGTTTTTTTTTAAACCATTGGGACTATTTCAAGGTTTTGCCTCTACTGGCAGCTCAAAATCAGAAAGTGGGCTAACACAAAGGGAAAAGCAGGGGGCACGGGCAACCCCACCATGGCAGAAAGAGGGGTGACCTACT
Source organism: Scolopax mira (assembly GCA_004320125.1). NCBI lineage: Eukaryota > Metazoa > Chordata > Aves > Charadriiformes > Scolopacidae > Scolopax > Scolopax mira. The sequence continues at coordinate 5,434 of BJBW01000094.1, read as the reverse complement.
GCTCCCCCAGCTGCTCATGCCACTTTGAGGACAGCCAGCATTCCTAAATCACAGTACCCTAACAGTGCACCAGGTACCAGGGTAGTGCTGCAGGAGCTGTCAAGGTTTTCCTGACTTCACACCTCTCAAAGCCCACTGGAGCCACAGGGTCTGCTTCTGCCCTCACCACCCTCCCCACAGCTTCCTGCTCTTTCCACCATGTCTGGAGGTTCTGCAACAGACAGAACCAGTGTCTCTTTGACACCAGTGAAGGAAAGACATGTCCAGGAGCTGATTGTACAATCTTGCAGGAAGATGTCAGTGGAGCATGGTGGCACAGCCTCACCCTTTCCTCCCTGCAACAAGGGGGAGATTCAGAGGGAGACCAGAGTGGTTCCTTATCCCCATCCCCACGGCACAGCCCCTGCCAAAGCCTCCCCATCCCCACCAGGACCCCCATGGCGGGGCAGACCCTGCTGGCACCATGGCACGGGTTGGGGTCTGGCACCCCAGGCAGGCGACACCCGCCTCTCCCGCCAAAGCTTTATTTACACTGCTGCTGCCAGGATGCAGCTTTTCGCAAAACCAGAGAGAAACAGCACCCAGTCGGTGCCCTTGAACACAGGGGGACAGCGGGGACAGGAGGGAGTGAAGGACGGGTGTGGAGAGGCAGGTGCTTAGGACTCGCCAGCCTCAAACATCTTCTTCCTGCCCTCCATGCCAGACTTCTCCTCGATGTTCTTCCTCCAGTCACCGACATCACGCAGGTCCTTCTCCTGGGGGAGGGATGGGCATGTGGGTGCAAGCAGTATCCCCTCGATCCCACCCGTCACCCGTCCCCCCATGAAAAATCCTGCATCAGCTAGAGGAACCCAGTTCCACTCATGCTGCATATCTTTTGGGACTACACCCTCCTTTTTCAACATCACGGGTGCCAGAGGAGGCAAGATTGAGCAGGAAGAACATTACAGGGGAAGTCTCACCCTCAGCTCTGTCTATCACAGAGGGAGGCATGAGCCCCAGAAAATGGAGGACAACTTTTGTATGGGCATAGGGGTGAGGGAAGGAGTACCTTCTCGGTGTCCTCCTTCTTGACTTGCTTCAGGTTGGCTCGGAGATCCATGCAGACCTTGTGCTTGGAGCCCAGCAGGGCCCGCAGCATCGCATCAGCAGACATGCGCACCCTACGCAGGGGCGGCCTCTTGAACTTGCCCCGCAGGTCAAAGAGCTTCTGGCTCAAGTCTTCCAGCTTCAGGGGGACAAAATCAGGGGGCACAGAGATTTTGTGAGACAGACCCAAGTGGCACTAGAAGGCACAAAGGATGGGGTGGAGACTTCCCTGAGGGATTGCTCCAGTGGAAACTTACCTCCTTGCTAGTCTTCTGTAGCTTCACCTCTGTGTCATACCTCTCCTCATCCACTGACTCTATCTTGGCATGAAGCTTTTTGCACAGTTCCTGAAAGGAAAACCAGAAGGGGGTGTTGACTGCTAGGACTCACACATAAGATTTATCTCTCCTGACCACTCTGGTTCTGAAAGACCTCAGTCCAGAAGGCCAGGCTGGGTCAAGACCAGATGGTGAAGGGTGGCTCACAGGCCAGCTCCTGGTCACCATGCTACTAACGTCATGCAAATACTGTCTCAAACACATCATTAGAAATGCAGATTTCCAGCATCTAGACCACTTTTTTTTTTTTTTTTTTTTTTCCACAGAGACCCCAGCTGTCTCTCAGCCAATTTCGCATTGAGCCAGCTCCAGGACACCCATAGGTGAGAAGGCAGTCAAGATGGGGAGGACAATCTGGATCCACCAGCCTGACTGATGGAGCCAAATCCTGTCTAGTCTGGCACAGTGAAAGGGTTAAAGAAGCCTTTACCTGAAGTTCCTGCATGGATCCTGGGAGCGACAGAGGAGGGCAATGCTCTGCCAGGTAATTTTGCTTTTCCACTTCTTTAGCAGCTGCTTCTTTTTCTATTTCAGTGACAGCAAGCTGGAGCATAGCACTCTGGAAGGCAGCAGGAGGATAATCAGCATGAAGTGGAGGTGAGGGAGGAAGGTGAGCAAGGGAGGGTCCTAATGGATAGTTAGCTTGGGGTGCCCCCCAGCAATACCAGCATCTCCAAGCAAGGGATACTGGTGGGGACCCAGTAAGGAGTGCGGAAATCGGGGGGGGTGGGGGTGGGGTGGAGCAGGTTGTGCATCGAGTGCTGTGAGCTGGCTGGCTCAGGATGGGAGATGGGATGGTTGGGACACATCTCATCCACCCCCAGCAGTGCCACGTACCTTCAGGTGCTGCCGACGGGCAGTGGCTGCCCTCCTCTTTTTCTGAAAGTGGGAGGAATGAGAGAAAAGCAGGTTATTGGGTGCCCATTTCCCTTTCTATTCCCCTTCCCCATACAACCCCACAGTCCGTCAAGGACCTGCAGCCATGTCAGGGAGCTGGCTCCAGCCAGGATGTACAGCTTGACACATAACTGGTCCCCAAACCAGCAGTACTTCAAAGAAGAGGCTCCCTGCTGAACCCAGCTTTGCCAACCTCAGGTAGCTAAAAGCTTCAAAGTGCCTCAGAAGAAGATGATGAAGGTGATGAAATTGAAGATGTGCATATAAAATATAACTTCAAACTTGACTTCTTCAGACTTTTAACTTTTTCTCTTATTTCGTCTTCACTCAGACATGTGTTTTGCCTTGCACTCAACTGCCATGATGCCCCTGGGCACTCAGGAGCTGTGGGACGTCTTTCTGAGTGGTCCTTGGCACACGAGTGAGAACGACAGCCAAGCAGGTAAAAAGGTTAAGTCTGCGTAATTTCTAGAGCTGAAAGACCCAGTGCAGATGATGCTGAAGGTGATTATGTGAGAAAGAGCTACTCCTTTTGCAGCTCTTCCCCAGCCTGGCAGTTACAGGTATTTTGATTTGCTGTGTTAGGGCACAGGGGAGGCAGGTCCAGGGCACAGCAGATTCATCACAGCTGGAGAACAGACACAACCATGGAGTCTACAGGCCAGGAGGTTGTCCTGGCCTCCAGAGGTGGAGGGCCACAAGGCTGCAGCTGCAAGATGCAAACAGACTCTCTCTTCCCTGGCCTGTCAGATGAGCCCGGAAGACTAAGCCTACCCTTCTGTCCCTGCGATGTGCCGGAACAGCAGCAACAGGTCACCTATTCATAAAAGAAGTCACAACCTTGATGTGCCACTGCATCGCAGCTGTTTCCTCAGCATCTTGCCCAGAAGACCAAACAAGGCTGAGTGTGGCTGGGGCAAGGGAAGCACACCCAGACATCTCATCTGCTTTAGTGGGCGAGAAAGAAAGCAGCATTTGGGTGTGTATCTGTGCTGCACAGAGGAGGAAGTGGATAAGGATCTGCAGAATGAAATGCAACAAAATTTGACTTGTTTTGCATATGCAAATGGTGCTAAAGCCTTCTTGACAGGGCTGAAGGACTCTGCAGAGAAAAGGCATCCAGCTCAGAGAGGAAGCACACCATTAAGTGGCAGGATTTTGCTGTATGAATCTGTCTGTGGGCCAAAAGAGAGTGGATCCCTTAAGCACTGTTAGCCCAGGGCTTATTCACCAGCTGAAAACTGGTAACTTAGCTAGCTACCCTCATCCTTCCCTGGGGGCTCTGGGCTTGATGGGGAATCAAGGCACCTTTTGGACATCAACACCATATTGTGGAGTTTCTATGTGTCCCTGAAATCCTCTTGTCGACGACAAGCTTGAGCTTGTAGTATTTTGGACATATGGGGAGGTGTCAAGCAGAGATGAAGGATGGAGCAACTTGCAAAGAGGAGATACAGAGTGACAAAGCCATGCACCACTCTTCCACACCTTCCCTTGTGTTTTCCCAACCACCCCCAGGTGTCAAGACCAGTCCTGCTCCAGTTCTGCCACAAGGCAGGAACAACTTGCTAAAGATATAATCTCCACACTGCTCATACTGCCCTGGATACAGGGGTCACCAGATCGCCTTTGAGAAGCAATTTGGCAGTGCTCAGTGGGAAAAAAATGAGGGGCTAGGTGGGAGGAAGAGAGTGCTCAGCCAAGGCCTGGGTGGTAGATGGGCGAAGGATGGGTGATGGAGGGGAGTCAGCTCTGGACCACCGCTTTCCCAGCACCATCTCGTGGCCAGCTGGGGAAAACAGGAAAGGAGGGAAAAAAAGCATCTAACTCCAAGTCAGGAGTCAGAAAAGACCTTCGAAAGGGATTTTTCTTCCCTTCTTTACCAGAAGGAGTCAGCAAGAAACTCTTGCCATGAACCATTCTTACACACACACTTCCAGCAGCTTTTCCTAAGGAGGAATGGTGAGGCCAGCATTGAACCATGAGCATTGCTAAAGGAACAAATCAAGCAAGACACACTTACCTCTTCACTGTTCAGGAAGAGCAGATGGACAATGAAGGGAAGGAAGAGAAAGGAGAGAAAAAGGCAGTTAGCATCCAAGCAGAAACAAGCAGAGGATAACAAGCATAAAAAGTTGGCAGGTGAACAAAAGCTTTTAAATGCCAACAAAATATTAGAGACAGAAAAATGGGAACTTACTCAGACATCTTGCTTTAGATGGTTGTGAGCCTGCAATGAAAACAAAGGGGAAAAAAAAAGGTTCACAATTATTCATGCTGGTGGTGACTTTTTGGTGTTTAAAAACAAAGCAAGATTCCTCTAGAAAAAGAAAAAAAAGAGGAACAGGTTTGCTCTTATTTCCCAACTTCTCCAAATTTTCATCATATGGGGAACTAGGCTGCAGTTTGTGGACAAGAGCCAAACACACACCTACTCACAGCCACACAAACCTCAGCATCAGGGGACTTCTGGCCCAGCACCATTTGGTCTGGTCACAAAGAGAGATTTGTGACAGTAAGGCAGAGGAGTCTGTTGCAACAGCCTCAGCACAGATGACGTAGAATGGGGTTGAAAGTTGTTGTTGAATTGGTAAAGGCACAAAGAATTTCCCCAGGCAATTCCTTGCATTTCTGTTAAGTGGAAATTTTACAGGTACAACGCAGCATACTAGGGAAGAGACGGAAGAGCACCTTTGTTTTGCTGTAATTTCCCCAAAAATAGAATTTTACTTTTCCGGCAGAGCAATATCTCCTGCTTGTATCTCCTAATGGAAGAATGCAGGTGTGTCGGCCGAGTCAAACTAAGCTAGTCCTTTGCACAGCAGGGAAGCCCCCCAAACAGCCATCTGTGGAGAGAGTCCAGCAAAGGGCAACCAAGATGATAAGGGGTTCGAGCATCTTACTTATGAGGAAAGGCTGAGAGAGCTGGGACTCTTTAGCCCAGAGAAGAGAAGACTGAGGGGAGACCTTATTAACACCTATAAGTATCTAAAGGGTGGTTTGAAGGAGGAGGGAGCCAGACTCTTTTCAGTGGTTGCCAGTGAGAGGACGAGGGGTAACGGGCTCAAGTTGGAACATAGGAGGTTCCACTCAAATATGAGAAAAAACTG
>BJBW01000092.1:50221-91798 GCA_004320125.1 Scolopax mira | reverse complement strand
CTTTGGCCTTTCTAATCTTTTCCCTGCATAACTTTACTATACCTTTGTAATCTTCCCAAGTAGCCTGTCCTTTTTTCCAAAGGACATGAACTTTCCTTTTTTCCCCGAGCTGTGACCTTATCTCTTTGTTCAGCCAGGCCAGTCTCTTCTGTCGACAGTTCACTTTCCTGCCTTCAGGGATGCCCCGCTCCTGCGCTTTTAAGACTTCCTCCTTGAAAAATGTCCAGCGTTCTTGGACTCCTTTTCCCTTCAGGGCTGCTTCCCAAGGAACTCTGTGAAGCAGACTTTTGAAAAGACCAAAGTCTGCCCTCCGGAAGTCCATGATGGCAGTCCTGCTGGCTCCCCTTCTCGCTTCCCTGAGAATCAGAAACTATCATTTCATGATCGCTGTAGCCCAGACGGCCTCCAACCGTTACATCCCCCACAAGTTCCTCTCTGTTTACAAACAGCAGATCCAGCAGTGCTCCTTCCCTAGTTGGCTCACTCACCAGCTGTGTCAGGAAGTTATCCCCGACACACTCCAGAAACCTTCTAGACTGTTCTCTCTCAGCTGCATGGTGTTCCCAGTTGATATCAGGTAGGTTGAAGTCACCCACCAGGACAAGTGCAAGCGATCTGGAGACCCCTGCTAGCTGCTTACAGAACATTTCATCAACCTCTACATCCTGGTTGGGTGGTCTGTAATAGACTCCCACCACAATATGTGCCTTGTTGGTCTCCCCTTGATTTGTACCCACAGGCACTTAACTCTACTATTTCCCTCATTTATCTCCATACATTCATATTCCTTCCTAACATACAGGGACACCCCTCCTCCTCTCCTTCCTTGCCTGTCCCTTCTGAAGACCTTGTAGCCATCCATTGCAGGACTCCAGTCATTCGATTCATCCCACCACATTTCCATGATGGCAACTACGTCATAGCTTTCATGCTGCACAATGGCTTCAGGCCATTCCTTTCATTCAGGAAAAGAGTCTAATTACGTGTAGTCTGCTCCAGATTTACACTGGTCCTGTTCTATGGTTGATTTCATTGTCATTTACACAGAGACATTATGTTGCATTGTCATTAATACAGAGAGACTACCTTGAGGCTTTTTGAAAACTTTCCTATACTATATTCTAAACACAGGTTTAAAACACCTGGTTGTTTTCAGTGGAACCGTGTAAAGCATTAATGATAATCAGGTGAAATATTAATGCTGGAAATATACTTTGTGGTGTGTACTGGGATGTAGTGTACCAAAGGGAAAACTTGGCTGACTAACACTTAGGGCAAAATTCCTATTAACATCATTATAGTACAGATTCCAGCCTGTGTGTAAAATGGGTTTTACTCTTTCACAGAATACAAAGACAGGTCATCTAACATACCTTACCTTCCCCAGGGTAATCTAAATACATTAACAGCTGCAGAGTAACATGAAAACAGGTGGTACTATACAGTATCTCATAATTAATAGACTGTTTTATAGAACATATGTCGAGCCACAGGTTCACAGCTCTGTATTGTTGTTGTGAGCCACAAATTTTACAAGAAGAGATCAGTACTAGTTTAATCTCACCCTTGTCTCAACAATTTTTGATGCCTTCAAAATATTTTATTAGCAGCATCTCTCCTCACCTTCACATGCCAGAACAGCATTTGGTTTTCAAAATATGGCAAAGATGGGCTTCCTTTCCTTAGTTATACAGAGGTATGAAAATTAAACAGGTATACAAATGACAGAAATAAGAACAGCAAAGGTAAAAAAGAGAAGTACAGCAAGAGCAGAAAATGTAACAGAAAGAAGAATGTATATATCTCTTTTTTGTTTCTTATCTACTGATACCAAATTATTGTTCCTTGTTTAAGTGATATCCCACAATTAGTCTGATCAGCCCATTTCTCAAATAGCCATTTTTTTCTTAGCTATCACATACTGCTTTTCTTTTATGAAACCTATAATCAGTGAAATCTGATAGTGAGTACACAAACCAAAGCTTAAGCTGAATTGAGTCTAAAAGGTACAGAATATAGCCCAAAGAGATGTGCTCAGAGTTTGAGCTACTCTCACTAGTTCTGTGGAAATGATGAAAGACCTCCATTAAGTGAAATCAAAGCAAAATTGTAGGATAATCTCTTCTGATCCAAGGGCAGCTGTTCACATATAACTTTAAAATGCTGAAATTTTTCATAATTCTTTAGTTTTTTTTACATTATTGTTTCTACTCCATCAGAAGTTTGTGATTATGTGATGACGATTGCTAGCTACAGTGGCAACCCTCACATTGAGTGGGATTCACTCCTAGGCTCCTTGTGTCTGCAATTTTTTCCAAATGCATTATAGTTGAATAGTGCAGTGTAACTGAATGCGTTTCAAAATTACGATTTAAAAAAAGGAACTTTGATGTCAATCACACATCTTAGTATTCAACTAAGTAAGATGGCTACCAAAATTAGACAAAAAAAGTATATATTTTATTAAATTATTTTATTTCAAAATATAGTGATAAAAGAAAACATACTAGGATTTTATTTTGGTGCATGGCAGAACAAGAAAAGCCAGGATTTTAAATTCCTTCTAGCCTTTTTTAAAATTTTTTTTTAAATTTTTTCTTAAAATTTTATTATTAGTTGAAGCAGTTACTTCACCCTCTAAGCAGAACAAAGATTACTTTCTTTCAATTTCTAATTTCTTTAAATTTCTAAGGACCCATCATAAAGCATAAGAAGAAACATAATCAACAAAAAAGCATAGCACCTGTAATTATTCTGCATGTCAATTTGTGTTTTTACAAGGTCAATATTTTCAGAATACTGGAATGCTGATATGCTTATGTTGTAGATTTCTACTTCCTAAGGATCCATTTAAATGTTACTCCTAGTTCAAAGCAGTTAAAAGGTCATCAACTCCCATCTGCTTTTGCCAATGAAAATTCAACTGGATGATACATTTATCTAGAGATTGTTTCAGTTCCTGTGATCAGTTTCTACTGATGAGTGAAATTAATAATATGGATAAACGCTTGAGCATTCCACTTGAACTGTGGAATGCTTGTGGAAGTGTGGAACTGTGGAACTGTAGAATGAACTGTGGAAAACTTGAACTGTAGGGTTATATGGAATGAAATTCAGTTTCCCAGATAAAGAACAAAGGTGTTAACAATTTGAAGAAAGACCAGGAAATATGACCACTCATGATCATATTTTGTGTTGCCAGCAGCTTTTTGTGATGCCAAGTTTTTAGTAATTTCTTTTCTTCCTTTTTTTCTTTTTCCCTTTTTTTTCTTTTTTTTTTTTTTTTGGTAACAGTACCAAAAACATGAAAGGAAACAAGACCCTATCATTGCATCAACGTCACTGGTTTGTGAAATATTGAACAAACAGTGACTAAACTTTGACAAACCCTTATAATTTCAACAAAATCCTGTTATTTTATGAGTTGTGTTAACGAGTGATACATTTCAACACTTATGAAATGAACTGTTGTACTTATATAAAAAAGCAATACATGATGTCTGTATTTCTTTCTCAAGAACTGGGAAAACTAAAGGAGATGTGAATTTCCTTTCTGAAATACGGAACTGTTTGCAGAAGTAAAAAAAAAAAAAAAAGCAACAGATAACAACAAGCCAACACACAAAATAAAATCCCACACCCTGCATATTAATCTTTTTAACATCATTATTATCTTGAACATCAAAATTACCTGTAGATGTTATATCCATGACTAAGTACCAAGTTGTATGAAAGAGTATTTTCTTTGATAAACTTTGAATTTGCTGTTCTTTTTATTACATATAATCTTTTTAAATTCTAAGAGCAGAAAACCACAGTTTATTTACTTTCTGTGATTCGATTTTGGTGTATTATTTGTTTCTTTCTAAAGCAAATATTCCCAATTCCTCTCAGGTTTTTTCAGCACTTTTTCAATTTTTATTTATGCCTATTTGATGATGCTTTGATACATCCTTTTCCCTCCTTAGCTTTTTTTTTTTCTTTTTAAAATTCATAGCACATCAACAAATGTTTGCAATTTATTTTCTTTCATTTATATAGCCAAATAAGTAGATCAGGGATATATTTTGCTGAGAAAGGAAAACCGTGTAAGACTAGTGACATTAATGGGAAAATACAGCTTTTTTACAATGAGTAATATATCCTACTTTTTGGACACTTTTTAAAAATACTGTGTAGAATTATCACGTAATTTAATCTTTAGCAGGTTTCTCTCTATTGACTACAAACCAGCTTGTCCATTCTTGCTCTTATATTGAACAATCATTTCTTGTAAGGCAATGGAGTTGTGATCTACAAAAATAGGAACCAAAAGTAGTATGGTAAATGAATTTCATGTAATTCAACAAATATTTTAAATCAAGAAAATCCTAACAAAAAGCTACTTAACTCTTCTATTTTCTGTGACCTGTTGAAATGATTAAATGGTGTGAAGCATTTCTTGTATTGTCATAAAAAATTAGTTTAAATACAGTGTCAACATTTTTTCAAAAAAATATTAGGCAATTCCCAAGAGCCTCGTGAAACTAATACAAACCTTCACTTACTTCTCAGTACAGAAATATCTATGATTATTATAGAAAACACATGAAACAAATGGTCTCTCTGTACTGAAACACTTTCAAGGCTTTCGAAACCCTAATTTGTTGCAAATCAGACTAAATTAGAGCTTAAAATGAGAACATTGCTACCTTGCACTTCATGTAACCATGCTGCATCCTAACAGCGTGTAAGCCATCACAAGATTTAGAGCTCAGCTCAATCAGAGACAACAAAATTAGAAATAAATAGAGAAGGATCAATACAAAGCGTTGTCTGGCATAATGAAACAGCCCTTAGGTAGAAAATCTATTTTATTTCTCTCTCAGCAGCTGTACTCTTTGTAAATCTCTCACCCAAACCAGTACACAGTATGGTTATTTATTTTGTTAAGAAAAAACAGGGAGTTACATGTCTTGTATTACAGAAACACTATTTTGTTGATTTATAAAGTGGTTAACCAATTTAGTTTTTATTGTTAAAGATACTTGTATAAACACTGCTCTTATTTAATACAACATTAAGAATTACCTTGTATTTTTTGCTGTTATGACAATCAATGCTTAGGAGGAAATGTCATCCACTGTGCTTTTATGCAACATCAGAATTTGTACCAGATGTTGTTGAGTCATTCTAATAATGGCAGAAATATAAACATTCCTTATATGACAGAACACTTGGTATCTGGTGCGGAATGCTCAGTGTTATTTCTTTAGTTTCTTTTTTATTTATGCAAAGGCTTAAGGAGAGTCTTGTCTGTCCATACTGGGATTTTTAATTTAGAAACATGCCTCCTTATGTCTCTTTGTGCCTCTCTTTTAGTGCCTTCATAGGTGCTGAAAATTCTGCTTCTGCACATGCCCACAGGTAGCTTAGTCAGGGATGATTTAGAGACAATTTAGAGACCATGATTTAAAATCTATTTTTTATGAGTATTAGGGTGTTCTTAACGCCTTTAAATGTTCTTAAGTGGATGAACTTGGCAGTCTTTCTGGAGTACTATTGACTGGCCCTGTAACTGCAGTGTCTTTAAAACTTGTGGGGAGGCCGGTCTCACTTTTATAAAATATAGGAATGTGAGAAGCTTTCTTCAATTTTCTCTCCTGCCAAAAGGCAATTAAAGTTTAACTCACCCGACAGTACTGTACTCACTCGACAGTACTGTACTCACCAAGCTGATTGCCCTGGACTGTATCTAGATTTGTTGGTTAATATCTACAAAGAGTGTCCGTGATCTCGCTGGGCAACCTGTGCTGGTGCTCAGTCACCCTCACAGTAAAAAGGTGTTTCCTATTGTTCAGAGGAAACATCCTGAGCTTCAGTTTCTGCCCATTGCCTCGTGTCATGTCACTGGACCATACTAAAAAGAAGAGCCTGGCTCTGTTATCTATGTATGGCCCCTTCAGCTATTTATATTCATTGATAAGATCACCCCTGAGCCTTCTCTTCTCCAGGCTAAATAGCCCCAGATCTCTCAGCCTTCTCTTATAGGAGTGATGCTTCACTTGCTTCATCATCTTCATGGCCCTTTTTTGGACTCTGTCCACTATGCCTGCATTTCTCTTCTATGGTGAAGTCCAGAACTGGACCCAGCACTCCATGTATGACCTCAGCAGTGCTGAGTAGAGGGGAAAAATCCACCCCCTTGACATGCTGGCAATACTTTGCCTAATGCAACCCAGGATATCATTAACCTTCTTTGACACAAAGGTAGATTACTCTTTTGGCAAGCTGCTTTCCAGTTGGGTAAAAGATATCCAGCTACTTTTTTTCTTTTCTTTCTTTTTTGTTTTTTCTTTTAAATATGGAATAGCTGCTTTAAATTTCAAATCCCATGAGGTGGAGAGAATTGCCTGTGGGCAAATAGGACTGTGGAAGAAGCAGAAACCAGAAGAAGGAATAGAAGAAGCAGGAACACTGTCAGGGGATGGCCCCTGAGCAACTCCAGAAGACCTGTAAACAGTGCCTGGTGGCCTGACTGATGGAGGGGAATTCCACCCGCCTGGCAGTTGGGGGTTGCAGGGGTGTGTAGGTTAGGAAAGAAGACACATTAGTACTATATAAACTGGTTTTTATAATAAACAATTCTGGTTGCATCACTGACTGGGGTCCATGCCTTCATATGCTAGAATTGCATTCATGTTTCTTATAATATCTGTGAGCATTTAAATCTCTACGCCATTTTGGTCAAAATCATTAGTAAAATAGAAAGGAAGAAATACAGCTTCAACAAAAAAAAAACCAAAATCAAAACGAACCAAGAAAAATTTCAGTTGTATGTTTCCAAGCACACAAAAGGGATGTAATACGACAGAGTTGAGAGTTTAAACTATGGCCCATTTACCTTTGGACTACTTCTGGAAGCTTCATAGTATAACCTATAGTCTGTAGCAAGTCATTCAAAGCATGGACTGTTCTGGATTCTGTTCAGAGCTGTCTAAAGTCCTGAGATGTCATGTGGAGAATGCGAAAGTTGGAGGCATGCTGCCGAGCAAGAGCTCAGCTGGTGTTCTTGTGTTTATGGGACAGAGGCCTTGAGATCAGTAAAACAATGTCCTTCTATGTTGATGTGTGTGTGGTGTGAAATGTAACAAACAGATATCAGTGTACCAAAATAGTAATGTTTTGTTAGCTAGGCGGGATAAACATTTAAATGTAGCCAATTGTATTGTTCACAACAGTGTATGGACATCCACTTGTAACCTATCTGTTTAAAGAGCACAACGTGTCATCAAAAGACAGAAAGTATATATGCTGGAAAAGTGAAACGATAAATGTCGTTGCTTCACCACTTAGTGGAGCCTGTGCCTCAAGTGCCACGATGTCATAGCTCATTTACCCAGATAAAACATATTTTGAATAAAGTTCCAAGGGCAAGATATTTGAAAAAAGGGTGTTGCATCACTACCACATTGATACATTAATCCTTTTCTTAGAATTACTTTATAGAGCTTAAATAAATCAGTTAATGCTGGTCATTTATGTCTCTCAGCTGCCATAATACCCATATTATGAAATCTACTTGCAAGGGAAAAAGAAGACCCTCTTTATTGTTAATTCTCCGGTATATGTTCATTTTCTCCAGTAAACTTATTAATAGGTCTTGAGCCAGCCACAAAACACATTAGTCAGTCAGATGGCCCTTACCACCACCAATAGCTGAAATAAGGGCAAGGAGCAATAGCTTTTGTAAGATTTTGTAAGGTTTTTCTAGTAATCAATCTTTCTCATACTGGAGCAGTTTCTATTTCTTATTGCTTCAGAAGTGACTGCTTTAATATTCAGGCTGCTCTTGTTTAGAGGTCAAGAATATGTTAAAGTTACAAGTATTAGTTAGATTGGCGGCATTAAAGAATCATCTAGCAAGTAAAAAAGGTAGATTCTTAAAGGCAATTTAGGACAAGTATGAATTGAGTATGATTGCTATAGGAGTTGATTACTTAGCATACAACAATATTGCTGAATACAAAAATATTGCTGAACTTTGCATACTGCAAAGTGCTGAACTTTGCAAATACAAGGCCTCAAATTACCAAAACAGATAACAATTTTATATCCAAGACTGTAGAAGACAGTTTTCATGTGTTTGATCTAACCTTTTGAGCTGTGTTTCAAAAAGCGTGCTTAAGCTTTGTTGCAGTTAATATGCAACAAAAATCACACAACTGGATTTTCCTTGATGTTTTTTGTCAAAACAAATAAAACCAATCCTATTAATTTAAAGTTGTGATTTGGTCAAATAATTTCATGTATGCTTTTGTCTTATTCTGCATAAATTATTTATCTTTCATTACATAATCTAACAAATGTGGGTGCATTTTAATCCTTACTGCACATAGGCAGACTAAAAAGCAATAGTTTCTGATAATTCTAGTATCAGATATTAAGAGCAGAAAGTAATATGACCAGGAGCAGCAAATGGAAACTATCTGCTTAATTTTCATTCTCTTAGGAAAAGCCCCCTGAGCTATCACCTCTTCCTCATCTGCTCAGAAAGCTCAGAAACAGGCCATTACCTTCTGACTTCTCAGCTACCATATGCTATAACATTTTGTCATTTTGTCTGTCTGCTTGTCTATTTGTCTTTCTTCCATGGAAATGGAAAGACAGGGGAAAAAGCAATAAAAAAAATTTATCAGAGCTATCTCAAAAATCTTTTACCAGAAATTATAAATCTAAAATACTGGCTTTTATTCTTTATTTTATATCTGCAAATGTTTCTTAAAGGTAAATTTAGGACAAGTATGAATTGACTATGAATGCTATAGGAGTTGATTACTTAACATAAAACAGCATTGTGCTGAACTTTACAAATATGAATTTAACATCAATTCTGTCATTAAAATGTGTTGTTAAAGAAGTATATTTCTCCCATATACTATTATTTTGCCTCACACATGGCTCATTTAGATCTTTCCCATCTCAAAAATTTGAATTTAACATATAGTTTTAATTTTTTATGATTGATCTTTTAATCATTTTGATATCTGAACATTTTTTATTTTGTTTCAATGTAATACTTGTTAGAAATGGAGTCCAGTATTTCCCACTTGAGTCAGAATTTATATCCAGTCAAATGAGGAATATGACTTAGTATGGTCTGACTATGGAATTCGAATTTTTTTTTCACCTGTTTATTTTCATATGAGAAGTTTTTCAGAAATGCAGTAGCTGAAGAAGTTTGATTACATTTTCTCTGAATACTCAAAGACACAAACAAACCTAATCCCAAAAATCAACCAAAAAACCAAACCCTGTAAAAAGAACTGAAAATATTGGGAACGACTTTAAAAAGGTAGACAGTAAACTGCAATTCTGTCATCAAGTGGTAGATTGGAAACTTTTATCTCACCTTATGCAAAAAAGAGAAGGATAACTAAATTGAAACAGCAATTTTACATCTAGCAAAAGAAAACAATACATAATTGATTAAACACCAAAGCTTTCTTAATATGTGCCTAATAATCTTTGAAATCTGACTATAAAAAAGGGATCAGTAATATATACATGCATAGACATAATCCAGAGTATCTACAAATACATAGTGTCCAATATAATTAATATTGAAAAAAATTAGTTGGAATTAATACTAATTCTGGTAATTCTAAATATTAGTGACATTCCAATGAATGGAAACTGTCTTTAGATGAATTTTTTTATAAGCACCTTCCGGAATATTTTTCACATGGTCTCCTGTGCAGCTGGCACAGACTCTTGATGGAGACAAGTAATTGGACTTGACAGATAGGTAATCAGCCCTGTATGACTAATTATGCATTCTTCACCAGGATAATTTTCTATATAAACACCTACAAAGCATTTAGATTTTATCCTTTGGAATTTTTTATCTATCCTTTTATTATACACAAAATTACAATGCTACATGTTCTCTAACTGTGTTGTATTGTTTTTCTTTATTTGTAACTTTTAATAATAGAAATAGTTGGGTGTTTTACAGAGATTCTTTAACACTTTTTTCCCATTCACCTTAATTCTTAATATTTATGGGAGAAAAATTGTAATCTATAAAAAAGATAATACTGATACTTACAGATTCATCTCTCAGATTTATCTTCAGATGTTTGTCTCTCAACCTTTTGCAATGTATTTCTTCACCCTGTGCATACATATTTTCACCATAACTTGTGGAAATTTGTCTTTCTATGAAATGCAGCATGATGTCTAATGTATTTGCACACACCTCATAGTGACCTACAATCTTGATACCCTTATGGGCATTTTTACCTCATCCTTCGAAATTAAAGCTAAATTGGTATTTTTTTCTGAGGTTTTTAATTTTTGAATGCATTAAATTTGTATGCCATTGTTTTGAAGAACACGACCTTTCCAGGATGGTAGTTCATAAGAGCTTTTTTCTTCTTTGCCCTTTGATGACATTTGTGTATGACACATTTTAAATTACAGACTTTACTCTGTACTGCCTCTCTATATAAAGCTCTTAGTTGTTTTTTTTCAGTTTAACAGTTCAGAACTTTTAATTGTGATGTCTTTTGCTTCTTTTTAAAAACACAGCTGTTATTTAGGGGTTTTTAGAGTTCCTTGATCCTGAAGCTCACTTCATGTCTTTTATGAAATTCTCATGTTTTTTTATGACATACAGACAACTGTTATGGATTCTTTTATTATTTTTTACAGTTTTGTTTATTTTGAAATTTCAATCTGTTATATGTGTATCTATCTTTTTTTTTTTTTTTAACCTTCAGTGTGTCATAAATACTGTCATAAAACCACACAAAGCTTATGCAAGCTGTCATTCGAGTAAGTTCTATGTAAGTTTTCTACTTTTGGTACCTATTAGGATTAGCAGGAATAAACCACACTGCTAAAATAGGTTCTGACTTTACAATCTGTTTAATTTAATAATGAAAGTAGGATTCTGGACAAGGCAGCCGAGACACAGAATTTTATATACCCAGAAGAGACTCCATACTCTTGGAACATCTAATCCAATAGTGTAATGGCAAGGCTGGGCTTGGTGTTTGAACAGTATATGATGATCTTTGATGTTCAACATTTTCTTGCACTACACATTGAGGAATTGTGCATTTGGGTTTGATCTGATGTGTAAAACACAAAATTAGAAGTTTGTTTGTAATTTGAATGCCATATGGAGATAGGGCAGTAGTAGCTGAAAATTGGATACTGTCCACCCACCTTTCAACACTGTCACAGTAGATTGCAGTTGCAAGGTTTATAGCTGTAATAATGTTGTATCTGTCTGACCACAATCTAATGCCTGTATCCATACTTTTGGATACCTGACAGTTACAAAAAATAGTTGTCCTTCACATTACAAATGCACTTAATGATAACCTACTGCAATTTTTCTTTCTGAATGAATAGATTAAATTTTTGCTCACTACTCACATTTGTAGGTGTTCCAATGAAGGACAGAACAATGGAAGCAGTCAAATTAATGATGTGTTATCACCTGGTAACATGAGAAAGGTGTAACATTTTTAATAGCAGAGACTAGATTAATGTCGTTTCAGCCACAAGGAGCTGGGAATCAATTTCAATGCTAATCAGTGGTTTAAAGAATAGATTAGCAATGCAGTAAATGCCATTAACCTTTCAAGCACTGCCACTACATGAAGCTTCCTGCAGAGGCATAAAGCAGTATGCAGCTGTGACACAAACAGAGCACATCCAGTACAAAAAAGTGTTGAATCATTTCTCGATCTATTTTATGGCAAATTATGCTCTGAACAAGCTGAAGTCTTAAAAAGGAGAAAAATCTTACTTTTTAACAGAAGACGTCACACAATTATAATAAAATGTTTACTTATGAGTTTGACTTTTCTGAATTATGAAGCCCCACCGAAATGTTTGAATAAATTATATAATATTCACTGGCATGAAGTTCACTTTCCAAAATATGATGGTTTTTTTTTAAACTTCATGTTGAAAGGATGTATAGTGAAATATTTATGTGGTTTTTAAAACTACTGTGCACACATAATAATTGAGATATATTTTAATATATTACTTATGCGTTTTCTCATCTCTGCTATTGGAGATAGTGACTTTGTATAAATAGGTGCCATTATCACAGTGTTCCCCTTAATGATATCAGCATAAAGAAAAACCATAGTGTTACAATGGTCAAGAAAAAATAATGTCCTCTTGCATGAGACCACAAACTCTACTGGTACTGGAAGAACTGGGTTTCTGTCTGTTATGGTCTCCAAGATTGACTGTACACCACTGGAAAAGAGAAGGATCTAAACAGTGATGACAAATGACTTTGAAATGTCTCATAGCCTTAAAATATTTGGTCTTATCTATATCTGTGACTCATTCAAGTGTATAAAAAAGCATTAAAACACCAAAGCATTGTTTTTTTTTTTTAAATAATCCTCCCACAGTGATGAATAAATATGAAGTAGATAGGTTGTTCTCAGATAGGACTCATTAGTTTTGATAAGAACTTGGCAGTACAATACACGTAAGACAATTCATGTAGTATTTTCTGTTATGCTCACGAAACATCATTTTCTGAGTTATAAAAATATTATACTGGTATCAACATTTTAACTCAACTATCATCTCATTTTTAATCCACAAAAGGGTATAAGTTATAAAGGTATTTTGCAACAACAAACATTCTATGTGTAAAGAAGTTCTGCTACCTTGTAGAACAAAACAGAAACTTTAATTCCCCTTGTATAAGGATATAGATCTTAAGAATCTAAACTTTAATTTCTCCTATTTTATTCACTTTTTAATGTTCAGTCAGAATGGTGAGATGAGGATACATGTTCACCAAGCTGTTTTAGTCCTGGTATTCCATCGTTTTGAAAGCATTGTTGATACAATCAATGATTATAAATTATTCATCTCACTTAATTAGGCTGAGGAAAAATTGAGAAACTTCAAACAAAACTATTTTAAAAGGATTTAATGCTTAGAGTTTCCAACTCTTCTTCATTTTTAAGTATTCTAACATTTATTTCCATCCCCATTAAGGTCAATACATCAATATTTCATATGTTAAAGATATAAAAAAATTAAATTAAAAATTAGTCCCTCAAGTGCAGATTGTTCCCTAAGCATGGTCTGACTTTTGTTTATACAATTTTTCCTCTGATGTAACTGAAAAAATGTTGTTTTGTTGATATGTTTTGCCGCTTAATCAAATGGTTGTCATAAATACCAATTTCATCAAAAATTCTGTATATTTATTTGGGGAAGATTTCAGGTCAACACTATGAAGCAAAAAGAAATGGTTAATGATGCACTGACTCCTAGGCTTTGGTTTATTAAATGCAGATCTTTAGCGGCTAAAGGCTACCTTGTGTGATTATATGAATTATTAGCCTTTAAAAGGCACGAATAAATATGTCATATGAACTACATGACTTCTCTCAAAAAGCAACTTAAGGCCATTTGAAAGAAGAGCCCAAAAAAAATTTGAATTGAAAACACTGTACTCTAAGCCACTGTTAAACCCTGTCCTATCCCCAATTCCAGTACTAAGTCAGGTTATGTTTAATCAAGAAACTGTTTTTAGAAGCTGGAAAAGAGTGAATTGTGAAAGAGGGCAGAGTACAGAAAGTATGTTAACACAGAAATGATCAAGGACAATGATAGTAATTCTAGACAAAGGGAGGTTGAACATTTTGTGAAATTTAAGACGCAAGAAGAGAGGAATAATATTAAACTTGGGGTTTTTACTCCTGTTTTTTACTAAGAAAGTTTTTCTATTTTTCTTTTAAAAATGAAGTGAATGATATCAACTAAGATGGAAAGTTTTCCATTGATAAGAAAAATTCTGCACTTAATAGGCATTTGGTACAGTGTCAAATGGCAGAACAATGGTTTTCATCTGAAGAACATTTTTTCATCAAAACATCTTAGGTAGATAAACTACAAGAAGAACTTTTGAAGTAAGCAGGTACTGAAACAGCAATGGAAAAAATTAGCTGGACAGCTGAATAAAAAAAGTACTTATCTTACTCTGAAATGGGAATTTTGGCAAAGTTATAGTATCTTTCATCCCCACTCATATTCATGCATAACAGAAGTTCTGTTCTCACATTTTCAGGAAGTAAAATATAGAAACTTGATTAAAAGATTTCAATTCTTTCAGACATAGACAAGTTCAAATTATGTTATAGATAAAATAACATAAAAATATGACCTAAATGCAACACAGATGTTTACCACCAGAGGAGAAGATGTATTTCCCCTGGACTAGTGACCTCTTCATTGGCCTCATGCTAATAATAAAGCATATTTTTTTACAATCAGGAGAGCTATGCATGAAGGGTGAAGACATTAAATACAGGTAGTGAAAATATGAAGTATCTACGAATTTGTCAAAAGTTAAATGTATATATTTGGACTACATAAAGAGGGATGCAAATCCCTGTTACAAGTTAAAATAAAATGGTAGCAGCAATTAATAAATAAAATGACAGTTATCTGAGATCATGTATCTTCAGCTAATTGAAAGAAATGATAAAGACCAGGGAATTGTTAAATCTCTAATGGAGATTTTATAAAATAAAATAAATATAATAAAGCTATTATTTTATAAAATAAAATAAATATAATAAAGCAAAGTATGGTGAATTGAAATAGATCAAGATACCCTGACCATAGGACAAATCCTTGTCAAATAGAGTTGCAAGTCAATATTGATTATTTACTACTTCATTAATTATGTTGATAGAAGATATAGTACAAGACTTTTGTTGAAATACTGAGTTCAATCCAGAGTAATAAACTATAAGAGTAATAGAAATGATAATAGAGTACAATACAAATAGAGTTATAAGGCAAATCCAGTGTCTTTGAATACTTAAACTGGATTATTAAAACACTGTAAAAATTATCAAAAGTCAAAATTATCCTGGAATTCTTAGATTCCAATCCAGAATAGGCTGAAAAGAAATAACTTTAAAATGCACCTGACAAACTTGCACAACCTTTTCCCAGACATGCTCAAAATTGCATGCTCTCCTCCATTTTTTTTTTTCTGTTCATTTGGGGTTTTTTGGGGGGTTTTTAGGCAGCTGAATTTGTTTCAGAGTCAGAATTTAGAACCAGAGAGTAACTGATGTCTCCCAGACAGGGCAAGAAGTGAAAAAAATCTTAGCCATGGCCAAAGCTTTGTACTGTATTTTTCCCAAGGAAGTAAATACGACTTTAAAAGTGTAAACCTAAGCCAATGCTTTCTCTACACTTAGGACATGGAATTGTGCAACTACTTATTTTGAAAATCAAAATTAATTTGTACATTGACTAATAGCCAATGTTTATCTCTAGTACATATAAATATACATCACATATGTTAGGATGAGAAAATAATTTCTTCCCATGTTAATTGGATACTTTTCTCTAAATACATGCATAAAGCTAAGAAAAGCATAGAGAGGTTTTCTAAAGAATAAAATACTTGAATACTTGTAGATAATTGAACACAAAGATAAATCAATCAGCCACTCTAATAATGAGCTACTAGTGGTATTTTCCTGCTTTAAGGTTTTTTTCTTTCCACCTTAGATTTACATTCAAGCTCTCAATATTTTTTGTCTCTTGCTAAATTAGAAGCAGACAGAATGTCTTGCACATGACAGATATCATGAAATCTGCTGGAAACTGTTCTTCTATAACTCTCCATATTGTTATCTACAACTATTTTATTTTCTACTTTAGTTACGTATTCATCTATCACTTTACCCCTAAGTTAGGTTCAAACTAGCATGATTTCTCCTTTTTGCTTTATTTCAATACTTTTCATTGTGTTCCCTCAGAAAAACATTGTAACTAGTTACTAATATTATATATGTGGGTTGGGTGATTCATCAGCTGGTGAATCTATCTCATCACCTGTGAATAATTTTATTGCCATCACTTTTAATTTAGGTTCCAAAGGTTAACAATACTGTAACATTAAGTTCTTAGCTTGTTTTAAAGATCTCTAGGTAGGTTATTTGGGAACTATAGGACAATACAGATCATAGTATAGATACATAGAATACATATCCTATCAATTATTTTTAATGACCTTGATACAGAACTATAATGTGCACCAATCTACAATTCTAAATTGCTTGTAAACTGCCCTAAAAAACTAGGTTTTAAGGTTACTTTTCAGAAGGTTCCTTTTAATTTGCATATCATTTGTCTTAACATTATTGGTCAGTCAGAATTTTTCTTCTTAACACATAAAACAAAAATATAAAATAAAATGAAAGAATTAATTTTTACATTAAACTTAAATGAAGGCATACTGGTATGAAAATAGTGGAATGTTTTGTGCATGACTCAAAAAAATGACTTAAGAGTTGATGCAGATTAAAAGAAATGCAACCCCCCACTTACACTGTAAACAAAGTCTTTATATATTTAGAATGATAAGAATGTATTTGACAAACATAATTTTAAATATAACTAAAATCATTAGGATCTTAAGGGAATTGCTTCAGAGCAACAGAGCAACACAGGGAAAGGATGATCTTGTTTTTAAGGTGGTAAACTGGACTTTGAGGAGACTGTATTTGGTTTTGTCCTTACCATAAGCTTTGCTAAGCAGTAACTGTCTTTAATCAGGGCTGTGGGTCCTTGGCTCACTTGAGCTAAGTATGTGAAATAATCACAAATTAACCACAAATATTCTCCTCGGGAAAAAGCAAAATATTTATTAACTCCTAAAAGACTTTGTGTTTTACCTCAACATATTTCAATGCACATCATCAAGTACAGTGAGAATTTCATTCAAAGCCTGTCTAAAACACCAAGTGGCTTTGCATTGATTTAGTGGATGTTGGATTATATGCTAAGAGACTGTTCACCAGGAACAGCATCAAAGAGAAGCCCTTTCTAAGATCTGAGATCTTACTTTAAGGAAGATGGAAGGAAATCCAGTTCTGAGCTCCCCAGTTCAAGAGGGACAGGGAGTTACTGGAAAGAGTCCAATGAAGGGCACGAAGATGATTCAAGAATTGGATCATTTCCCTTATGAAGAAAGGCTGAGAGAGCTGGGACTTTTTACTCTGGAGAAAAGATGGCTGAGGGGAGACTTATTAATGCCTATAAGTATCTAAAGGGTGGTTTGAAGGAGGAGGGAGACAGACACTTCAGTGGTTGCCAGTGAGAGGACAAGGGGCAACGGGCATAAGTTGGAACATAGGAGGTTCCACTCAAATATGAGAAAAAAGTACTTTACAGTGAGGGTGACAGAGCCCTGGAACAGGCTGCCCAGGGGGAATGTGGATTCCCCTTCTTTGGAGACTTTCAAGACCTGCCTGGATGCAGTCCTGAGTGACATGCTCTAGCTATGGGCAATCCTGCTTTGGCGGGGGAGTTGGACTAGATGATCTCTAAGGTCCCTTCTAACTCTAAAAATTCATTGAAATTCAGTGAAATTCCGTGAAACTGTGATGTTTGAAAAAACTGATGGATTCTGAAATTCTATTGATATAAAAAAAGTGAGGTTCAAAATGTAGAAAACCATTTTACATATCAGTGGCAGGAGTGACTGAAAATTAATGAAGCTCTGCCCATTTGCATCAGCTGAGGCTCTGGCCCTTTTCAGTTTTAAAGATGAGTGTAATGTGAGTATGTACATTCTAAGCTTAATAGTAACTTTTAATGTGAATCTTGCGATAGTTCTATTAAACTAAGTAGAACACCAGAACATTTATATTAATTATTCCAATCTTCTCCTAAATAGTGTTTTAGTCTGTTCATAAGTCTGACAATTTCTACACTTTTAATGAACTCCTAATGCAATGAAGAAAGTTGAAATTTTTCTTATAACCTCTGTTGGTGAAATCTAGTTTCTCAGAAAATATTCTACCATGAAAAATTGTGAACAATGGATTTTAAGCATATTCTTTACAAAATTTTATAATTCAAAAGTCATCTGCAGAAAAGAAAAAGTATTAAATATGCTGGTAATGATCCTGTTATTATGTATAGTTAGTGTTCAACACAACTCGCATTCTACAAGTATATCCCTATCATTATAATATGCTGAACTTTTCTGAATATGAAGTTGGAAAAACAGTTTAATCTAAGAAATTCTGTATTTCATGGTTCACGAATCCCAACTACAACTGTTACCCATTTTTCCCTCTAAATTTATAAAACTGTGACAATCTGTATGGAGAGAGAAAAAGAAAAAAACAACAACAAAAAAGCTACCATAAATTCCTCAGATGAGGAAAAGTTTATAAAAGAGTAAAAGTATTCTGTTTCAGCTTCACGTGACTTACATGTTTATTTTTCTCTATTCAGTTTGGTTTTTGAAACAAAACAAACAAAAATTTAAAAAATCTTTGTAATACCCTGAACTTCTAAAAAGAGGTTCAAAATAACAATAATGTTTTTCTTTTAAATGAAATAATTACTTTTATATTTATTAAATTATAAGTAAATGATCTCTGTATTTATGAAGTATTTATAATTTAAGAAAAAGAGACTTTTTCATTAGAACAGACCACTTTTTACTCTTCATTTTACCACACTGTTACCGGCTTAGATCCATCTAATAAAATATAACAGAATCACTGAAAGAAATCCTTCTAAACAGTGACCAAACGCCCTAATCAGTTGCCACCTTCATCAAAACCATCAGCTTGATGCTTGTATATTTGACTCTGACACATCTTAAAGTATTTTTACATTTCCCTTACCCATTTTGGAAACTGTTAACTATTTCTATAAGAAAGGAAAACTTTAGCAATGACAGAAAAAACATAAAATAGTATTCTGTTCACTTCCAAATTATTTCTTACCTCTAGTCACCTTTTCTGTTTCTGTACAGAGATTCCTTTCATAGCAGCTTATTTCAACAAGTATTTTAGATCCTATGAGCATTCACAGCATTAGAAAAAAAAAAAAAAATCTTGTATAGTTGCAGAAGAAAGGGTTTTACTCCTGATACTTTGATTCCACAGAAACTACATTGTTTAGTGTGAGAACTCAGGAAATCAAACTCTTATGTTACTAGTGCAAGGTTTATCATATAATTCCATTTTTAATACTTATTTTTTTCAAAAGAAAATATAGCATAAAGAAAATATAGATAATTCATCAAGTACACTGAAAAATATGAGAGTATTTATAATACAGAAAGTTCAGACAGCTTACAGCTTCCAGGTACATTCATAAACGTCTGATCAAATTTGTTGTGTCTCAGATAACTAATGGGTTTTAAAAGTAATGATCAGATGCAATCTGATGTAAAGACCATCTTGTAATCAATATACTGCCCACTGTCTCTAACTGGGGGGATAGGGTTGATGGCTTTATGTCATGGCTGAGTTGTGACAGGAATAAAAGGAGTGTTAATGTCACAAGGAGTAGTTGCAAAGGGCAATTCCTTCTCCTTCACATCAGTGTTTTAAACTTTAGGAAAATCAATCCTACATGGGTTTGTTCTACATTCGGATCAAAGGTGTTATAAGCAAACATTAAGGATACCACTACTATATTTGCTAACACAACCAAGGGATTCAAGACCTATCCACTGTGGATGAGTAGGTAGTTTGTCTGTGGAACTGATGTCAGTGGTCAGATACGATTCAGATAAGATAGGAGCTATTTGTTCCAGTAGCTTTGTTTCACTGAACATCTCCAAGATAATGACAAGATATCACAGTTTTATAACAACAAAAAGTCAAGCATTTGTTAATGTGTGCACTACCTCCCTAAACCTGCATTTTCTTTTCTAGTACTTGCTAGTTTATAGCCATTTGGAATCAATTCTGTATTTATAGCGTTTAATGTGTTAGGTATCTAGTTCTTATAGGTTATTTAAATTACTAAATTCTATTAAGTCAAAGTATCAGCATTTAACATATTATCATAATTATAGAGCTATGTTGACTTCCTTATTAATAAAAATCTTTTCTATCTTGTAGTTGAGATGTCCTAACCTCACCCAACTGTCTTCTGCTTTTCTTCCATAATTAACAGCAAAAGTCATCACAGCTTCTGATTCAGTGGAAGCTAACTTATATGTGAGGATACTTAAAAGCAATGTTCTAATGCCAAGTAGAGTTATTAGACCTAATTTTTGTGTGCATTTTTTTAAAAGTTTAAATAAAGGAAGAAACAAAAAAGCTTTCCAAGCTTCATACTGATATCCATGCATATTAGCATTTGCTTTCAAAATGTATTCCCAGGCCAACCTCCATAGGTAATTCTCTCAAATCAAGAATGATAATAAAATTATGAAAGCTTTATATGGACTTGATATACCATATTTATCTTCCCACAAGAGGACAAGAAATGCAGTATTGTTTGTTAGATAAAATCTGCATTCTTTCTCAGAAAACTTTTTAATGTATTTGATTTACAGTATATTTTATCCTATTTCCATATTCCCTTTAGAATTTACTCCTTTAAACAATATTAAGCAACTGAAAGTCGGGAACAGTTCTGATACTGAACACTGGGAAGTTTTCCAAAACTACTTTTTTCCCCGACCTGATCACTCAGACTTTGTTCTTTCTTCACCAGACTCCCACACAGTGAAATTATATAGAAAGAAGGCTGACTATGAAGAAAGCAAGTTTAGTTTAGAGAGAATTTATTTCATGTTGTTGGTGACTGTATGTTCATGCCACAAAGTAGACTGCAGATTTGAAGTTCTAGTAGGTTCAGAAAAGAGATTTCTCTTCTTTGGTCATCTGAACAGAATTAGAACTCCTAATGTGCCAGAAATTAATTTTATTTATTTAACAAGTTAAACATAAATCCACTTGCGTGTCCCTGCATATCCTATTATAAGCATAAGTTATTTTCTAGTAATTAGATTTTTAAATAGATTTAAAAGAAACATTTTACCAGTCATCAAACACACTGTTATGAGTTCTGTTGTAGTATGTACCAGGCTGAGAAGGTTATCTTTCAAAGTGAAGATAAATTCCCTAGCTTATGAAAGCATTGCTCCTCCTAGAAGCTACCTCAGTTCACGAAGTTCTTAATTTATTGATCCTTATGAAATCTTTTGTTTCAGGTTTTCGTGAGAACAGTGTTTATATTCTTGCTTTTCATTTGCAGATGATGAATCTGTTTAGAATTTCTGCAAGGTATCTCATTTCATCCAGTTAATAATTTGTACCCATTTGCATTCATATTCTACTTAGACACAGTAACTTCTGATTTTTTCCTTTAGGAATATGTTTTTAGATGACATATTTACAAAGTCAAACACAAAGTGTTGTTCTGGACATTACCTATTCAGTCATCTCATCTAGATGATTATTTTGGCTCATCCTATTTGTCTGATCCAAAAAATCCTATTACAGGATGCTAGTTTCGAATTATATTTTTCCATTTCTGAATGCAACTTGAAAGTCAGGAGAACTAGTTATACATTGATAAATTGAAGAGGAAGGCATGTTTTTGGCTTATAGCAGGATTATTTTTTAAAAAAAAAATGTTCTCTAGATATTTTCTGATTTTTTCTATTGATAAAAATGTTAGTCATATTGTCTTAGTCTTTGCAAAGGCAGTAAGATTTGGTTTTTGTTTCTCGGATTTATGCACTTAATGAGGATAGAGAATACAAAAATGGAGGTACAACAAAATGATAGAAATCATGTAGTGAGACAAATTTATTCTCTCTCCAACACACTGGGCATATGGGAGTCATATGGATAATGCATATTGAAGACTTTTGGTTACAAACAGTTTAGTTAGCATCTCTTCCCACAGCCTGATTCTGAACATAGCAGTCAGCAGTAAAATTTGCACTGTCATGGGTTTTCAAAGTAATGAAAAAATCTTCTATGGTGTACTGAATTAATTTTTGACATACACCTACTATGGATTTACAACAATTTATCTTGGCTGCTGAATAAGCCTCCTTTTTTCATACCTCACCACACCACTATTGTAAAGCTTAATTACAATGCTGTCTTTTTTCCATTTAAATGTGTCAGAATTTATATTATAACTTTCACACTTAAGCCAGTCAACACTAAATAGTCATGTCATCCAAAATAGTGTTTCACTGAAGCTGAAAAAATTAATTTTTGTTGCAACTAAGTCCAGTCTCCTGCTGCTTCCTCTTTCCCCCAGGAAGGATATGTTACTACAACGTAACAACACAATTGTTGCTAAAACATGTAGTTCTGAAGTGTTGAGATAAATGTATTTTACTATTTTGTGCCAATTAAACTAAAAAATACATATTAACTTCAATTTCTTGAAAACACATTCTGAATAGTTTACTGGTATTTAGGAATTTTGCAGCAAGAAATAAAATGGTTTGCTTCTAATCTGACAGTTTTATGGTATTTAAATCAAGTTGTGAATCCATTCCACTTTTGCTTTACACTAATTTTTATCTACTGTGCTCAAATCAAATGGCTCCTTAATCAGAAGCAAAAAGTTGTTCTACACTTAAGAACTATTTATCAACTATAATAATTTCTTTAATATATGCTTTATTGCTTTAGAAAATACCAAGTGGGTGAATTCCAGCACCCACACAAGTCCCTGATGATGCTATGGTTTGGAATTTATTTCTTCATTTTAATTAATTACAGAAAAAATGTCTCCAGGGAAACAGATCAAAATAACATTCTCAGTTGTTCTCAGTGGAATAAAACCAGACATATTTAGTGGAGAAATATATAGCTTTAGGTAAAAATTTTGTGGCATTTGTGATTTTATACTCATATTTACCACAATGGAGTATGCAACATTTTAATTGGAATATGTTCTGTTGAAAAGAGCTGCTTTTATTTCATTTTTTTCACTTTCTTCTTTGCAAGTTTAAAGCTCTTTTCTAGAGAAAAGTATTCCTGTGCATAACTATTTTATCAACAATACTAAAGATCATATCAGCTCAGTTATTGATAAACATCATGCCATGAAATATTTTCGCCTGCTGCTCCTGTGACAATCTTATGCTACACACTATCTCCATCAGACCAGTAAAAGATGTAACAGACACTGAGATCTAAAATCTTTGGTTTTAGATTACTCTAACCCTGTTCCTCACTGTCCAATATCCAGGGCCTTGAGATAGCTGGTAAAATACTCGGGAGCACAAGTTATTTTTTCCTTTCCTCTTCCAGTCATGGGCAGTTGCATTGGAAGAAACACACAAGCCCAGTTTATTAATACTTGGCTCTGTGGCTGGTGTCACTGACACAATTTTGTTTTTTTCAATAATGGGATGGCTTACACAGCACAGTAAACTATTCTATGATTTTATGATTTTGCTGTATGGAGTAGGCTTTGAACATTCACTGGAAGACGCCTGGGAAAGCACTGGCAGACTCTTAGTATTTATGTGATTTTACTGTAAAAACAGACTCTGGGGACATTAAAGAAGACACAGTTTTCCAAACTATATATCCATCTTCATCAACAAGCTCAAATTTAGAATATCGTGCTTGAAGGATTTCACCATGGACATTAAGAATGTTGTTTGTCATATCTGGCTAAACTTCTGGTGTCCGTTGTGGATAATTCATGGGACAAAGACAAAGGTGGCATGAAACAGATCTGTATGTTCCATGGTCTGCCACTCACAGACACCCAACACAGATTTGCTATGTAGCCAACCACACAGCTGAAATAGCTGTACTGTTCAAACCCATCCAAAACATGCAAACTCCCCATCTAGGATGTTTTTTTTACTTTTGTTCTAGCACAAGATAATCCAGTACAGACTTTTACCTATGATTAGGTTGAAGTTAGGCCAGTTTCCATTAAATTCCACCTGTAGATGATATTAAATATGATCTTTGCATTTTGAAAGATTTGGAAATGAGATCTTTATATAAGAAGCCTGAAATCTTTCCTTGCAATATGAAGTGTTGTTGGAAGTACTGTTAGCAGTAAACACTTCTGTCTGCAGTGGTGTGACATTATAACGGTTAAGGCATTCCATCAGTCTTCTCAATGGTGTCTTTCAAAATCAACTGACTTAGAAGCAAGGACTATGTTTCAGATCTCAGAAAATCTAGCATTACGGGATGAAGGATGTTAACAACAAGAAAAACAACATGGACAATGAACCACTACAAATGTAACACTTCAATAATTCTGAAGGGTTTTATTTTTCTATAAAATGTGGTTTTTAAGTGTCCTGTTTCCAGTGGGGATGGGGTTAATTCTCCCCAGCATGTAGCAGGCACACAGGTATTCCATCCCATGTGAACCATGACAAGGGGCCAGGGGAAGTGGGGAAGGAGGTCACTGCTAGGGAGCGGGCTGGGACGTCCTGAGTGATGGTATCATAATCATGTTTGTATATTCCTCTGTCCATGTCACTGTTATTTTTTTCATGTTCCCTTTGCTGTTCTGTTAAACTGCCTTTGTCACAACCCACAAGTTTTGCCTTTTTC
Organism: Scolopax mira; assembly: GCA_004320125.1. Taxonomy (NCBI): domain Eukaryota; kingdom Metazoa; phylum Chordata; class Aves; order Charadriiformes; family Scolopacidae; genus Scolopax; species Scolopax mira. Next base: position 67,412 of record BJBW01000092.1, on the reverse strand, counting down.
TTCCAAATCTCCCTTCACAACCTTGGGCGGAGGGAGGGTGGGGTGAGAGAGTGGCTGTCATGGCGTTCTTTTCTTGGCTGTCATGGTGTTCTGTATGAGACTAAACCATGACAACAACTAAAAGCAATTATGTGATAAGATATAAATGGGTTTATTTGTATTTCTATGACTTAGATAGCATACAAAGTTACTACCACAACTCTGTGTGATAACTCATTTATACAGTCACTTATCGTCCACTAATCATCTGTCTGTCTTGTTCTCTGTTAAATTCATTGATATACAAAATTCATTTTTGGCATAAAAGTGAGCCAAAGTAATTTATTTAAGGGTTGGTAAATTAGGAGATAATCCATCCTGGACCTTCCAAATGCCTTGCTGTACATCTTTATCAATGGGTAGTTGCCTCTTTCCTTTCAAATTGATTTGAAGTTCAGAGTTGGTAATCATAAACACAAATGCAGTGAAGAAGGCAGAAGGTTTGTTTTATTTTCCCTTCTCTCCTGTCCTAACAATTAACACAGGAATTACATAGGACACAATGTGATTTGTAATCCCAGTATTATGATTTCAAGAGTTCTCACTCATTGTTGAATGCGAGAGCAATAAAAGCTATCAATCCATAGAAATGAAAAATTAGTTTAAAATATTCAAAAGTTTCACATACAAACATGCTGTTATCTTAAACTCTATATGTTGGATCATCATAGTGTCCATGCTGAATCTTGGAGTTTTAGTCTTTAATGTCCAAATATGTTTTCCATACAATTTCGTTGACTAAGTACCTGATCGTTTTTGTTAAAGAACAAGCTCTTCTTATTAAAAATTCAGAATAAGTTCTTCCTTGATTTTCTTAATTTTCTTTTTAAAACATAAATGACTAACTCAACTAGAACGTGTGTTTGACAGAAATAATTTGAAAGTAATTATACAGAGCCAAGCATTTAAACTCATGGGTAATTTGAATGCAGCTTCTTTCACCCTTTATAATTATGTACTTCTGGTGTTGTGCTATTGAATGAACATTATCCTTTAAAAAATGCAAAGAAAGATGTAACTGTTCAAAATTCACTCTACAGTATGAGACTTCAAGTTATTGCACAGAAGAGGAATGTGGAACAAAGAAAACCATTCTGTGAAGTCCGGTTGCATTTCCAGCAGGGACTTACAGCTCTCAAAACAGGTACGTGAGGTTTTTTTTTTTCCTGTCATAAAAACAACTTCACTACTTTGAGAAAGAATTGTACAGACAGTGTGTCTGTAGACACAGACTTGACACCTATCACCTGAGGATAAGTAATCTTATTTTGCTATATTTTGATTTTGCCTCTCATCTTTCATCAGTAGAGTGAATGAGTGAGATAGCTAACAAATTGATGGATTTTAAAATTAGGTGTATTATTTAAAATTAAGAGATGTTTTACAATCGGTAGAATTGTTTTGGATTTATCTCAGTTAAATTTGAACACAGTTTACAGTAATGTAGCTTCTTCAATGAATTTGAATTCTAGTGATGGATAAAAGTCAGGTCTCCTATCAGACCTTGTTAAGAAAGACAAGAGAACATCCTGCTAATTTTTTACTGGTGTAATGTAAAAGTTATAAATACTGAAATTTCAAGAACCTGATTGTATTGACCTTTATCTCCACATCATATCGGTGGCTATGATGACATAGTGAGATCTTGTAATTACAAACCTGTATTGTTATCGTAGTTCAGGCTACATATCATTTTTCATTTAATTCTGGAGAGATTATGACTTTTTCCAGGTGTTGGCATAAAACTGGATATGGTCAAAGGCAAGTGTTTTATAGGAATTAGGTGGGCAATGAAGAAAAGGAGAAATAAATGTGGTCAACAGTTAAAACAAATTGAGAACATATTGGGAGTGCTTCATAACTGATGAAACTATATTTCAGCTAAATGGAATTAGGGAAATTTAGGAAAATGTTGTCTGCAGTTATACAGAAAACACATGCGCTGATTCATGGTATTAAGACCACTCATAACTTACTAATCGTTGAGTTTTCCAGTCCATCTTTAAAGATAACTTGGAAGAAGTGTTCAGCTAACTTCTGAGTTTAAGACCAAGTTGTTGCTTGGAGAAAAGAATAATTTATTTAAGTAATTTACAGATTAAACACTTGACTTCAGGTCAAAATAAAATTAGAGAGAGATACTTGAAAACTGTAGGTCTCATAATTTGTTTTTTTATCAGGTGCTCTCCATATTTTTTGTGGATGAATCTAACCTTTCTTTGGCAAGAGTCTTTTGCTGGATGTCCAATTTCATGCTGTAGCCAATAACAACTATTTCACTTGTTATCCATCCATTCCAAAAGAAATTGAATTTAATATTTAATCTCTGTGGTTTTACCTGTCATCTAATTTGAAAACAGTACTATCTGTTCATTTCATTGCTGTGACCTTTTCTGTTCTCCCTTCAGAAAAATTTCTGCAAAGTGCTGAATCAGTAAAATTCAAGTGTGCATTGGGACTAGGTCTAGTCTTTCAGAAGGCAAATAATGTTTCTCTCATCTTTGAGAATTTATCCTACACTTACCATTTCATACTGTTTATCTGAACTATTGTGCTTGCAACAGTCCATACCTTTGGGAATTTGTGCTTTCTGTAGTACCTTTGAGAAGGTACTACCTCAAACGAGTGTTCTTAGATTTTGTGGCAAATAATTTGAGAAGACTGTGATTTAAATTATACATTGCAGAATATACAAAGAAACTGCTAGAAGTCTTATGCATAGTGACAATACTTTCTAATAGTGAAGGAGAAACTGGACCATTGGAAGTTCATGGAAAAAGAAGTTAGTCTGTATTCTGAGACTGACAATAGAAAGAAGGCTTTGGAGGATTGGCATAGTGTGCTAAAAATATGTGAAGAATATATTTTAAATTATTGACAAAATCTCATCTTAATTGCAAGGTGTTTATTATATTTGGCCACCTTAGTAATAAAATGATGCAATACAATAAATAGAAAACATACAGTAGATATTATTTTGAAGGTAGAAATCAGCATTTTTCCCTCTTGCATGTGATAGACACAGATGAAACTTCTGTCCACTCAACTTTATGTTACAATGTCACACTATACCATCTATATTATTGAACAAGTGTGTTATCATAGTTGCTGTCATAGGGAGTAGAAAGCTCTCTTGGTCATAGCCGACAGCTTTAAAAATGGGATGGTTTAGGAATATAAATGTATGAAAAAAAAAAAGGTCAGAGGAATGTAACGTATCTCAATTAATTTTTTTCCCTGGAAGTTCCTCGCAATGCACGTATTATTTTCCTATAATATAAATTAATATAATTACCGTTACTGTTTATGAAGTAAGCATATGTTCATTGCAAAGTAAAACTTCAAATAATTACACTTGTTTTCCTTGTAATATTTTTTATTAAATAATTTTAAAGCATTTCACTAATTTTAAGTGTATAATTAAGTGTGCCAAAAGGCACATGATTAATTGAAGCAATTTTAATAATTGTTCCTGTCATTGAGTAGCCATCTGAAATCAAATAATTTGCTGAAGATTCCTGTATCACTGAAGATATGCAAAACAGATGTCAGACTCCTACTCTCATTTTTGGCAAAGAAGGAATACTGTTCCTTCCCAGGAATTTGCTTTGACATCGTATTAAAATAGTCATTACTATTATTCTAAGTAACTAATTAAAAGCTTACAGTTCCTTCTTTACTTTCTTTTTGGAGTCTTCATTTTAAAGAATCCTCACAGAGGCCTCTGCAGATCCTGATGCCAACACATAGGCACCTGAACCCATAGTTTTATAAATATTCATTCAATGGTGTACATAGTACATGTCTTTAGTGTCTCAGGCATCATCTCAACAAAAGTTTGTAACTATTATAACTATAATAGGAACAAAATGTTGTACTTCCACAATATTTTTATTTTACTGATGTGCATGACAAGGAAATACGGTTATCATTTTCCCTTCCCCTTCATTTCTTTTTCTTTAAATAATAATAAAAAAAAAAGTTTTGATGTTATCTTGCTGACAACAGTGCAAGAACTGTACTGGTAAAAGCATGAAACACCGAAACAGTATCTTCATCTTTAAAACAGAATCATAAAATCATTTAAAATAATTTAGTTTGAAAAGACCCTTAAGATCATTGAGTCCAACCATAAACCTAGTACTGCCAAGTCCATTACTAAACCATGTCCCTCAGCAGCCCATCTACACATCTTTTAAATACCCCCAGGGATGGCAACTCAACCACTTCTCTGGGCAGCATGTTCCAGTGCTTGACAACCCTTTTAGTAAAGAATATCCAATCTAAACTTCCCCTGGCAGTACTTGAGGCCATTTTCTCTTGTCTATTACTTGTTCCTTGGGAGAAGAGACCAACACCCACCTCACTACAACCTCCTTTCCAGTAGTTGTAGTTAGCGATAAGATCTCCCCTGAGTGTCCTTTTCTCCAGGCTAAACAACTTTTGTTCCCTCAGCCAATGTTCATAAGAGTTGTGCTCTAAATCCTTCACCAGCTTTATGGGTCTTCTTTGGACAATGTGCCTTTTGTAGTGAGGGGCCCAAAACTGAACACAGTGTTTGAGATGTGGCCTCACTGGAGCTGAGTATAGGGAGACAATTGCTTCCCTAGTCCTGCTGGCCACACTAGTTCTGACACAAGCCAGGATGCTATTGGATTTCTTGGCCATTTGGGCAAACTGCTGTCTCATATTCAGTTGTATTTCTATATGTTATATAGTATTTCTACTATAGTGACAATTTTTACATACTCCTACTCTTGCATGGAAAACTGGTGTATATGAATCACATAGAAATTGGCATTTCTGCCTTTCTGAAATCTGTGACTACTGATCATCGCCTACAGTCATCCTTAAGTTATTTTCTGGCTTCTTGTGTACAAGAACATTAATGATATTTTCAATAAGTTTTCTAAGAATAACTCTAAGCTAAGTTGGTGGATGTTTTCTCTTTGTGTAAAGTGATCCTTCATCCCTTCAGCAAGAACTATAAGTCTCGCTCACAGAGACACCACACACTGCTGTATGACCAGCTGTAATGCAAAACTGCCCCATCTTTGCCTTAAACACTTCACTGTGTTTTCCCTTCACTTAACAGGCAAATCAAACTGAACAGAATGCAATGTTCCTTTCTGTCTCCAGCTCTTAACCACATTTGGGGAATTATGGATTGTTTCCACTATAAGGAAAAAATCAAACATGGTGTTTCTTTGATGCAATCTTGTTTACAAAGTTGGTACAAAATGCTATTTCTATAAACACAACAGGAAGCTGAGAAGAAACAGCAGGACTCTTAGTGCCAAAGTGTTTTTCAGAGCACTTAGTCCATGTGTTCTTTCAGATGTTCCCCTTCCCAGAGCTGATGGTGCTTGTGGTTTATTTCACTGCTTATCTTCTTTTAGACCTGGGGGTATTTTTCTTCCTTTATGCATGAATCAGGAACAATTCTCAAATTGTCACCCAGTGAAATTCTCCCTACCCACATTTGCCTGCTACATAAATTTTGTTTGGGCTAGGGGAATAGACAGTGGTCTCACATTAAGGATGTTATTTTTTTTCAGCTATTTGATCCCACAATAGTTGAAAATAACTCATTTTGCCTTCAAAAAATAATGCAGTTTAAAGATATGGAACCTAAAGCAGACTAAATTTTTAACCAGTTAAAAAAAACCCTTCAGGTTTTTCTCTAATCTGTAAAGAAGTCTCTCTTAATAATGAGATCTTATGGTCTTCCATCTGAACTTTTATAAGTATGACATTTTGGAACTATGTATAAGAAATTATACCTTTATAAAAGCTCAATTGTAATTGCATTTACTTTCAAATTACAGTCTAATTACAGTCATGTAATCTTGCATTATAGACAGTTTCAGTTATGTACCTTTTCAGTAGAAGCAGTATAATTTCACAGCTCCAGACTACTAATGGTATAATAAGGTTTAGACTACCACTACAAAAGAATTTATTCATTTGATATGTAAATTAATTAGAAGGATTAATGTGTGACTTGGTACCATTAGACATAAAATAGGACTTTACACTTTTCCAGTAATGACCTGCAAGTTTGCAAGTTTGCAAGTAAAAGAATGCTAACATAATGGTTTTGTTGGCAAAATAAGGCTCAGTAAAAATGAAAAACTGTTTCAGAATGAGGGGTTTTTTTAAGTTTTCAGGAAAAATGCTGCATCATAAAAAATACTGTATGTTTCATACTAAGATTTTAGCAGAGTTGTTAAGAAACTTGAATATTATTTCAGTATTTACTCTATTGAAGAGAAGTGAGGGGTGTTTACTAAGATTCACAATCCAGAATTCAGATTATAAGCAGAGTAGAAAGGAATAGGTAAATTATGAAAGTAGTGGTACAAAAAATACCAGTTATGTAAAACTAGCATCTGTTATACCCTCCCAGTCTAGAAAAAAAAAAATGTTTTACTTTTGTTTTAAAGATGTATTCTTTTTTCCTTAGAATGAAACTTCTGAAGAAAACATATTTAGGCTTTTGACAGAGGTTGGGTTTGTGAACATCAGTTCATCAGTTGATGAATCAGAAACAGTTTGGCTAGCTAAACAAACCTAGATTTTGTAGATCTCACAACTGAAGGCATCTAAACAACATACAGGATGAAAACCTGAATTCATCGAGCAAGAGTTTTGTGTTTAGTAGAGTAAAAGCAAAGACACCTGTTCCAAAAGCTAAAGAAAGTAATTGTTAATTTAATAGACTGTTAAGCTTTTCTGAAAAATATGTGGTTCTGCTGTAATGAACAGTTAGGATACCTTTTGACCTCAAGGTCAAAATGTATGGAAAATGAGCAACTTAAAATATACTAGAGCCTCATAAGAACATGCAAGAGAGAAGCAATAATGATAATAATTTTAAAAAAACAAACACTTGAGACATATGTTAAAAATACTGTTTTTTTAAGAAAATATAGTGGGAATGGTTGTGGAAGGAACAAATAACAATTTCATACCTTGTTTCTATTATATGTTTAACAGAGTCAGAAATAAGAATCGGGAGTTGATTTTGCTTTATGTTTTGTTTTAGAAAATACTAAGATAATCAAAAAACTATTATGTCAATCTCTCCTACATAAGCTATTTTTACAGGTTACAGTTAGCAAACATTCTTAGGTTTAAACATAACACTCCTGAAGTCAGTGACAAAACAGAGTTTTATCCTCTGCTCTTTTGAGTAACTGAAGGACGCATACAAAGTATTACATTTTAAATTGCTGATAGCTCTTATATTTCTGTCTGTCATAGGACTGCATGAATCACTCATCAGATTTGACCATTCATCCATCTGGTTAAATACAGTTTTTAACATCTTCCCCACTCCAACATGCATCTAAATTTATTCCCTAATTCAATACAGTTACATGCTGTTGCAGAGTGCATTTTACCATATTTAAATACTTACATAATTTACAATCATTATTTTCTCATTTACCCTACAAAATTCCATGTGTAGATTTTTGAATCCTGCTACAATTTCTAGCTGTTGTGATGTTATTACACACTTAAAAGTAAATGTTGCACTGTATAAAATGTATTTGCTCAATTTTAAATTTGTTATTTTCTAATGCAGTGTCATCTAGAACTTGTATTATAAATATTATTAGATTTCTGGGTTGTACCTGTCAATTTCATCCTAGTAACTGCAAGAAATTAAGGCACACAGGCCAAAAATATTTGACGTTGATAAGATCTCTTTGAAGAAGAGAAATGATGTTTTGTAATTCTGTGAATGTATGTGAACTTTGAGGATATAATAGGACCACAGTTATAGAGACAGAGATATTGATTGGAAGTGACTTCAGGATGTCATCAGGTCCAACCTCCAGCTCAAAGGATGATTACTGCTAACATTTGATCAGGACAGCTGTGGATAGTTTTACCTAGGCGATTCTTGAGCTTAGTTTGATGTCTGTCTGGAAAACCTGTACCACTGCTGCACCATCCTTACAGCAAATAAAGAGTTCTTCCAACATCCAAATTGAAACACCTAGGCCACAAATTTTGACTGTTGTCCCTTTTTATATCATGGATCACTACTGAGAAGAGTTTTGTTCCTTTATTCCTGGCTGCAGACTGATACTGCTTACCTTAGCCTCCACTTCAGCTAGTTCATCAACCCTTTCTTAGAGGTCATGTACTAACATTGATTGACCTTCTTTATTCCAAATCCTCCTTCAACTTCTTCATATCACTCGTGAACTAGGTGTCACAGACTGCTTCTGGTGTAGCCTTATTAGTGTTACATAGAGGGGAATGTAACCTCTCTCAAACTGCTGGCCACAATGCTCCTAATGGCTACAATTTGCCTTGTTCATAATGAGAGTGAATATTCACATATTCATGACATCTGAAGAGGAGCTGTTGGCTCATATCTAGTCTAACTGCAGGGCCAGTCAGCTCCCAGCCCATATAGAAAGTTCTTTTTTGTTTGTTTGTTTGTTTGCTTGTTTGGTTTTGTTGTTGTTATTGTTGTTGGGTTTTTTTGTTTCTTTTTTTTTTCTGCTCTTCTAGATGCCTTCTAGGTTTCTGCTAGCTCAGTCGTCAGGTATACTACAGACTGAAGCTCTACTATTTATTGTCAGCCACTTATCTAATTTAGATCTGTAAGTTTGTTGGTGGTGCACTCTACATTATCATCAAAATTGTTAATAAGAATGTTGGAAAATGAGGACTGTGGTATCCATCTGGCGTACCCTCCACTTATTATAGGCCACCAGACACATATTAAAGCATTGACCAACACCTTTTGAGCCCAGTCCAGACAGTTATGAACCCACTTAACAGTCAATTCTTACAGCCCTTATTTCTTCATCTTACAAATGAGAATATTGTGTGACACGGTGCCAAAAGACTTAAAGTGATCAAGATATAGAATTGCCAGCTCGCTGCTTTATCCATATAACCAGTGAGTTTGTTGTAAAAAGCAATCAGTTTCTCCAGCCTGATTCGGCATAGATTTACCAATGTTGAGTATTCCTGGTTACTCTCTTGTCTTTCACATGACTGGAAATATATTCCAAAAGGACACGCTCCCTTACAAGGACTGAGAAGAGATTGGCCAACCCATAGTCATTCATATTCTCCTTCTTGTCTGTCTTTATGACAGTCATAACATGAAGGTTTTTCCTAGTCTTGGATCCTTCCTCTGGTTGTCATTTTTTAACACAGAAGACATACAGCAGCCTTACAATCACAATTCACCAACTCTTTCAGCACCTGCAGGCTGAAAAAGCTGATGAAACGCTGATACTGTTCAATCTGATGGGTTTAAACATATCCAATTTCTCTAGGTACTTTTGACTGTTCCCAACTCTTAGCTGGCTTACTCCTTCCCAGACTATGCTGTTACATTGAGGCCTTTGAGGAGGCAATGTCTAAAAAGATCAAGACATAAAGGGAATGAGCTGTTTATCCTTCTCCATGTCACCTCTCACTTGTTGGTTCTCTCATCCATTAGGAAACCTACCTTTTCACTGAATTTCTTTTTGCAATTAGTTTAACTGTAGAATCTTCTTTTCTTACCTTTAATGTCCCCTGCTATGTTTAGCTCCAGCTGGGCTTTTTTACTGAATTTCTCCTTAAGTATCTGAGAAATGCTTCTATACTTCTATTGCTTGTCATTTACATCTCTTGTGTGCTGTTTTTTGCATTTTAGTGAAAAAGGTATTAACATATCTGCAAAAAATTAGGTCATATTCAAGTTTACCAAGTTTAAAGTTTAAATTATATGAATATTTTCTTGAGACAGAAACTCTGGAGTTCTGAGAAGACTCTTTGAAAAAGAAATGTGTTGCAGATACATTGGTTTATGTTAAAGCGCAGTATTTTTTGGCAGATTTAATTAACACAACAACAAAAGAAAACCCAGATGACAGCCAACAAAAACATATAGTCAAAATGGAGCCTTTGTATGCAGCTGACAAAAAAAAAAAAAAAAGAAAAAAAAAAGGGATCAGATTAGTGTTTATTTCAAGCACGTGACTTTTTAATCAATTCTGTGTGGAAGAAAAGAGGCTGCCACTTTCCTTGTCTGCATTGTTACAAAAAGTGCTCTCCTGTGTTGCCAAGCTCACTGTGCTGCCTGTGTCTGGCACCAAGGCACTATCTTTTGCTTCCATGCAGTCTGCACTGTGTGATAAAGTGTAGTTCTCTGCCTTGCTGATAATCAACTCCACTATAGACAGTGCTCCCTTGTGCTGCAGTGTTCCATTTTGAAGTACTTTTCTCTCCTGTTTGTCTCCCTTCTGAAATGCACATCATAATGAAATTTTGGTTTACTGCTTTCACTAAGAGTTTTTGTGTCATATGCAGTCTGTAAAGGTATTATTGGTTTTAATTTCACATCTCTGTGTGTGTGTGTATTTGAGTAATTGGATATTGAAAGACCTAGAACTGGAAGATGATACTCTATTTTATTTATAGAACTGAAAACACGTATTACAAACAGTTGTATCAGAGGATAAGCTGAGAATTGAAATAACATTTCATTAATCTGATCCATTTTGAGTGAAATTTGCCTTGAAATGAAAAAAGTAACCACAATGGTCTTGCCCACAAAAATAATAATATTTTATTATTGTTGTTGTTGTTGTTGTTATTATTGTTGTTTGTTATTATTATTGTTTTGATGTAAAGTAATAGAAATTTTAAGTGCTTTATCTAAGTAGAATCCACTGTCCTGAATTAGTCAGTTGGGTTCTCAATATAATTAAAAAGTATGAAAGTATGTTATGAAAAATTAGAGATCTGCTTGAAAAATCCCAATGGGATATGGCCCTGGAGGAAGAGGAATCCAGGAGAGCCAGTTGATAATCATCTTCTCCAATACCAAGAAGGGTCCATCCCAGAAGATGACCCAGGATGAGCTGTTGTATGATTGTGTGGGGGCAATGTTAGGAAAACCAAGGCCAATCTGGAATTGAATCTGTCAAGGTATTCTAATGTGAAAGGAAAATATATAAACAGCAAAAAGAAAGCTAGGGAAAACATGGACTCACTGCTGAATGAGACAAGGAAACTAGTGATAAAGGACATGGAAAAGGCAGAAGGTAATCAGTGTCTCCTTTGTCTTGGTCTTTGCTGGTAAGATCAGCCTTCAGGAATCCCATGCCTGTGAGACCAAAGGGAAAGTCTGGAGCAAGGAAGACTTATCTTAATTGGAAGAAGACCAGGTTACAGAGCATTTAAACAAATTGGACATACATGAGTCCATGGGGACTGATAGGTGCCACCTACTAGTGCTGAGGGTGTTAACTGAGACTTGATACTGAGACAAGCCAATAAAGTATAGGTTAGATAAATGGACAGTGTGGTGGATAGAAAACTGGCTGAACAGCTGAGCCCAGACAGTGGTGATCAGCTGGAGGCAAATCATTGGCAATGTATTCCAGTGGTCAATACTGGGGCAGTAGTACTGTTCAACCGCTTTAATAACAATGGGACATCATGAACCCAAACAACACAAAACTGAGAAGAGTGGCTGATACATCAGATGGGTACAATGACATTCAGAGGAACCTGCACATGGTGGAAATCTCATAAAGTACAGCAAAGGAAAATAGGGTATGGAATAACTCCATGCACAAATAGAGCCTGGGGGCTTACTGGATGGAAAGCCCTGCAGAAAAGGACCTTGGGGTCCTGGTGGGCAACAAAGTAGCCCCTCATGATACCATCCTAGCAAAGAAGGCCAACAGCATCCTGATATGCATTAGAATCATAGAATCATATAAGGTTGGAAGGGATCTCTGGAGATCATGTTGTCCAACTCCCCCGCTGGAGCGGGTCTACCTAGAGCATGTTGCACAGGAACTTGTCCAGGAAGGTTTTGAATGTCTCCAGAGAAGGAGACTTCACCACCTTTCTGGGCAGCCTCTTCTAGTGCTCTACCACTCTCACAGTAAAGAAGTTCCTCCTCATGTTTAGGTGAAACTTCTTATACTCAAGTTTGTGCCCATTTCCTCTTGTCCTTTCACTGGGCACCACTGAGAAAAGACCAGCCCTGTCCTCCTGCCACCCTCCCTTTAAGTATTTATAAGCATTGTTCAGAAAAAAATTCTTGATGTCCCAATGTGATTTTTTAAGAATTAGAAGGAGTGCTGCCAGCAGCTTGAGGGAGGTGATTCTTTCTCTCTACTCAGCACTGGAGTTGCTCTGTCTGGAGTGCTGTGTCCGGTTCTGCATTCTCCAGTCCAAGAGTGATATGGAATTACTGGGGTAATTCTAGCAACAGTCCACTAAGATGATTCATATGAGCAAAGGCTGAGAGATCTGGCATTCTTCAACCTGGAGAAGAAAAGGGATCTTTCCAATGCATATGAACACCTGATGGGGAAAATGAATGAGTGAGAATCTTCTCAGTAGTGTCCATGGACAGGACAAGAGGTAATAAGCACAACTTAAAACCTATGAAATTCCACCTGAACACAAGAAAACCACTTTTTTTTTTTTTCCCTCTGAGAGTAGTCAAACACCAGATGAAGTTTCCCAGGGTCTTCATTTCTGCAAATATTCAAAACCTGACTGCATATGGTCTTTGTCAGCCTGCTGTAGCTGATTCTGCAGTGAGCAGAGGAGTTAAACTAAATGATCTCCAGAGATGCCTTTCAACCTCAAAGATTCTGTGATACCACAATAGCTATAAAATTGTTACTTAAACTTCAGAGGAGTTTAAAAATGTTTTAGAGAAAGTGTGTCTTAAATCCTATTCTCCCTGTTTCCAGGAGAGAAATACACTGCCTCAGAGGTCAGTGAATTTTGTAGTACCTAAACTCCAATGTTTGAAAATATTCTTATTTCAGGGTGCAAGTTATTATCTTTCCTTGCCCTTCTCTATTGGCTTCTAATGTGTCCACAACAGAAAAACAAAGGTCATTTGTGTTTTAGAAGAAAACACAAAACCCTGTTCAGTCAGTTCTGAAAAAACCTCCACAATCCAAAAACCCAAAGAAGCAATCAAACTGAACTATAACAAGACCAATCCAGCTTTATGGAAGAATTTGCTTCCTCAGTGAATTCTCTAGCCATTAAACTTGTACACCTTCATCATATGTTACTTGAACGTAATATTAGATGATGTTGATACCACTGTTTTAACCTACTCCTTGTAGTTGAAAAAAATCTCAGGCTCTTAAACTAAGGCAAGGAGCAGAAGGAATCAAACAAGGAGTTGTATCCAGAGCCATTCAGAGGAAAGGTGTCAACAGAAGGGAGTAATGTCTATTTTGAGATGTTAGGGAAGATCCTAACTCATTCGATATACACCTTTATTCTGTATCTGTAGCCCAGTATACAGAAGGGCCACAGCTTTTACATTTTTTTGTGTGATTTCTCCTATGTTACTGTGCCATTCTGTACTGGCTGTATTATATCTGGAGGTAAAACATTAAAAAAAAGGATTACCATACCAGTCAACTGAAAAAGTTGGCAGAACACATATTGCTATAGATGACAGGAGCAGGAGCAGGTCCTGGAGAATGAAAATCCAGCATGAGCCATACTCTGCAGTTTACCCAGTTTGATTAATTTTAAATTGTTTGAATAACAAGTGCATCCTTGAAAAAGAAGGTTCTTAAAAATTCACATTAGTGGGACTTTCACTGATGTATTTTCAGTTGCTTGACTCTGGCTGGATGCCAGGTGCCTATCAAAGCCATTCTATCACTCCCCTTCCTCAGCTGAACAGAAGAAAGAAAATACAAAGAAAGGCTCGTGGGTTGAGATAAAGTGGAGGGGAACGGGGAATGAGGGTTCGGTGAGTTCATCACACATTTCTGCTCCAGCACAGGATCTCCAGAAGGTCACAGATTCCTTCAGACATCCTGCTACAGTGTGAAGTCCTCCATGGGCTGGAAGGTGGATATCTGCTCTGCCATTGACCTCCATGGGCTGCAGGTTGACAGACTTCCTCACCATGGTCTTCACCACAGGCTGGTGGGGAAACTGTGCTCAGTTGCCTGGAACACTTCCTCCCTCTTCTTCATCACTGACCTTGATGTCTGCAGAGTTGTTACTGTCACATATTCTCACTCCTCTCTTCAGCTGTAGTTGCCCTATTTCCCCTCCTGCCCTTACCTTCTTAAATATGTTATCATAAAAGTGCTTTCACCATCACTGATGGGCATGGCCTTTGCTAGTGGCAGGTCTGTCTTGGAATGGGCTAGCACTGGCTCTACTGAACTTGGGGGAAGCTTCTAGCAGCTTCTCACAGAAGATGCCCCTTACCTCCCTGCTGTCAAAACCATGGCACACAAAGCTATTGCAGTATCAACTGGCAGGCTGGCTTCCTGATTTACAGAGGAAAGGAATTGAAGCAAGAAAAGGATCCAAGTATGGATTTGGAAGGAACTTGCTGCTAGGCATAATGCAGGCCACTGAAACCAATAGAAAGGAGTCATGTCACATGACTGAGAACTCTTTGAATAATCTTTATATTTACCTTTTTTTTTTAAATGAGCTGTATTTTTAAATTTCTCAGTAAATGAAGTAAGGGCTAGTAAAATTAAACTATTAATAGTTAAGTAATTATTTATATTTTCTTAATTGTAAGAAAAAAAAAAATATATTTGCTTTATTTTCTCCTGTACTGCCTAATTTATAGAATTCAATTTAAAAAGAGACTTTACTACTAGGGAAAAAAGCAAGAACAAAAATCTCCAACAAACAACCCAAAAGCCATAACAAAAGATCCCTATAGTTCTCACTTAAAGACTGGAATGCATTATGATTGACTACCTTTGTGTCATCAAACAGCTGAAAACCAAACTCCTTAAACAGCCCTATTCTTTAGCTCTTCTGCCCAGTGGCCTTAGAGTAGTAGTATCCTACTTTTGTATGGTTTAACTTCCCTGAGCATGAAGTGGACATCAGTTCTTCAAACAACTACATTAGTAATTCCACAGGTAAACAATCTTAATGAAATACTCACATGTTACAAAACAAACACATACAGAGAATAACAATGCTATCCACGCTTCAGCTTTTGTGAAATACGAAGACTTTCATTAATAGTGTGGAGGATATATTTGCTTCCTTTGGGTAAGCTAGCTCTTTTTCTCTCTATATTCTCTCTGAGATTTGGGGGTAGGGTCTGGACAGAATGAATGATTGGTGATAATTAGTGCCTAATGTTGAGTACCTATATATATTTTTTTTTCTTTTTTTTTTTTTTTTTTTTTTAATGTGTCTGTTTTACTTTCTGTCTTCTTTTTGAAAGTCCACATTGTATTTCTCTCTGCTTTTTGGAAGTCTGACACTAATTATGGTGATGAAGGTCTGGTTAATAAAATGACAGTTAATTAAACTTATTAAATATGTAATTTTAAGGCTGCAAAAGTTTCTTATCACAGTATTCTTTTGTGAAAAGCATTGACAGACTAATAAAATTTTTAGTTGTGGTCTGAGAATATCTCTGTTGATAGAAGAAGAATCTTTTTTAATGAGGGTAAAGGTTGATTAATCTGGCCAATGCCTAAGTGTCATTGCTATTTAATAACTTTTTTGCTAAGATCTATACTGCAGAAGTTTCTGGTGGGAGAAACAGAATGAAAAACTTCTTTATTTCTGACTCATTTAAATAAGTTATATTCTTCCTATTTAGTTATATCTCTTATTGTCTTGCTCTTGCAGGTGGCAAAATCTGCAATACTTAGAAATATTAACACTGAAATTAACATAAAAGACTAGCTTGTAGAGTTTCACATTACGAATTCACATGCCAGTTGCTGGTATGTGCAAAACATGGGAAATCAGCAAGGAAACATTCTACAAGGAAATGTCTAAAAATCTGTGTGTTTAATCCACTGTGATTCTTCAACGGATTGTGGATTCCTTAATTCTTCAGTGGAGTTCATTTAAAAGTACAATAGGTAGATTCCCACGTTAGAACAAATTCTATATATATAACTAACTTGTACAGCTAACTGGAGAACTTGGAAGAACATTTTCTCATACCAACTTTTCCTATTTGGGATTAGTGTTAATAACCATGTTTTAGCTTTAGGCTTATGAAAGCACAAGTAGAAAATGTATATTATGAATGGAAACAGAGATAGTAGCAGCTCAGTGTCACCCCAGGTGCAAACTGTTGCTGATCAGAACAGTTCACAGCTGCATCCCTTTAACATTATCTGAACTGCAAGAACTCCAAAATCAAAATATAGTGAATAGCAACAGCTGTGCTTTATTGCTGAGCCAGATTTCCCCAGAGTTTTAGTAGTACAAACAAATTATTTTTAGTGGTATATATAGCTTAATTTGTTTAGCACTGTCAAAGTGGACTTTTGTGAATATCTCTCTGACTTTTTTTTTTTCTTTCTTTCTTTTCTTTCTTCTTCTATATAAGAGATCATGCAGTGTAACAGCATCCTCTCCCGCCAAGACTGATGTTCCTTTCCCTCTGTCAAAATCTTCAGAATTCTGGTCAGTTTGTCCTTGCAGAAAACCAGGTAGGATTAAAATCTGCTTGAGCAAGCGTACTGATGTTTTCTCCTTTGCTAAATAGTCCTATGAGAAATCTCGAAAAAATGAAGAGAAAGAAAAAATCTACCAAATAAAGTGAAAATAAAGTATTTTTATGTGACATGTCAGTCACTGATTGTTATGACTGTTTCCTACTTCTTCTCACCCCAAATTTTTAATTTTTAGGGGAGGAAGAAATAACAGCATAAAGTACCTGTGAAGGACAGGTAGTATCTGAAAACCTTGGCTAAATCCAGTGATAACCTACAAACAGAAGCATTTAAAGTATGCTTATTGTTCTGATAGCTGATCTTCCAGTCTCTGATAAATGGTCTCTCACTTAAGTGAATATAAACAGAGTATATGATATTGATTTTGCTATAGCTTGTTGAAAGGTTTGTGGTGTTGGTATTGCGGAATTGTGATATGAAAAAATGACTACTGAGTAAGAACATGCTTTGACACTTCTGTCTCCTCAGTTTTCTCTTTATCTCTGCTTCATGGGAATAAGTAATCCCTTAGAAACATTTCTAAACATGTGGTTTCTCTATCTGGCTTATATTAGAAATAGTTTACCCAGAAGAAGTAGGGAGGTCATTGTCCCCTTATCACAGCGCAGGTGAGTCCACACCTGGAGTATTGTGTCCAGTTTTGGGCACCTCGATACAAGAGA
>BJBW01000092.1:251-47322 GCA_004320125.1 Scolopax mira | reverse complement strand
AGTTTCAGTTTCAATTTTTCCCCCCCCGGCCACGCCGCTGGTGGGGGACTCCGATTTGTACAAGTGACTGCCACGTGGTCCTTTGTTCCCATCTACGGCCAAACCACGACAACTAGAAAAAGTTAAAATGTAAGGGTTTCAAAAACGTGTTGCTAATATTCTTTCTTACTCACTTTTCTTCTCTCTTTTAAGCCTGCTTCATAATTACATCTAGTGTTTTATACTTAAGTAGAGGATCAGATTGAAGTGTTGTTTTGCTACTCTTATGAATGACATTATTGTTATATTCAGAAGTGGGTTTGATGTCACAATGTGTAGGAGGGGGAAAGCATCAATTTATGTTTTTTTCAAATGCTGCAAAAATTTAGCAAAATGATTACTTATGAAAAAAGATTGCATAGGCCTTGGTAATCTCAGCAAATGCTGGAAGTACAAAAATTATATGAATTCTTACCGTCATGGTACACAGAGTTGTCATCTGCAACTTGAAAGGGTAGATAAACCCTTTCTTTCTTCTTCCCTGCTCTTGGTTTTGGACTTGCTGAGAGCACAGAAGGAATATCTAGGTTAAGTGATTCCTTTTTACTCACGTTCTTTCTTTGAGTACATAATTAATTAGAACCATTTAACTATCTATTGAATTAGCCGCAGTCGAGATCTCTGTCCTGAAAGGTCATATAATGGTGAAATTATTTTCTGAATCCAGAAATTTTGGGAGACATTTATTTGAATTAATTTTTTTATAACAGTTCTCAGAGCTGTGATGTGTCCTTACTGCAGGACAACTGCAGTAGAACAAAGGATTTTAAAAGCATTTCTATGCTTTTAAATAGATGATTAAGGTCTGTCTGGCACAACATAAAATAATCTTAAAGTAACTCCAAATGTGTTAATTAGCGTTATTTTCAAAAAGATTTATACATTAGTTGAGAACACAGTCTTTCAGAAATGCTTTGACCTTGCTGTACAGCCCCAAAACAAACCTGATGAGACACAAAGAATAGAAGAATACCACATCCATCAGTCAGGTTCCTGTTTACTTATTCTATAATTATTTTTTACTTTTAAATCATGTAGTCCTAACATTGCAAATGCTAAGTTTAGTTAATGCACTGGTAGAACTTCAGTGATGAGGAATGTGCAGGAAATGTATTTGTCCAAAATGGCAAAATATTCTTCATAGCAAACAAATATCTAAAATACTAAAGAATGTGTTTTTTGGATAATTGTACTAAAAATCTTATACTGCCTATGTAAATCCCTTTGATTATTTGTGAAAGAAAAAAACCAACAATAATGAATACAATAAGCCAAGTCACAAACAATATAGTAATATAATTATTGTAAAAATAAACTTGCATTTTTTCATACCATGAATACTGAATTTGACTCACATTTAAAATAGTTATTTTTCCCCCTTTTTCTTCTTTTACCATCAAAAATTTTTATTTTCTTAGAGCAATAAATAAGTACCAACCTACAGAAAATGTTTCTAATTCCTGTTAATCAGATGGAATATAGTTTGCATCATGGCTTAAATATGCTTTACAATCCTCTTTTGAGTCATATTAAAATGTAGCATGTGGACTGACAGTAGAATGGTTATGTGAAACTCAGTGTCAGCTGAAAACCTATTGCATTTTTTCCTCCTTCCAAAAACCATTTCTAAATGTAATGACCTACATGTATGTGTTAGTACTAGAAAGTCAAAATATTTTGTGAATTAAGTTACAGCCAAAACCACATACACCATGGTATTTTTTTTCCCCTAGAAGTTTTTGCTGAGTGACTGAAAGTAGGACTAAAATTTTATTAAAAGCAAAAGGAAGAATACAAACAATTTCTGAATGGCTGATAGAACCCAGTGTAAATTCTGTTGTGCGCTTTTTTCATGCTGAAATGAATGACCTAACAATTGTTGATTAACAGGGTTATTCTATTTTCACTTCTGTTCTTTTGCATAGATGATTAAGGTCTGTTAATTCTAAGGTAGCACTGCAGTGTAAATTTCCTTCTGCTGAAAAATGTGTGAGCTGTAAGAGGTGTTACATCATCTCAAATACTTATTGTAGTTATTTACTGCCCAAAGCAATAATTCGCAAAGCATTCAAGTGCATGAATGTGTGCTTGTATCTTCATATAAAAAAATGTTTGGTCTAAAATGTTTTGCATTTCTATTTATTTTGGGAACATAGTCTCATGGTATTACCTGGAATCTGTTATTAAGTGAATAGATTTAGTTAAGAAATCTGATGTTGGAAAATGATTATCAGTTTTAATGACACTGATACTTCAAGCACATTAGCACTCAGGTGAAAGAAGTAGAAGAGTTCTCCCACACAAAGCTTGCTATATTAACTGTAACAAAATGGGGGGAAAGTTACTTTAAAATAATAATAATCTAAGCTATTGAATACATCAAGAATAAAATTACTCAACTTGTTCTATCTTATTGCATTGTACGAAATGTTCCAGAATTATGAAAGCTAAGACAATGAGTATAATCACATATGTAACTTCATTGAAATTTATGGTAAATACAGTATATTTATCCTTAAATATTTAAAACAGACTATCATAAGAACAAAATATATCAGTGAGAATTATTTCTTTTTTTACATACTGATAACAAGGTGCACCAGAACTGAAAAAGACAGATAATTTTTTTTTTTGGGGTTCAAAAGAAGATGCTCAAACTTCTTCAGATAAGGTTGCTTAATGTTAGTTGCTTCTATCCATGCACTCTGCAGGCCTTCAAAATTA
This sequence comes from Scolopax mira, assembly GCA_004320125.1. Classification (NCBI taxonomy): domain Eukaryota; kingdom Metazoa; phylum Chordata; class Aves; order Charadriiformes; family Scolopacidae; genus Scolopax; species Scolopax mira. Next base: position 44,559 of record BJBW01000092.1, on the reverse strand, counting down.
TACTAGAAATTGTCCATGTGGAGACTCAAGGATTAAGACAGGAAAATAAAGCAGCTGCCTGTAGGACACAGAAAATGTATGTTGAAAGGACATGACTAACACTGAACCTTTATTTGGCTTTGCTTCCTGTACACCTGATGGGTGCAAGTGTTGCAGATGGTTCAGAAAGGTGAAAGCTGTTTATCTGAAGACCAAGCAATAGTTAAACCTCAGGGCAGATGCACTTTGGAGAATGTTCAAAAGCTCTCTTAGCAGATCATTAAGCCTATACCACTTGGTTGGACCTTTGCTTGCTGGGGTCTGAGTATGTCGTTTGGAAGAGATCATAGTCTCTGGTACTGCTTCAGTATCCACATCTTGGACCTTTCAAAAAATCCTTGAAAGTGTATATAGATACCAGGAAGACTTTTACCCAGTTCTCATCAACAGCCTTACGGGCAACAACAAGCATAGGTTAGGACGACTTGCCTTTAGTTAGAAAGAAAAGCTATCAGCTGAGAGCATTTTGGTTACAGAAATGTTTCTTTCTCTTTGCCCTCACTTTCCAAGCATCATGAAGTCATGCAGCTTGTTGAGCACTAAAGGTTGTTGAGACTAAAGGTGTCTACCTGTAGCATATTCTTGATGATGAGACTTTCCCAGTCTCTGCATAACTGTGAATACCATGGAGTACAGGGAGCCCATTGTCCTCAAGAAGTGTGAAAAGGCATGTTAATTTCCAGCTTCAGCAAGTAGCTTGCAGATGAGATCAGCTGTGGGTGGTATTCTTCAAGAAGGGACAATGACAATGATCTGTCTCATTTACCAGCGTTCCATCATGTCCAGGTGAACGGGATGTCCAAGAGATATAATTTAATTCATCACTACAAAATGGAGATGTGGAAAAACTTTTGCACCAGGAGGAAATCCAGGGCAAATTTTTGCTGAATACAGTTAAGCTAACCCTGGTGCTCTGCTGAACTCATACAAGACACAAGTTAAACCATTTCTTGATCTAGGTGAGTTGAACATGACAAGGAACAGGCCACAATAAATGTGAGATGACTTCTTGACCAAATGAGGTTCATACTCACACTTTCTGATTAGAAGCTGAATTCATCTTCCCCATATAGCTGCTCCAGTGGTTATTAAAGCTGATCTGAAAGATGCTGATGAAGGTGCTGTGCACTTCTAAAGGGAAGCTGCTGTCACAGTGTTTAGAGTTATTTGCTTAAAAAAAAAATTCAATTGTTTAAAAGGAAAAGGTTATAAAAATTTTATTTTAAAATATCTCATCAATAAATCTGTGAATTTTTTTTTTTTTTTGAGGGGACATGGCACTAAGAGAGAAGATCTGGATGGTAGTGATGATAAAGTTTTATTTGTACTTCTGCAGATTTTTAAAAATTTGAATGTGAGGAATTAGGTCTTTTTTAAATATACAGGCAATTTATTTGCGAAAGAACCAATTTTGTTTTCAGCAGTCAGAAGGAAACTGCCATATTAATTTATTTCATAGTAGAAACAGCACAGGGAGACTAAAATAAGCTTTGCTCTATGCTGCATTTAAATGAGTATATGTGTATGTTTCGTTGGAGTATGTTTGCATTTTGTTCTGCTCTCATGTTCCCTCATTCTTCAGAGACAATTCCATTAAAGTTAAATTTGATACTTAAAAATGTGATTTTGGGGGGCAAACATTATACAGTCAAACTGACACCTTTTAAAACGTCTTTTCTTGTGGGGTTGAGGGCAGTGGGAAAAGGGAGCGGTAACGTGTGATGAAGGTTTAAAATCAATAATTAGGCGGAAATTGGTAAACTCTCACCAGTAAACTCCTTTTATACTGAGGTAGACTATGTGTTGCAAATCATTTTAAATGCAGTCACTGGATTCTTTGGAGAGTGTATGCATGTCCACAAAAGTGTAAATAGTATGTCAGCATTTCAATCTACGGAAGGCTTTTTAAGTCTGCGTTTTCTGAAGTGATGGGTTTTTTGGATGGTGACTTACTACAGCAGAACAAATAATTAAAACATACCTGACTTAGACATTTGGGACACTTTCTGATGATATCACAACGGTGAATGGTCTGTTCTTTATGAAAATTAATGTATCAAATCGAAAAGCATATAGGTGCAACAGCAGTCATTAACTGTCAGAATGAATAAAGGAAGTCTTAGCAGCTGTTTTAAAGACAGAAGATGTGCCAGATCTCATAGGGAGATCACAAAGTAATTAATTGGGTATTTTCTAAAATTCACAAAGCACAACTGAAATAATCTAGTTCAATTTCCTGAACGAATATAGATAAAAGACCAGCCCGAATTATTACTGTGGAAATATAATATACTTAGTGATACATCAAAGGACTTGACCAACTCATTCATTTAAAAAATGTAGTCTGACACCATAAGAAAAGACTTGTCTATGAATTGACAATAACAGATATATCACTAAGATTTACATTATGTCTGCCTGTTTTTTTTCAGAGATATATTTTAGTCTTTGTGCTGCAGTTCTTAGAAATAAAAAAGCAATGAGATTACACAAAAATTCTACTAAACAAATAGTAGAATTATTATCTTATCAATAGATAAGATATTATCAATCACTGTATTCAGTTGTATTAATAATAAAGCACAGTCGAGGAGTCAAAGGCTGAGTTTAATGATACAGAGATCATTTTAGGAATCTCACTTATCTTTCAGACTGAACCACCCTTTTTATACCATAGGAAGTCTGAAAGGTTTTGAAGCCAAAACTGATCTACTTGTAGGTATTAATCTCGTTTTGCGCAAGTTTTGGAAAATGAATTATGGGATACCTATAGTCAATTGCAGTGATTTTGTTTGTTTGGTTTGTTTGTTTTTGTCTCTTCCTTTTGACTGAATTTCTTGTGTATCATGCCAAATTAATATTATCAGCTATACAGTCATGTATGATTTTTTTTTAAATCTGTCTGAAAATAAATTGATTATATTTGAAAGTCACTTCATTTTCCAAATATGCATGTATTCTTCATGCTAGAAGTGTTTCCATCACCACACCTTTGTGCAACACTGTTGGTTATGCCCATAAAGATCTCTAATATGAGAATGAATCAGTGCATTAAATAAGGTTCAGTAATGCACTATCACATTCATTACTGGAACCAGTGACAGTTTCTTTGGCATGACAAATGCATAGGAAGGCTGCGCCTTTGTGAGTCTATGAAGTTGTTTTTCTAAGACAGACAAGGAAGTAAAGTTTGTTTTGGTTTGTTTGTGTTTTTTCATTCATTCTGATTTATTTTATATTATAGATCTATGGAGAATTCATATGTGTTCTATATGAATGCAGGCTGGCATTTTATCTGTGAAATCCATGTCTCTGAAACATGTTTCAAAATCAAATCCAGATACATGGAAGATGAGGAACTGTGTTCAATGTTAGACATTCTAGACATGGTTTTATTTGGCCAGATTTCCTTTGAAATACAGCTCCCTCTTCCTCCTCTTTTTCATACTATTTGAAAATAACTATTGAAAAATATGTACAATCGGAGACACATTTACAGAAGAAATTTTCATACCTCTGAATTCTTGACTATGAAAGAATTATTAGACAGTTCTCATCAGTGGTTAGATTTAAACATCCAAGGATATCTGGTCACCTGGCTACTATTTTAATGAGAGGAACATAGTTTCTTGTGTCGCAGGATTGTTATTTTCTAGATAATTTGGCTATAATTTCGTAACAAGTATCCTTATATCAAGATAAACTTTCTTTTTTCTTAATTTTTAAGATTATCTCTCTATTTTCTATATGTAAAATGAAAAATGAATAATAATACCTTCAAGTTTTGAATAAAAGTCTGAAAGAGTCTATTTTAATGTGTATTATTCTTTTCTTCATTCTTCTGTTTTGATGAGAGAACTGGAAACAAGATGTGAACTGGCTATCACTTTCCTTACATTCTCCTTAAATAATGTCCTTATAAAATGTAAAGTAGTAAAATAAGATAAAAGAAGATTCTTTCCCCCCCTGATATCTTATTTGTAAGGTAATCTTAAGATTCGGGATAACTACTCAATTTCAATAGAACAAATAGCAGCCTATGGTCGTTTCCTTCTGGTTTATTTATTTATTTTAAATTGGGATGTTCAGGGCAGGTTTCTCAGGTTTTAGCATAGCAAAACCACTCAACAGTACCTCAAAGCTAAGAACAAGCTTTTTGAACAAACTAAAACATGCTCGAACGAGCTCTGAATTCTGCAGTATACTCCCACAGGGTGCATGAAGTTTATATTTCATGTTTCTCCTTCCTTATTTCTTCCATTATTTCTCTAGTTAACTATTTATTTGCATTGTGGTAGTGTCTAAAAGCCCTGCTCCATTTGGCTAGAATTATGTAGCAGGTGTTTGGTTTGGTCTTATTTTCTTCCAGTATCCTGATCTGTTGCTTTCAATTCACATACATCTGCTGAGATTTCAGGCCGTGTAACATGAGTTTTATGGGTTTCAAGAGTGGCACATTAAACTTGCCTTGAGCTTTTCAGATGAAAGGTGATGTATGAGTTCAAAGTAAGACCCAATTCAATATAATGTAAATAAGAGCTGAAAGAAATAAATATGTAGCTAAAAGGTTGAAAGTAAGAAATCTGAAACATCTTTCATCTGATTGTTGAAATTTTAGGAGACCATGTTCCTCCTTACAGGCTAACCAGTGGAGGAAAGAGGACAACAGAAACCAGAACAAAAAAAATCTATTGAGCATCACACGCAAAGTATTGGGAGGTTTTTTGTTGAATAATTTTATACACCTAAAATTTAACAGAAAGGAATCAGTAAGATTCCATTTATTTTCTAATATAGGTATTTTATTGCTTTCAAGACAAAATCAAGTGGTGTTTTTGTTTTGTTTTTTTTAATACCAAACAATAAAATGTATTATTGACTTTTTCTTTCACACAGGTGTGATGTTTACAGGTTTAAATGGAATCTAGATACCATGGAAATAAAACTCTTGAAAATACATAGTGTCTGATGTCAGGACCCCTCAGTGAACTGATACATTTTACAAATCTTTTATTTCCAGTCATTGCATCTTAGTGATATTAGGTGTAGCCAACTTCTCTTAGAGAAAGTATGAGAGTGCTTGTGTGTGTTCTTCCATGTATGTACTTCCCCACAAAGTATTTGAACAGTACATGTGACAAACTTTGAGTCCAAGGCAGAAGCAAGGAAATTGTGTCTCTAGTTGTCAGATGATTCATACCAGTATATAAGGGAAAATGAAGGGACATATATCGTCATATAGAACTTCAAATTAAGAATTCTTGGACTATATTGATTTTTTTTCTCTTTTACTTTATTTTATCTGTGACCATCTAAATACTTAGATGTTCATTGGGATATAATTGTTCTATTGTCTTCCGTTGGTACACAAATGTAGTTAGGAAAAAAAAATGGACAGTCTACCTACCTGCTTATTTTTGAAAGCAAAAAAAAAATATCACTGTTTAATATTTTATGTTCCAGTCTGAAAACTGTTGCTTTTCTAAAAGGCACAGTGAAGAAGGCTTGAAAGCAGGAAATTTAACAACAGTCAAAAAGGAGAATGAAGAGCAGCATATTCAAGTATATATTTCCATCCTTCTTCTCCTCCCTAAATCTCAACTGCTTTCTTGTGGGAACTATATAAAGTGGCGGGTGAAAGTTTGAAGAGAGCCTTTCAGCTGACACTAGCCTCTATCACTCCTTGTTCTAGGGATGCAATTGTGGCTTAAGTAAATTTTCCCGCTAAAGTTGTCTGGTCAGTACCAAATGGGACACCAACGTCTAAAGTTTCTCTTCAAATTTATGTACTTCTGTCTTGGATGTTGTTTATTTAGGAAGTTTGGGTTAGATGAATGGGACAGTGGATTGAAAACTGGCTAAAAGATAGGACTGCAGCACATCCAGTCCCATTTAGAATTTAGAAGTGTGAGTGTCACGCCAGCAATAAAAGTAGAGCAAGGCAGCATGGGAAGATAATAAATTTTTAATCCCTCTAGAAATATATGCCCTTTTGGGCAACATTTATGTGTATTGCATTTACTGAACAATTGTGTCTCATTGAGCACTTGCATGTGCACCAATGGGTGGATGTTGGGACAAAGGCCAAAGGAGCTTCTGTTCAAAAGATTTAAGCTGAATGGAATGCCTTCAACATGAAACATGGAGGTTCTGTGGGGTTGGTGGTGGCTTTAGTGACATAACCCCCAGGGAAATCAGTTAATGTTTATCATGCCTTTTCACTTCACACAGTAGAGTCCTCTTAATGTAAGTGCATGCTTTATCTCAAGGGCGGGGGTGGGGGGAAGACAACAACAACAAAACAGACCTCAGCAGTCACGCCCCCAAAATTTTCAGAGTTTCTTCATGTCTATTTAATGAAAGCACATTAGAATACAATAGCAAGTACATCTATTCCTTGGTGGTATACTTAGTTACCATTCTCAGAATGCTCTAGAACAAAAGCTATATTCACACGTATTTGGCTGCATCTCTGTTTATGTACAGAGATGTTTTGGGGAGAGCCTGAATTTCCATCATAGTGAGAATTCAAACCTGAGAAAGTTATTGGTGGTAGATACCTAGGACCTCAGAAAGCTGCATCAGTTGTAACTAAATGAAGGATTTGCAAAAATGCTTGTTTACTAGGGAGCATGACTGACACTGACTCTTTGGAATTATTCCTTTTTATAAAAAGACATAACTGTATCTAAAGTTTGAGAGGATAAAATATTAAACTTCATCTACTATGTGTAATGATAGCCTCCTGTGCTTGAGCTACCTATATCACAACTTTTTACATAACAGCTTGAAATTAGGGACTTTGTGAAACAATTTTGTCACTAAAATGATATCCAGAAAACTTCAGTTCTATCTTCCTTTTAAATTAATGCAATCAGAGACGTGATTCATAATTAAAGATCAACAACCTGTTACAATTTTTTTATGGTTTTTAACAAAACTTTTTAGTGGCATGGCAAAACATCAATGACATTTTTTTAATCTACTAAGCCTAAACATTAATTGTCCAGAATTTTAGCTGTCCCTTTTCTTTTCAGTCAATAAGAGGAAAGTACTGCCACTGTCTTTCCTGGCACATTCAAAATGAAGATAATTGCAAAGAAATTATAACATTTCTTGATATGATAACAGAAATAAAAAGCATAACAGAAAGAACAGGTAGTAGAAGAATAATTTGAGTATAAACAGATAAAGTTTGGGAAACAGTGAAAATTTTCCCAACTTATAGCTGTGTCCAGCAATTTATCATGAAATATGCTGCTATTTATTACCTAAAAAGTTTATTTCTTTCACATAGAAAAGTTTAGGATGATATGTTTTTTCTTTCTCTAGCTTGTTTTTTTTTTTTTTAACCTGTGGTTTGAAAGAAAGCAGCAGCGAGGATTAATTTCATGCTAGTAGACACTTTTAAGACTAGATTTAGCTGCAGTCACATTAGCTTAGATAATGGGAGAATTTTTCTTCATTGAAAACGCTCCCTGTCGCTTAAGAAGAACTCACTGAGGCAGCCTGCCATCTAGCTTTTTCACAGCAAAATAGGTTTGCAGACTGCAGATGAGAGACTCGGGAGCAGAGACAATTTTAACTTAGCCATCCCTAATTTATCTCAAGCTTTTCCAATTCATCTTCACTGCTCTATGCACACTGGAACACCAGATTGTCAACCCCTGGGAACAGAATGCAACCAGGGATCTAGAGAGCTGTCACATCCTGAGAAATATTTAAATTGCGCTGATTTTCTTCTGGAGTGCTGAGCAGAGGGAATGAAACTCTCCATCAAGTCATAGCTTTGCGGGCAATAGATCAGAGGATACTGCCAGTTTTTCTAATGGATTATTGTTATCGGGCAGGTTCTTCCTGAAGGTATGTAGTTACTCTCTCAATTCATTACCCACACTATTTATCAGGTAATGATCTAATGAACTAGTAATCCAGATACATTAAGAAAAATGTTAACTAAGTAATCTGTATTGATTGAATGATGGCATTTTATTGCAGCATGTTTACAGGTAAAATACTCTGTCTACTTACTATAGATGTGTTGTAGCCACTGCCAAGTGCTTTGTCAGCAATCCCCCCAAGCAAAAAACAATCCCTAATCTTTAAACAAAAGCAAAAATCCATTGTGCTGCATATAACATTGCCACAAGATGATGTTGATTGTCCAGAGAACATTGTTTTTCTGAAACACTGAATAATGAAGAATAAAAACATACATCTGATTTTAAATTTGCTATAGATGATTACTTATTTTGCAAGATATTTTACAACACTAGGTATGGGCAGAACTCCCCTTAAAGTACTACAAATTATTTGTGGAGTTAGGTATTTTCTTGTTTGCTATGATGTTCCACCTTTTCGCATGGGGATTTAGGATATTTAGTCCTGAAAATCTGTGATATTAGATAAGTAACAGGAGATTGTTGTTGCATCTGTACTGCCAGACTCCAGGAGCTTCTTAATAAAGCATAGAGATTATATGCCCCAACAGCATTTTTTTAAAATAAAATCTGTAAAGAAGAATTTCTTGTCTTTTAAACTTTTGTGTTTAGGAGTTACAGCATCTGTCTCCTAATCTGAAATGCTTACTGCATGTCTGTCAGTGTAGCTTGTGAGGCAGGCTGACCTAAAAATGAATGATCTCTAAACTGCAGAAGCAGCCAGACATTTTTGAACTATTCCAAGCGCGGGAGTTGCTGCAGATACAGAAAAAGCACTGCCACATTCAAGTTAAAGTCCTGGCCTTGTTTTATTCCCGAATTGGCACTCTACCTGGGTACAAACTCTGAGACTTGTACACAAAAAGCAGATGCAGGGCTAAGCAAGAGTTAAGCCCTGAAAAAAATAATAAAAACAAATTTACCTGTAGCTTCTTGTCCAGTGCACTTTCTGGGCATCTGTCATACTACCAAGAGTAAATGATGAATGAGTTTGTGTATGGTGTACTTGATAGTGCAGTGGATATACTGAACTGGATGTTTAGTCACAAGTGACAGATGTTTGTTGTATTTTTTTAATGTACTGCTGAAAGAAAGCAACGACATAGTAATAGGTTACAAAGATAGGGGCAGAAGAAGATTTCAGATGAAATCAGTAAGTCTGAGAGAAAAGCATTTTCTAGTGTGTTTAACTTCCTCTGTTTCTGGAATATAATGCTTTCAAGGCATTAATAATAATGTATGTCAGTATATGTTGCTCCTGTATGCAACACCTGAAAGTTCCTTTCCTCTAGAGCCCCGGGAAGGCTGAAGGAAAAAGAAGAGATTGATTTTGATTGTGTTCCATTTCCAATGGCCTCTGTTAAAGCACTTCCTTGCTGTGGACCTCAGAAAGACTGAAGCAAAGAGGATTTCAATAAACTCTCACTAGAGTCTTCTCCCATCAACCAGCTATTTTTTAAAGGAAGTATGCACACTAGTTATGTTTTTCCCAATCTCCCAAGCTTCTTGTTTAAATATATGGAGCCCTCTTAAAGTGCTTCTGGATACCCATGGATATTTCAGCATGTTGTGCAATCACTTATGAATGTCACAGCCCAGGATGGTAATATGGGTATTTTTCATTATAGGTTGCTGGTATGTATGAAAGCCTAACTTTTCCAGATAAGATTCCATTTTGTCTCCTTTGGGTCCAATTGTATCTTTCCTTGTAAAATGTTGGGTTACTTAAAACACTAGCTAATTAAATAGAACTGTTTCTGATATATGGCACTGGGGAGTAACCAACAGCAAAATAACTATCTTTTATTATCTTTTCTTCAAGGTAAGATGAAACAAAACACATTAAAAAAGATTTAAATAGGAGGATAATATTAAACAATAGGAAATAAATGAAGATTAATATCTTTATGTTCTGTCTTTACCTTCACATTGTGATTTTTCTTTTTATCTACCTTGCTGTGCAGTAATAGTTATGCCCCCTTCTCTTGATAGAGTTCTATGGTGTACACACATATTATGGTATTTTCATCGGGAACTTTCTGCTGCCTTCTGAAATACTTTTAGGGCATTTGTATTACAAAATGTGCTACAGCATAAAGTGATGAAACTCTAAGGAAGAAAACTCAAACACATACTGTTTGTTACAGTGTTAAATCCACCCTCTTTAAAGCGTAGTCTTCTGGTATAGACAAGTGACCTGGCCTGTTTACATTCTTTAGCACTCCTCAGCCAATACTACTTGTCTCCTGTGCTTCACTTTGATTGAGTAAGTAAGGTTAAGTGTTCCTGCATTTCTTCCTTAATATCTATATTTAGGTTCCACTCCTTTTAGTTCTGCTGTGTACTAGACAAAGTATAAAATCAAAATATCTGTTCTGATTTTTTTTTTGCAATGCTCTTGTTTTTACCTTGTGCTTATTTAAGAGCTGTTTAGGTTGGAATTTATTCTTTTCCCTGAGTGAACCTCTAGAAGGTGCAGATGTTACATAGAACTTGGTGCAAAAAAGGCACCTTCTTATTTGTGTTATATTCTTCTTCCTTTTTGTTTTATATTGAAGAATGTGTTTGTGGTAACTATCCTAATTCTATACAGTGGATTCTATGCATCTCTTATGGACTTTTTGGAAAAAAAAATAAAATTCATGACTGAACATTATTTTTCTTTGAGCTATAACAGGTAATTACTGGAAAAAGTGTTTGGACAAAGAAGGGCCAGGGACCTGGATAATAATAGGATTTGCAAAACAAGAACAAATGCTTTCAGGCAAAACCTGGATATTTCTAACATGAGGATGCACTATGACCTTATTTGTTTCTTACTTTTTTATATCCTTCTAGGTTTCAGAACTGACTTCTCAATATTTACAGCATTTATGAAGTTTATTCTTTTATTTCAAGTTTCTTTTACACAGACCATAAGCTATATGGCACATTCCATTGTGTACTAATTCTGTTAAGACTCTAGTCTTGAGACCTGTTAAGACTTAACCCTACTTAAGTAAGTCTAATGACATATAGTAAATCTGTATTTTCACACACATAATTTCACAATTTTGAATGAGTAATAGTGAAAAGATGGTTTCCCCTGAGAATCATATCTGATTATTGTAAAGCTCATCAAGAAGAAGGGGTGTCAAGAACCTACAAAGAAAAGCAGTCTTATTTTGATTTAAATGTTTCAGCACATTTTCAAACCGTGGAATCCTTGCCTTGCTACAAGTCCAATGCCCCTCATAAGTCTTGCATTGTCTCTCAGCCCCTTATTGTAGTTATGCAGTATATCTGAAATTTTAGTAGAAACTGATTAAGTAAGTAGATATTTGTTCATCTTTCCAGAGACAAAACAAACAAATAAAGCACCAGAATTCCTTTCTCTTGCCTTACTCTCTCCCCATCTCTGAAGAGAATTCAGATTGAGTGATAACAGAATTCTGGTTACTTATATCCTCCTACACAGACAAAGTTTACCATCCAAAGTAGCTGGTGTTCCTGTTGAAAGGTACATAGCTCACAAAATATAAACAAGTCCATGATTAAATTAATTGATACTGGCTTCAGGGTAATATCTTTCAGATTATTTCAGATTATATATATTGTCAGTATAATTTTCTAAAAGTAGACCTGAATTCCTTTGTTCTGTGACTGACCTTAGTTTGATATGTTTTAAGCAAAGCATTTTATATTTTAAAGCTTCCAAACTTTTGGAGTTTTTTGTTGGTGCCACCTGCCCCTCTCCCCACTCCCCAAATGATATGAAACCACATTTGAAAACCTGTAATAACTATTGCCTTTCTGGAAAGCCCTAATTTTATATTAAGAAAACTTGAAACCTTGTAAGCATATAGGTCAAGGATTATTTTATTTTTTAGGTTTTGTTGTAGATTTTAGTCTTTTTCCTCCTTTCTATGTAATAGAAAGTAATACCTCCATAAGTAGGAATTTTATACCCTTAATCTTTTTGTATGTTTTTATTTTTCTTTTGTATATTGCTGAGGCTGGAAGTTACTCTGAAACATCTGGAATTTGTTTCTTCTTCTCATTAATAAATACATAAGGTTCTCTGCAGTAGATTTTTTTCAGGTGAAATTAATAATTTGGTTTGTTTGGAGAGCTTCGATATTGCTTTCCTGTTTAATGCAGAGACAATTGCTGCCTCACATAGAGAGACAAACAACATTCCTGAAGAAAATACAGTAATTTAATATCCCATTTGCCCTTTTCTTGCACCGCTGGAAGTCACTACATTGAAGCCAATGGAATAAAGGAGAATGGAATCAGGCTCAGGGTGTTTAAATATCCCTGTTTGCCCCTACATGTCAATCAGCATGAAGTTCTTCTCTTAACCTGTGTCTATTAATAAGGCTTTGAAAGGTAGATCATATGTTTGGACATAAAAGTGCTTTATTTATTTCTTCCAGTTGCTGCTAAATACTAGCAACGCTTATGAACTGAAATTTCAAATTTTGAATTTTGGAAGATGCTTCATCAGAATTTAAGGCAGATAAAAAAATTCTATTTCAAAGAATTTTAAATAATTCCTTAACTGCTTCTTCTTAATTTGATGCCCCAAATTTTCATTATTTTAGGGGTTTGAAATGTATTTTATATTGAAATTACTTGGGATATGTTTCTAAGATGTGTTGTCATTTCACACGCTTCTATTTAAAAAAAATCAAGTTCTAATTTGACTTTTTTAGTAGCAATGAACATTAAGAAACCTTGGAAAGCATGCATATATTTTCACATGAATCAAGAAGCATTTCTAATTTGTGTTTTCAAATGTGTATTTGAATTATTTGAATTATTACTGTATAAGTAATGATGGAAGTGTTCTCTGTAAAATCAAAGTGCACTCTGAATCAAGGAGGAGTTAATAACTGTCTCCAGTTAAGCTTTACCTGTTTTCTCCAGTATTTCTTCTCATGCTTTTTGTTCAACTTTTGTCAGGTTGAACTTCTCTGGTACTGTATCACAAAAGTGGGAGAAACTCAAATTTAAGAGGGTCCTCTTTTAAAAGCCCTTATTTGTAAAGAAATTTAGGGACCAGTATGCTTTTTCCAGCTCTTTGTTCATATACAGGCTAAGAATAAAAGGAGTTAATAAGGTATTTTATCTGTCCTCTGCTTTTGAAGTCATGAAGAAAACAGACATTACCAACGGAACAGATAAAAAGTCGGACTCCCAAAGTATTTAAATACTGTAAGAAAAATATTTTGGTCTGTTTTCTTTGTTCCCAAAAGCATTCATAGATCTGTTACATTTAATGTAGCACAGTCTCTGAAATTTAGGGATGATTTTTAGCACTTTGAAACCACTGAATTGTCAGTCCTTCAACTGTCCTTCTTTTCTCAGCAGTTGATTCAGTTCTCCTCAACTCCCTCCTATGTACAAGCTGATATTCTCTTTCTTGCTGTAATCCCTGTAACCATCATATAGTATGTTTAAATATTGTTCTTTATGGAAAGTGAGGGTGTCCAAGAGTATGGGGCAACAGCTGTACCACTTCAGTATCTTGCCAACATTGAATGGATGTCCTTCCCTCTTCTGCAGAGGCTTTTCAACAGCTTTGACTCTGGAATTTCCCAATGCCCTCCATGATCCACGCTAAGCACAAGCCTGATGTAAAACTAACTTGAAAGAAAAAATGCATACTTTTCCAAAAGTTAATTTTGATCTTGTCAGCTAAGGACCTGATGAATCTGAGACCTGAATCACAGAAGCAAAAGACTAGGCAGACTGAGGCTAGCAGAGGAATGGAATGGAAAGACTGGTTTCCTCCATTCTGCTGTAGTAAACTGTTAGATTACAGCAGCTGCAACATTTAACCTCACCTTGAAACTGCCTTGCACTCTTTGTATCTTTCCCTTACCTCCTGTCAAAAAGTGTCAGTGGGGGAAAAATGACTTATCTGCTCACTTTCAGAGAAGGTCTTACTGCTGTGGTGTGTGCCTCCTTAGGGAAAAGCAGTCTGGCAGCCATACAGGGAGACTGAAATCACTTAAAGCTTTGAAACTTTTCCTTGCCATCAAAACACCCGCTACAATACTAGTCAAAGTGGTAAGTTATTAAGAATCTCTTAAGAACCATCTTTATAGTTCATTAGATCTAGTTAAACAAGGCCCAAACCCGATCAGTTTTATAAAAATGGGAATATACTTTTACATGCTCAATAATGAATTTTTAAGATTTTCTTTCTTTTTTTTTTTTTTCATGCAAGTGATTTTCCAAAATATCTTTGGTTTCTTTGCTTTTTTTTTTGTAATCGTGGGTCAGTCAGTTCTCTGTCATCCCTCTCAACCCATCCATACTCCACCCCCCTCACCCCTCTTTTCCCTACAGTTTGGGCTAAATCTCGAAATGTGCAACGCTTTAAGTGTTTTCAAGTTTTACTCTGTGTGTTGCTGCATTTAAACTTCAGCTTGACCAGAACCATCTTTTTTTCTTTTTTCTTTTTTTTGTCTTCCCCATTTATTCTGACAAAGCATAATTCTAGAGTGGAACTCCTACCTAACAAAATTAAATAGAATCACAGAATGGTTGAAGTGGGAAGGGACCTCTGGAGGTCATCTGGACTGACCCCTCTCTGCTAAAACAGGACCACTAGACAGTGGTGGTCAGGCAGTTGGACTAGGTGGTTGCTCTAGATCCGTACTGTCTGAAATATTCTACTGTATTCCATTCTACAATGAAGAAATGTAGAAATGAGCTAATGACTGCACTTACTGGTGAGAAAAAGAATTAAATCAATGGGAAAGGTATTGAACTTAACATATTCTGTTAAAATTGAAAGAAGGACAATATAATGCAATTTTAGTTTTGGATAATGAGTAAAACTATGCAAAATATGTTTAATTTAAGATGTTATCTAAAGAAAAACTGCAATCTGAATTCTTGTGCAAGGCAATGATTCAAAACTCAAGAACAGTGAAGGAGTAAGGGACACCTATAATGAATCCCTCCATTCTGGTTGTGATATCAAGAGTTTTAAATGCAATGAATTTGCCCCTTCAAGATGGTGATTGAGAACAAAGTAGGTGATGAAGACTTAGTGATCCAAGCAGTCATATTATCTCAGCAAAAGCCAATATAGGAAATGACGTGTCTCAAATCTGCCTATATGTTGGATTCTACCACACTTAAAAAAACAAACTATAGGTGGAATGTGCTGGGGGACAAGAGGAAGCAAGATTGAAAGTATTGCTTTATGCAACTGTCATTCTGCCTTCACTGATTGACTGATCTGTTGTGTTAAATTTAATGTATTTTATTTTTCCATTAGTGAGAAAATACATATTATTTTATTGGTTTAGATCCTTAATTTGAGTGTCTTTAGTATTAGACAAATGAGACTTGGTATTTTAGTTTTCCAGATTTCTGGGTGGGAAAGAAAGCTGATATACACATATATTGTAAATATATGTAGTTGAAACTCAGCATTAAATAAGTAGCTACTCACTTATTGGTCATCTTATTGGTAAATTGGTCATCTCCAAAAATGCTTACCTTTTTATCTGAATAGAATTACTGTGATACCTTAGGGGGAAAAAACACAGTGATTTATTATTAGACTAGAGCTTATTCATAAAAAGTTGCCATATTGAAAGTGAAATTAAGTGTATGAGCCAGAATATTTACAAGTTTAAATTATCTCTTGCTTCTTAAGGCAAGTGAATTGTCTTTCAAGACCACGGAAGATGGAAGACTATGTACATATGTATACATAGGAGACTCTAGTATTGTTATTATATTATCTATTGTTATTAAAATAGTATTTTCTAAATCCTATTAGAAAAGTTTTTTAAAAAAATCAAAATTAGGCATTTTGGAATTAAGCATGATGAAAAAAGCAAGAAATAGTAACTCCTTGCACACTTAATAGTAGGAGTAGCTGCAGGCAGCTAGTATATTTCAAACCTGATGTTTGAACTGATGAGATGTTTCTGTTTTTTCTGTAGTGACCAAAAATGTCATAATATTTAGTATAGGGTATTATATGCTAATTGTTGTTACCTGCATAAATGGATCCAGACTCTTGAGGACAAACATAAAACACAACATTCTTTCCTTTTGAGTGATAATACATATGTACATAAGCTGAAGGACACTTTAGTATTAAACAAGTGTTTTGTCTTCTCTAGACATCTCTGTATTGGTCACTGACAGAATTTACTACTTGCAAATGCAATTACAAACTCTTTATCACAAACTCGTAGCTTAATCATGTACAAATCCATATAATTCCTTTTATTGCTTTCTCTAGTTTAATATTATTAGAAGAAACAAAATATCAGTGGAAAAAAAAAAAGTTGAATTCTTATTTGAACTTGCAATTACCTGACCATCTGAAAATGACAACTACATATTTAACTCATAATGTTTTTTTGTAAATATTGGTAGAGGTAAACAACCATTTTTACAGACAGAGTTCAAATTCCACACCAAAGGCATCTCTGCACATCTGAAATGAAAGAGTATAAAAGAAGAGATGGAGAGAAACCCAGATAAACATGTGAGCAGAAATGTTGACTACATTGAGCTATATGTGAATTGTTTCATAATGATTTTGGTACAGAAAACCGCCAGGGTGTATTGGGTTGAACCATAAAGAGCAAGTAATTATGTTTTGAGATGATAAAGGTCACTTATTGAATGTGATGCATTTATTCAAAATAAAAGTACTGCTAACAGTATGTCTAGTGGTATAAGAATGGCAGGCTTCCAGGTAATTTGTGGGAAATGCTTGGCCTCTGTGTGCAATAAGATCGTCTTCTAAGTACATGCAGATTAAATCTATGAATTCTTTTCTTGAAATAAATTTGAAAAAATATTCTGCATTGATAAAGGCAATAGGCAAACTCAGTGCCCAGGAAAGATAAGACAAAGTTCCCAGAAACTTCTTAATCCATAATTCTGTGCAGATATCTGACTTTTATTCTAAACAAATTCTGCATGATGTCTTTTCAAATCCTATATTTATATGAACATATAAGGACAAACTTGATTTCTAATAGCTTGGAACTTCCCAGCCTTAGGCATATTTTAAGTGAGGGATTGAATCTCTTGTTGTGAATATCCCTCATACCTATAATAAGAGGTTTGTACCAGACATTTACCAGCACTAGATATTTACATTAGCTTTGTTCCATGGGCAGGGATTCCTGTAGAGATTTCCTGTGGGTCCCTTACCTGCTCTGTGGTGAGGATTAAAATTTTTGAGCATTGTCAAGTGGTGTAACTGAATCTCAAGTATGCACAGCTGATGTGCAGTCCCCATTCCCTCTCACAGACAGAAGGAAATCAAGTAAAGATACATTTGGTTCAATGCCAACAATACATGTCAAACTTCAAATGAAACCTGTCTTACCCAAGTAATACACATACAAGGGCTCATACAGAGAGCAATGCAGTACTTTGGAAGGCCTTAAAAAGTATTTAAGCTTTAGTTGTGTACTATTTTGTTGTTGTTTATTTTTAATTTAGATTTAGTTAGCTGCAATATAAAACAGTACTTCATCATCAAGTTAAAATTTGTTTGGCTTAAAAATAGAAAAACATATTTTCTGAAATTTACTGGCTCATCATGACAAATTGAAGTAGGTTTTCAACTTCAAATTGTATTCTTCGTGATTGAAGTATTAATCCAAAACACACTGTCTCACTTTGTAACAACATATTACAAATTTACCATACAGTATTGGCAATAGGGGTGCCGTACTTTAACATGTTTATTTTCAAGTGTATTACACAAGGTATATTACAAGTGTATTACAAGTATTACTACAACAAAAAAAAGTGTATTTTATAACCTATTAGTGGATGCCCTCTGCCTTTTTACTTCATCTAATACTCCTTTATTATTTAAGAAGTTATGGAAGAAAAAAGTCACCAAAGTAGACTTGCTTCTGATGTTAGATGACAAGGTGTTTTTATATGTATGTTTATGATGGGGCGGGGAGAGGGAGAGATATATGTAAATGACAATGAAAAATAGTATCTTGTGTCAAAAAAAAAAATAAATAGACTTTAACACTGAAAGGGAACATTTAAACTTCATTTGAAAGTTAGTTTGAAGATCCATAACGTTCTTACATATGCTATTTCAAAAACCTCTGTCTTCTGTAGTCTAGGAATCTACCTGAAACATAAGGCACTCCACTTAGCAACTAAAATATTGTTTAGCAATCCTGTGATTAGTATTGTTAGATTGCGAGATATCTGGTTTGTATAATGGATTGTTAAAAGAGAATTTCTTTTACCTCTCAGATATTTCTAGTATGGTTTATAAAAAACCTGAGTATTTTGCAAACACACGATTTATGCTTATCTGCCTGAATAATGATTTTTCTCTGAGGTGGTGATATGCTTCATTGTACATTTTTGGGAGCTAGGAATAAGACCCACATATAATTTTCTGGATAGCAGTGTTTGCCTTTTCCACAAAAGCCCTTCTTTGGCAGAAGACACAATGAAATAATTTCTTCAATACAGAAAGAGCTGCACCCTTTAGTGTAAAAATAATAAAATTCTAACTGGTCTACTTCAAGTAACACTTCTCTGCCATTTCTTCTTTGGACCATAGCTCAACAACTGAAATTATGTCAAAAGTGCTTGGCTAAATAGTCTTCTTCCTTTCTAAGTTCTTTCCTGACACTGCTTCTTTTATCAATATAGCAGAAAAGGATGAATAGCTGGCTAAACAACTAACTAAACTGGTATATGTGGAAGAAAATGTGCCATTCTAAGATATTTTCCATTCCCATTTAAGCCATGTAATTGGAGAAGCTGCTAAGAGAATTGCTTTGGAAACAGACTGTTTAATTAACCACTCTATTTATCACTCTTTTGTTCACTCTAGTGGATGTTAAAAGGGGCACTGACTTAAAACCCTTATACCGTTGAAAGGGCTTCACTGAAGGCAAGGGCTAGTTGGCAGAAACACCAGTGAGGCATCACACTTCAGTTTTTGTGCATCATAAACAGGAGCAACCTCATTTTAGTAGCTTGGAGGTCAGTATGGACACTATCTGGAAGTTAAGTAGATTACTGTTCAAATTTGTGTGAAGTTCCACATCACAGCTGAGATTCTACTGCTTACAAAAACTAGTTCAAGTACCTGTGTTCTGTGTTGTAATCTCACTGTAGACATGTTTAGTATTGCAATTCCTTGATGTTGCAGCAATGTTGTTGGGCACTTGCTCTCCAGATGAATCCTTAAAACATGAGTGGTGAGAGTACAAATGTGACTGGCAGCTTGCTTGGTGCTGTGTTTGCTATACAGAGACAGGTGCTACTATTCTGATCGTTCCTGTCAGATTTACCATACAGATTACTGCTGTAATCAAATAGTATGTTTTTATTGAGCAAAATTCACTTTAAGTTTCTTGCCCTGAAAACACCATTCATACCACAATCTTGCATGAATATTTCTTATTCGATAGGAGTTCAATAGTAGGTTCACTCAGACTCCTTGAAGAACAGCATTGTTTAAAAGCCAAGTTGTGTTTTTAGTAACACATCTATGTATCGTTTGTACTATTCACAGATTGTTGACATGTATAGCGAGTCTTTCAATGAAATGAGTTTGTATAATGTGGATAGAATGATAGCATGGTACTGTTTAATCAATTAGCAGAGAAGGCAAGAAAAATATCCTCTTCTTGTAGATACTTGACCCAATTGCTCCAAATGCCACTGTTAGAGCAGCTGATGGATATTTAATACTAAATAGGTGCTCTGGTTTGTATGCTGAAATATTGTTTCATCACTTAAAGCACATGGTTATAGAACTGATATATATTGAATTACTTTGTCATATTGTGTCAGGTTGAATTGATTTACAATGTGAACTATGTAACGTGATGTGATGCCCCTGTAATTTGCCATAATTTGACATAATAAAATTTAGCAGGGCAGAAATGTAAAACAAACAAAACTTTGTCCATGATGAAATTCATACTGCTCATTTAAGCAAATGTGAAAAGAATTTTGGCCAGAAAACAGAGTAGAAATGTATTTCACATGATATTACCTTAGAAATATTCCCTATACAACACAGTAGAATTGTTTAAGCAAAAGAAATTTTGAAGCTGATGAATACCTAGTCTCACTGAGAGTGGGTCAAAGGAATACCTTGAATGGATGCTATTTTCCTCAAAAGCCATCAGAATACAGCACACTAGCCTAGGGTCTGAATTCAGAGTAATATTTTTGTGCAGTGCACATCACCTTCGCTTCCCAAGTATGTTAATGATCAACCTTTGGCAGAAAAAATATTTTTACATGTAGGAGTTGATGGACTCATAGCTTCATATCTGATCGTTAAGTCAAGAGATTTATGTATAACATGGAATTCATGTCAGCTGGAACTGACAGTGTCAGGCAGGTGCCATCCACAGTAAAAAAAGGTGATTGGCAGAAAGTTCCTTACTTGATTAGAAGCTTAATTGTTTCACTTACTCAAGTAACTCCTCCCTATCAGCCTCAGGCACTCACTGGGGCATAAAACCCCTGTGGACTACAGGGAAAGAAGAAGAAGGTGGTGAATGACATAGAAAAAAGATGAAGTTATTCCATTTGTCACAGGGCAATTTTGGTCGTGTTTTTGTTTTTTTTTTGGTTTTTTTTTTTAAGGCTGTATGTATGGAGAAAAAAATTCTCCAAATAAAGCAGGATAAAATAATACATTTTATTCAAGTGATTGTTGGCAAAATTACTTTACTGAGCTACAGGTATTTGAAATAATCTAAAATTGAAATTCATGCTGAGCTTTGAGATGCAGCAATCTTCTAGCCATGCTACAAAACGTAGCTGGGCTACAAATCTTCATAATGGCCAATCTATGAAAAAATACTATCAATCCAAGGCAAGATTGTGTTTTTAAAGTTGTATTGTAAAAATTTCTTCTTTATTTGAGATGTAAAACTTAAAATCTAACTTTACTTTTTAAACGTTTCCTATAATCAACTGTTGAAAAGTGCTGCAAGTCTTGATAACCACTGCTTTTAATATATCTCACTCTATTTTATAGGACACAGTTTATGGAAGAAGCAATTTCAGAAAATATGTATTTTTTAATATTCAGATATTTTTTGATTCTTGTGTCTTTCAAATTAATTAATTTCTGATAATTCAATGAATTAAGTAAGAAACTAGATTAAAAAAAAACTATATGTTTTATCTATTCCTTTATCAGCCCACAGATTGTTACTTACTTGGGATGAGCAAAAGTGACACTACGTAAGAATCAGCTCTGATTTTTATGACTATCTCTAGGATAGTCTATCTCTATCTATCTCTAGGAAGTTGATAATTTGAAACTTCATTTGAAACTTGCCCTTATATTTTGTATGAAACCAAATCAGTCACATACTGTCTGATAACAACATATTCTAATTAATGTTATGAGGGAGTACATAAAGGAAATGGGCATCCTGGTTACCTATATCTTCTTTGAGACCTTTTTGAAGGACTAGTGCCACAATCATTTTAGTTTAGCCATAGCCCTCCTCTGACTGGGGAGGTTAAGTCAAATACCCTTCAGATATCCTTCCTATATAAATTAATCTATGACCCTGTGAGTCTAAGTGATAAAAATATTTGAGCATGCTTACAGGTTTGAAAGAGTTCATATACAAAGAAGTGCTATCACAGAAACACAGAATGACTGAAGTTGTCCAGGACATCTGCACATGGTCCAATGCTCATGTTCAAAGCAAGGTCAGCTAGATCAGGTTATCCAGGGCTGTATCCAGTTGGGTTTTGAACATCTCCAGGGATGTGGATGCCGCAAAATCTATGGCTCCTGTATATGATCACCCTCACAGTGAAAAGGTGCTTTCTAATGTTCAAGAGGAATGTCCTGTATTTCAGCTTGTGCCCATTGCCTCTTGTTGACTAGATAACACTGAGAAGAGTTTGGTTCTATCTTCTTTATACCTCTCTTGAAATGGATAAGATCACTCCTCAGACTTTACTGAACCGGGACGAGGTTGAATAGACTCAGCTGTCTCAGCCTCTCTTCAAGGTCTTACCTTTGTGGATAGTTACTGGTCTTGGTGCAGTGAGTCCATGTCTCTCTTGGACTGGGGAACCCAGAACTGGAGCCTGCACTCCAGGTATGACTGATAGGGCTGAGGAGAGGGGAAGAATCATTTCCCTCAATGTGCTGGCAGTGCTGGGTTGTGCATCCCAGGATGATTTTGAACTTATTTGTAGTAAGGGAAAATTGCTGGCTCACGGTCAGCTTGTTCACCAGTACCTCCAGGGCCTTCTCTGCAAAATTTAATCTTAGACAGTTGGCCACTAGTGTGTATTAGCCTGATGTTGTTCCTGCCAAGGTGCAGGACTTGGCATTTCCCTTTGAGGAACTTCATGAGGTTTCTGTCTGCACATTTCTCCAGCCTTCTGAGTCCCTCTGGATGGCAGTGCACCTATCTCATGCATCCTTGGCACTCCACCCAGTTTTATATCATCTTCAAACTTGTTGAAGGTACACTCTGCCCCGTCATCCAAGTCATTAATGAAGAAGTTAAAAAATTTTGACCTAGTTATTTTCCAGTAGTGACCAAAGGTACATCTAACCAGTAAAGACTAAAGTGAGCAAGGCATTGTATACCTCAGCCCTTCCCACGTTTCTTTGTCACTAGTTCTTCTGCTCTGATCAGCAACACGCTTACACTTTCCCTCATCTTCTTTCTGCTGGTGATACATATGTAGAAGCCCCTCCTGTTGCCCTGCGTGTGTCTCACTGGATTCACAAGTCCAAGTGGACTTTGCCTTTCCTAACACCATCCCTTTCATGTTCCGACAGTGTTCTTATATTCCTTCTGGTGACCAATCCCTACTTTTACTTCTTCCATACATCCTATTTATGTAAGTTTTGTTAGGATGTCCTTGTTCCCCTGCAAAGGCCTCCTGCTTCCTTTTCTTGTCTACCATTTTTGGCATGATAGAATAGACAATTTTGGAGCATGAAGGAGCTGAACTTTGAAAAGATCACAAAATCACCTTTAAGATCATCTAGTTCAACCATATAAAACAAACAAACAAAAAAACCCCAACCACACACTAACACTAAACCATATTCCTGAGCACCATGTCAATTTGTCTTTTGAATATCTCCAGGGATGTTTCCTCAACCACTTCCCTGGGCAGTCCATTCCAATGCCTGATAACCCTTTCAGTGAAGAAATTTTTCCTATTTATATGGGTATATGGTTTATATTCGTTCTGTGCATTAACTGTAAGCTAATACACAGATTTCTCAAAATATTTTTCTTTCCAAAAAGCTTTCCATCGTTTTACATGACTCAGAATATTCTTAGAATAATATTAAACAGTGCCATTAGCAGAGAAAAGGACTATTAAAAAAGGTGTTGACTGCTTTGCACATGATGACAAATTATAGTCAGCTGACATCACATGCAGAATGATGATTTTCTTAGCTAAATGAAAAGCTTTCTCTAAAGGCTTCCTTTGTCAACTTCAGGCATGCCCTAAAGGTAATAACTGGTTATTGTAAATAGCAGAAAATTGTGGGTAACAGAATCAGTACTATACAAGATCCCCCATCCTGGATTTTTTGACAACTGAAAATGTCATTATACAATTTTAAAAGAGTTTGATGTTGTCTTTTTCTGGAAAGATCTTGATATGTAATATTCTATTTAAGAAGAAAAAAAAAATCACAGCAAACTATAGCATGTTTCAACATAGCAGGAATCATTGTATTAAGTGTTTACTTGCTCCTACATGTATATATATGGCATAGTCTGTGCAGTATATATTATATATGTAGAATTTTTTCATACTCTTTGTTTATTTTTCCCTTACCTAGCAACAAAATATTTTTTCTGTAACCTAATACATCAATATCTTATCTTTCTTTTAGTTACTTTTTTCTGAAATGTCCATTGTTTTCATAGCAAGCATGAAAACAAGTACTAAATCGGATGCCATTGCAAAGAGAACCACTACAGAGTCTGGGAGTATTCTGTTGTTTAATACCCACCTAACTTGTGGATAGGTGCTTAGCCACGGAAAACCTTATTTCATTATTTGGGCATTCTGGGGCAGAGGAGATACAGAATCTTTTCTGTGGTATAAATGTGTATATGTACAGTGAGGATTTTTTCAGGGAAACAGTCCCCCAATAAGATCGGTCATATCGATGAGTGCACATCTCCATGGTAGCAACTCACAAAGCGTACTGTTGGGATTTTATGTGTGACTTACCTACCTTTAGCAACTAGTTCTTAGGCATTTCACATTCTAATCAAATTCCAATATACAGTCACACTAGAGAACAAGTTTCCAAGTTGCTTGTTTAAATTCACAAATATGGATATATTTGTATAACAGCTCCTAGTGTCAGGAGTGGAACATTTTGACTCTTAACAGAAAATAACCTAGGAATTATTTATTTATTTATTTATTAAGAGCAATGAATTATATCTTCATTTGGTGAATTTCAGCCACCTTTTCTCTGTCAGGTTTTTTAGTCTATGACAGTCTGTCAAATCTCTTACTGAAATTGTTTAAGCTACTAAATTTACTTGGAAATTTTATAGCATAATTGCCATTTTTCTATGGTCTCAGACTTGCATAATCTGCTACTGTGAATATTGCAAAGGCATTTTTTTTCTTTGAAGGTGTTCTTTATTTTTCTTTCCTTAACAGGAAAAATTATTTTTGTACAGTATCTGAATGTGTTCTGAAGGAAAAGATTGTTTCCATTTAAAATAATAAACA
Source organism: Scolopax mira (assembly GCA_004320125.1). NCBI lineage: Eukaryota > Metazoa > Chordata > Aves > Charadriiformes > Scolopacidae > Scolopax > Scolopax mira. Next base: position 19,831 of record BJBW01000092.1, on the reverse strand, counting down.
TAGTAGAGAAGCTATTAAACTGTTTGTTAAAAAGGTATCAGACTGATAGATGTTTTCAGTCTTACTGTACTGTTATGCTACTGCTAATGTCTTTATACATTAGAAAATATTTTCTTCCCAGAATGACTTATCTTAATTTGGATACAGCTCAAGAACCTTTTGAATTTACATTATTATCACCTCTTAGTTTCACAATAGTTTACAGATTTTTTATTATCATTATGGGGCTTCCTGAGAAAATGAGAATCCAATGTTAATATGATGCCTAAATTGATGTTATTTGTACACCATTTGTCCTAGTTACTTCAATAATAGGGATTTCATTATCCTTGATTTTTTATTGGACAGTATATCAGTAAGTCTATTATTTTTGGTGATGGCTAGCTTTTTAAGACTCTTTCAGGGTTTGTAAGTGTTAACACGATTTATAGATTCGGTTTTCATTAACAAAGCGCTATGGTACAAGAAAGACCGGATCAAAAAAATAAATCAAGACCCAATCAAGGAAAAAACAAAATTATAGTAGTGTTTCAACCTAAAATAATTCTACCAGTATAGCACTGATCTGTTACATTTTTATGCTTCAGTTAAGTTTATAGTCTGTAACAGGAAATTGTACATAAGACCCATGTTCCTACTTGACAGAATCACAGAGGTAGTAACACTTAGGTTATATTTTGAGGTATTCCTGCTCATTCAGCATCCTAAAATATAGAAAATAATTAGAGAAAGGAAAAAGCAATTATTCTATGCTGCTAACAGATGGTCTAACTGCCTGTTCATTCACAGTTTGTTGTATACGTGCTTTTGGTTAAAAGGATGTAGCCAAGTAGCAGAGAGGAAGGCTCCCTGATCATGTTAGTGTGATCAATGCACTTTTACTAAACAGGAATAATTTTTCATACAGGGGAAAGTTCTCCTTCCTAGAGAACTCACAACACTTAGCTCATAAGAGCTTCTGGAGTGTAATGTGAGATAGATCTGAAAAAGTCAGCAAGAAAGCCTGCAAATGGATAGATATAGCTGAGAGATTCCTGAAAGGAGCCATTTAGTTTTTCAGCTAGTAAGACACAAACAGGAAAAACTCTTTTCTGTGACTCACAAGGAATAACATGGAAAATTTCTTCCCTGTAAATCAAATAAATAAAATAAAAATGCTGGGATGGTGTGTGAGCCGATGCAGACAGGATGCAGGAATAAATACAAAACCATGGATTGAGGGCAAAGAACAAGTTTAATCTCAGTACCTCATGGACTGGGGAACCTCTGAAGCAGCACCCAGGCAGAGGCAGGCAAGCAGGGAATGCAGGCACTACGGAGCAAGAGTCCTTATTACCAAGAGAGTCCTTGTTAGCAAGGGAGTGAGGGGGTGAGAGAGCTCCCGTTTGCTGTTTAGGCCTGTATTTCAAGGATTCTGTCAGGCAGAGTTTTCTGCTGTGCTTTGATCTCTTCAACAGCAGGGCAGGAATCTCAGGCGTGTTTGATAAAATGCCCCTGAGTCCATCCCAGGCCTATGTTATCTAAGTGCAGATGTTCTACTTGTTGAGCACACAAAACTAAGCAACAATTAGTGTGAGGCGTATTTTCCAGCACCCCATGTGCAAGTCACTTGAGTGTATTTACAGTCCTCCTCATCAATCTTCTGCTACTTTCCCACAGATGGAAAGAAAGAATCAAGGGGAAGACTTTTCTGCCTCCAAACTGTTGGAAAGGGTAGAATTATTTCTCAGATATTTTATTTAGTGTCTCATGCAGAACATTCAAGTTTTTTCTCTCTACAAATTTATTTTTTTCAATATCAGTTTTTCTTTCTGAGTTTTGGTAAAACATAATTGCAGAGTTTACAAACCTTTTAGTGTCTCTTGTTAAGTGCATATCACACAAGAGGTGGTAGAGTGAATATGCTCATCTCAAACTTGTGGCTGACTCATAATCCCACCACAGATACATTCAAAATTATAGTTTATAGACTTTTTTTAAATGCTACTCAGGAAAGATCAAACTGTGAATGTCTGTTTACATGGAACAGAATTTTAAGCAGGGCATGAACAGGAAACATTCTCCTGTCCTGTAAAGCTATCTGAAAAATGAAGTAACTATTCTCTTCTACACTCAAATAAAATAAAGATCTTTGTTATGGTAAAAGGACTCCTTCAAACTCACTTCCTGATGACGTGTCTTTATTCTGAAGCATACAAAGAGCCAGAGACTTTTGTTCAATTCCTTTTTAGTTAGGAATTGCCCCATAGCTTTTCCAGGATTCACACAGAAATGTGGATAATGGCTTGGAGAATAAAGTGCCTCTGGTTCAAAGTGAATAAAAATCCTATGTTTACATAAATTTAGTCTTACTCCAAAACCTAATGGAAGGGGCAGGGACCAAAACATGAGGGTTTTAAAATTATTTTTTTCTGTTAGATAAATTTTAAAAGGTAACATAGATGGATAAAGGAACATTAAAATAATGTTGTGACAAGTTTGTGCAGATGCTTTGGTAATCAACAGTGACAAAACTTTTGCCATTGAAGGAAAATGAGAGTATTTCAGTATCAAAACTATATCAGATCAATACCAAGATAAATGTGTGTTTATATATATATACATATATACATATATGACCCTTTCAGAGGAGTTTAAAGGGTCAAGGAGAGCTCTTTGTGCATTGCCTTTTTGCATTATTGGTTTTGATTTCTTCTTTAATCTTTTGATCTTTAATAGTTAATGCTCAAGTTTTCAAAGCAAAAAAGTATCCATTTAAAGATGATTCAGCCCATGGATTATGGATGTAGAGTTTCAGAAACTTAAATGACAGACTGGAAAATATGGCAAAACTACCCCCAAAAATGCATGGTCAAGATACAGTGAAGACAGATTGCTTAAAACACTCAAGATGACAATTGCAGTGTGTTGTTAGGTATAAGTTTAAAACTACTACTAGTGTAAGAGATAATCTAAATTCTCAATCTGCAGATCTATTTTCATTTCAAAATATTTGCAAAAAATATTTTGCTGATAAGGTAGGAAGGAGGTTTTATAGATAATCTCTAAAGTAATAATTTCAGTCATGAAGAGTTGCTCAAAAATAAGGTATAAGTTTCCAGAATTAGCTACAATTCTTCAGTGTGGTTTTTTAAAGTATGATTTCTTATTACCTCATTTTATGATTAGATCCAAGAACAGGACTGATACCTGTTAAAAAGGTTTCAAACAATTTATGATTCATATGGATGGAGCTAGCAAATGTTTCTGATATGCTTTGATGATCTTGAGAAATACCATTATGATTCAGATTTGAAGAAAGATGAATCAGTCTATTTTCAGAAATTTTTGAGACTATCTGCACTGACAATTAGGTAAAAGCTTTAGGCACGTACAAGAAAATGCAGGTCGCATTTATGCTTCTTTTATCTATTGCTTGAATATTGAGTGGTTTGTCTCTAACTTTAGATTAAAGCAAAGTCTTGAATCTAAAGTAGTCTGTCTTTTTAGTTTTCTCTTGATACAAGAATCTAGTGAAATGAACAGAAAGAAGAATTTTAAATTTTTGCAGAATGTCTGTCAAAGACTTTTTAACGTATTATGATTCATTTTCTCAGTGAATGGCTCAATTATATGTTTAATTTGTTTATTTCCTTTTATTTCCCTAACTTTCATTGTAAAAATGTCCATTGGTATCCATTTTCTTAGCTTTCACACATAGAATTTTCCAAGCTGTGAACAACTACAATTTCCATGGAAATAACAAACATCTTTGAAAACTGAACTATATATAATTGCTAAATAGAATATTTGGTTTTAAAGGATTTTTTTCCATATTCCTGAAGCAGTAGAGAGTACTTGATATGTTTTACACTTGATGCATATAGTATCTATATCTTTGTAACTAGTTTAAAACAGCAATTCCACAAATTCCTCTGAGATTTGTTTGTGTTGTGTCTTAATCGGATATATCTCATTGTTTCAATGTAAAATTTTTCAAGTGCTATGGCTTCCTAAGAATGATGCCACTTCCTGTATATTAAGTAAATTTTTTTTTCCTGTTATATATTATTTTTCATTTTCATAACATGCAAATGTTTAATTCCTTGTAGTGAATACTATGTAATATGATGTAGAATTGTTAAAATAAACATCTGGAATAAGACAAGCCTGTCACATCCCTCTCAACAGACCTGTTTTCACATTAAATTGTAAATCTTGTATTATCACTCTGTGAATTTGTCTATTTCTAATATAGTCTGGCAGTAAAATCTTGTTGCAGAGGAAATTTAAATTTCAAGCTTTGAAGTACATGGAATATGTTAAAATGGAGTCTCCAACTAAAAGTACTGAAAGGATTCTCTAAACCTAGGATTTCATGGTTCCCTTGACACTTTGATCAAAAAGATTATTCTAAATATTTGTTCCTTACCAGGAGAAATTTGGGAGTGTGAGTTTAATTTTAAAAATAGAAAACATACAAATCCCAGTTTTGCAATAACTAAAGTTCAAGTAAAATGGGGAGCTTTTCAAATTATCTAATGAAGGTAGGTTGTCTGTACCTTATCTATACATGTATTATATTAATACAGAATAAAAGAAACTGAAAAGAAATTACAGGAATGATAATTAAAAAAAATAAAATATGCCACTATCTGTCCTGTCCATTTGGCACGCTTGAAAAAAAGTGATATGAGAAAGAAATGTCAGAGTAATACACAAAAATGAAAAAGCCTTGTGTACAAAGAGGAGGCTATAAGGTAACGAACCTTTACTCTATGATCTGTACAATCAGTTAGTAAAAGTGCAAGAGAGAAATAAAATAGAGTAACATAATGAGGTTCTTTGGATTTCATTCAGAAGAGTCTTATAAACTGGGTTAGCAGCTTCTTTGTTATCGTTTCGTGTTTCAATATTTTGCTTAACAATAAAGATAGAAGATATGAAAGAAGGAACCTTACTGCCCAATAGATCATCACTGTGCTTGAGTTTATGGATCAATTTGCCTAGGCAGCATATTTTGACAATAATATTCCAAATTATCCATCAGCTTGCGCTGAGAATGTCGAGTCATTATTTTTGTTTTCTTTCCCCATGTTTTTCACTCTTTTCCCATTTCTCTCCTTTATACTATGTTTCTATTTTTCAAATACACAATAACTGAATTTACCAAAGGTTCTTATCCGAGTCCTCATTAAGGTTGTGGTGTAGCTAGACAAAATGTCTTCATTTTAAAAAAAAAATCAAAAAAAATCCCAAGAAGTGTGAGAAACCGGTTCAATCGGTTTGAGAACAGAGGAAAGAAAGACCTGGAATCTATTGGAATATATTTTTGCTTATATTTAAACAGGTTACAAGTGAGAATGTCTCTCTCTTGGCAAAAATGGAAAATAATTATAAATTCTTAAAATTCACAGAGCATTAAGTAGCTATCTGATTTTTCTTTATCCCGGTTGATCCCATTTTTGCCTAGTTCTCTCTTAGACCCTCCTGTTCTTTTTTAAATGAAGAACCTTTAGTAATGTTTTCTGCAAAATGCAAATGAATCATACAAATAGAATTTAGCCTCTTTTTTTACCAAAGTGATCACACAGAACCCTCAGCTTAAACAGAAGACTGACAACTACAAATCAATGAATATATTGTATGTTAAATTAGAATTCAGTATAGACTTTTTTGGGGGTATCATACTTCTTAATATTTGCTTTATAAAAGAAAATTCTGTTATGTCATAAAATATGAAGATGGATTCATCTTCAAGAGAAAGAATATGAGACAGTCAGGTATTTTATTTTTATAGTAGCATAGCAAAGAAATCATAATACCTTACAAATGTTCTTTATCATATTACAGTGACTGGCTTCCGCAAGTAAAAAATTCTAATATACAATTGCATTTGATGTAACATATTTATTTATTTTCATTTCTTCATTTATTTATTCATTCATATATTTAATTTAGTAAGATAAAAAAATATCCAAGCTTAATCTTCAATCTTCTTCTTGCAATTTTTCTGCTTGTGTTTGTACCTATAATAAGCAGTCTTCAAAAAAACCCAGTAGTAAAGACAGTTTAGGTGATTTTCACACAATATCACTTAAGATATCTTAAATGTTCTGAACTGTCCCCTCACATGCTCCTACTTTCTACCACTTCTCCTGGTCCAACTCTCACCATATCTACTTGGACTATACAAAGACTTAGATTCCAGTCTCTAGACTTCAGAATCATTGGTATGGTCCCTAATATATCCTGAAGCTGCTGCTGCTGAACATATGCACAAGCACGCATGGAGGATGGAGTCTGCACTCAGCACCTGGGAAAAGGTTGGACATGCTTTAATAGATGTGAGGAGTGATGTGCACCTATATCTTCTCTTGTTATGGAGTTGTGGTAGAATGAGGGGTGTGGCCAGATATGAGACCTGTGAAGTGCATCTGTACCTCACAAAGGTAACCATATGTCTTTGAAACTAGTACACTGCTAAAAAAATATGGTCAATAATACTTTCCTAGGTCTTTTTATGCTGTGTTTTAACTTCTGAACTAGTAGCTATCATTAATCAGTCTTCTTGTATTTGTGTATGAGAGGAACATAGAAGCAGAATAGTGATTTGGATCAGATATTATTATCATTAGAAAGTCAATAGAACTATCAGTATTTGCAAGAAATGTAGGGGGGTTGTGCTATACTTTGCTGCTTTCTCATACCTGAATACAGTTATTATTCAGGAAATTCAGTTATTATGCAGGAAATTATTTTATAGATTGCACACCTACAAGTTGTCTCTAACAGTAGCTGATCCTTCATGTGTTAAGAAAATGTGAGATGAAAAGAGATTTTTCTAAATGGAACAGTTAGAGCAACTGAGATCCTGGCAGTATTTTTCTACAAAGTTTTTGAACGTATGAAGCAATTACTGTGGAATAATTTATCACTGCCCCATTAATAATAATTAATCAAATAATTAGGATTGATACCATAATTAAAAATGTTTCAGACCCCAGAGATCCTTTTGAAGAATTAAGTATCTGAAATCAGATCTGGAGAAATAACCAAGATAGACCCAGTACTTTCAAGGGATGTTTACTGTTATTCACATTAAATCTTGGTTCTACAGTAATATCCATGTCATGTGTAAGTATATAAAGACTGGACATTTCAATGAAGATAAACGAGGAGAGGAACAGGAATAAATACTTTGGAGGAACATTTGGAGCTGGGATATATATTTTTTTAATTATTACTAATTCAGCAATGCCATTATAATTAATGGTGGATCTGCCTATTATTACCCATATCCATATTATTTAAATTATGACATCTTAGACTGAAAATACAATTAAGAAGCCAACATTGCTATTCTTATATAGGAGGAAATACCTGCTTTTATCAAGTGACTTAGTGGATTCTAGAAATCTTTTGAAAAAAACCTAAAAATCAGTAACATTATATTAAAAATAAAAAGTTATTCTATAAAGGAGTCAAGTCACTGGTTTTGCCCAAAACATTTCTGTCAATATTTTGATTTTCAAAATTTCAATTTTTACATATATCCTACAATTAAATCATTTTTTGTCGTTATTAAAAGTGTTCTATATGTCACTGCTGAATGACGGCTATCCTTGCACCTCACTCTGGGTTGGTAATCAGAAGACCTTGAACATAATCCTGGTCCCACTGAAGTTTCCAAAGAATTTCCTAGCTAATTTTTACACTGCTAAAATTCTAATTTCTGTTTTGTCATCTCACGGGAAAGAAAATACTAATCCTAATTTCCATCTTCCTGGAGGAAATCTTACATACCTGAAAAATTCAGTGATGTATTTTGAAGACTATATTCTTGGTTTTAAGAAGTTATTAAATAAAAACAAATGGCACATAATTTCGCTTTTCAGGTCACAGCATAGGATGACCTTGAAAGCTGTTTAACCTTTTCATGCTCTGGGCTCTTCTCCTGTAGGATCCCACAACAGTTTAGTGTCCTACTTACATAAAACAGGATCTGTGCTCTGGTTATGCTTGGGGCATTCATGTCCAGCCTTCTACCAGACATTCTGTTTATCACTGCTCTTAAGGTTTTGCTGTAGTTTTAATAACAATTTACTTCTTAGCTATTCCTGAATACCAAAGAGTTCAGTTTAGTGTAGCTAATTCCTAAATGTTGTAAATCTATTTTTTTTTCAGATTGATTGCTTTAAATGCTTGACTGTGTTTTCTGATTTCTGCTGTCTTTTTCTTTGGTATTTGATGTAAACTACTTTTTCTACATTAGATGACAACATTTGAAAGAGAAACCTTTCTGACAGCACCCATTATGTTTATGGAAATGCAGGATACTAGAACTTTTAAGTTTTAAGGAGCTTTTGTGATCACACAGATACAGTATTCAATAGCATATTTAATAGACTTCAGAGTTTAGAAAAAGCAAATGCACTTCTGTTTATTTTGTGGTTTGGTTTTTTTTTTCTGTAGTCCTAGTTCGCATGTTAGCAGCAGCAGAATAATTGCAAGATAGAGAGCTGGACAATGCATAACAAGGGAAAGAAAGAGGAATTATTTATAGAATCCATTATTACAGAATTTTTTTTCCCTGTATTAATCAGAAATGTGAAAAAAAATCATGTTTTTCAAAAGATACTGTTTGTTTGATTGTTATAAAGGAATTATAGGGTGTGCAGTGTTCAGAGCAGGAATGTTCATTTTGTGTAATTTGGTGGGCCTTTCAAGGCATTTATCAAAATCAGACCAAACCCTCACAGCTACATTATCTTGTCTCCCTTATATTTCCTCTTGCCCATTGTAATATTGTCAAATTCCCTACTTTCCAAAGTGTTACTTTTGGCTTTGATAAGCTGGTAGCACTCAGCATTGCTTAAGAGGCCAAAAGAGATTTTATTGAACCTCATCAACAGTGAGAAGTTCCTGATATCTGAAAAATGTTCTATGTCCATGTGTCTGAACTTCTAGTTTTTCTATGTATATCTCTCTCTTCTGGTTGATCTGGATTGGTTTTCTCAAAAAGATATTAGTTAACATGATAGGAAGCTTGGAATTCAGATTATTTATCTTTTACTTCTTTTGAAATTTGAATTTGAGTGGCAATTCATGAGTTTCTTTTTTGGCAGGAAATCACGGTCCTGTACCCTTTAGAGTGGTAACCCTATAAATACATGATTCGTCTTTTAGAGGAAAAATGATGGTTTTTGATCTAGGTATAGATTCCGCTTTATTGTTTGGGATCCAAACAGTTACTATAGTATTCAAAATGCAGATACCTAGACTGACTCATAATGACTCACACTTTCCTACACAGTCAGTACAGTAAAGAACGACATGGGACTGTAGGCAAGGAGAGGCTGCAACAGAGGAAGACAAGAGAAACTGGTTTTGCCAGAAATGGGCATGTAGTCAGATATGTAGGGACTAATACTGAAATACTGTAGAAAATCTCAATGTAAGATTTTAAAGGATGGCAAAGTTATTTTATTTTAAAGCAAAACTGATTTCATTTATTCACATTAATAGTCAAACCCGCAAAATCACAAGCACCAAAATCTGTGTGTCTGTGCAGCAGGCAGACTGGTAATTTTTTAACTACTCCTTTATGCCAAATGAGCACAAAAGCTGGAAATGGAAAAAAATAGGTAAATCCATTCTTGACGAAGGAGAGGGGAGAAAATTAATCATATTGAAATTGATAAACAGTCAATACTTTTATGCTGACGTTCAAACATTATCAGTATTTATCTTAAAAAAGGGAAAAAACCTCAAACCTATGAAAGGAGCATAATTTAATGCCCAAAGAATCCAAATGCAGTTCTGCTGTAAGATAAATCGTTTTTTGAAGCAAAATATCAAATCCGCTCTCAGAAGCTTGTTCAATGTAATGTGTATACAGCAGTAAAGTGTATCATTTAAGTAAAAATCTGTTCCTGGCACATTGACAAAAGTAATTTAGAGGCTGTCTTTGTAATTATCTCAGCCATAGTAAGCAGAGATATTTTATCCAAATGTCATTTAGCAGCTAGGGGATATGAACATTGTATTAGAACTCTAAAAAGCTATATTAATAATGAGTATTATCAATGTCAATGAACAGCTACCAAAAATGCAAATATTAAATTATCTGCCTGAGAAGACTCAGCCAAAGCTTCCAGCTGATCACCTGCTTTGGGAATCTTCTGAAATTATCACATCCGAGATCTTCTAAACAGGTAGGGGAAATAAACTATGTCTTCATGACAGAGCTCCCAAGGCTGGTGCAAAAGATACCTTGGGGAACCACTGCTTCCTCACAAGGAAGTTTTTCTGTGATTTTCCTGTAGATGGTAATCGGTTTTGAGAGTGAATCTTACTTGAGTGAGATGGGGGGTCTTGCTGTGATGCATCATAGCATGTTCTTGACATGACCATGATCAGACAACTGCTTGCAATTGTAAGATGCAGTAGCAGTAGTGCTCAAATTATTAGTTCATTAAAATAACAAACAAATAAAATGCATTGTTTTAAACAGGTATTTACCAGATTGCTGCTGATGAGGTAGTCCTTTACTCAGTAAATATGATTCATGGTGAATGATAGAAATCTCTAATTACAGTTCAATGCAGCCAGCTATTCTGTAGGCAGTAGGGTTTTCTCTCATGCACTGGTAGCAGACTTTACTAAGTGCTTCTGTGTAAAGACTGATATGCTTTGTTAAGTGAAAGGCCACATCATAACAACTGTCCTACACTACTCAAGGAAAATTTTTATTAAAAACATCTTCAGTATTCTAGAAGGCCTAGAAGATAGATCCTTTCTGCCAATGACACAGTGCAGAACTGGGACTTAATTTCACTTTATACAATGTAATTTTTCTATATGCTAAGTTTTAAGAGGTAATTTTGCTATATGAAATGGAGACGTGTATATGTTTATGCTTAGACAATGTTCTTGATTATTTTTCAAATAACCATGATAGGAAACTGTATTAAAAATTGCTTTACTATTTAACTATCAAACAAATCAGCTGTCCTTTAGCTTTTCACATTTATAAAAATCAGCCTCTGGAAATGAGAATACTTGATAAATTTTAGCTTTTCTCCAATTGCATGAAAAATTATTCTCCCCAGCAGTATGTCTTCTCATCACTTGTGTTCTCTGCTTTCTCTTTTGCTCTGCTTATTGTTCTTCCTTCACTTTTTCTGTATCAGTCCTTACTTTTTAATTGACTTTTTAAAGTAAAAAAATAAGAATATTAATTGATATTTGACTTTTACTACTACTGTTCTGGATTTGTAGTAGAGGGAAAGATCAAGTTTTAAACAGTCACATCTTCTAAGAAAATTAGATGCCAGAAGGCTAACCTTATTTTTTTCTGTAACTGGTGATGTGAAAGATGCCCCTGCTTGTGATTGCCATGAAGAGAGTTATTGTTTTCTCTGCTGAGTGGAGAAGATATCTACTAAGGCCTTTAAAACATCTGACTAAGTGCCTGACTTTAGATGATGTGCATTCATACTTCATCTGTTTTAAAGACAGAACTAAGCATTGTACCTTCTTCCCAGTCGCTACTGTTGAGTAAAAGAGGGGAGGCAGGGAGCTCAAACACCACACCACAGATCATTCATTGCTTAACTGTTAAAACCTCTTTTGCACAGTTTCACCCATATCAGATAGGGGTCTCTGAGAGAATTGACCTTGAGGTGTTTAGAGGAACATGGTGGAAACCACACTCAACAGGCTGTTTGGAGAAGACACTTGCATCCTCTTTCATTCCTTACACCTTAATCCAGCTTTATCCCAGCAATCTTATTCACTCTGATATGACATTAAGTCACAAACCTGGACATGCAACATCCCATCTCACACTATGGAAACACCATGTAACTGAGACATTAGAGACATTAAACTGAAAACAAACAAATGCACGAGTATACTATATCTCAGGGTAACAGGTGTATCATGAAGCCAATGACACCAAACTGAGTGGTAAACTTGCTATGCAGAGGGACCTTCAGAGGCTTGAGAACTGGGCCCATGCACACCTCATGAACCTCAAAAAAAGCCAAGTGCAAGGTCCTGCGCCTGGGTCAGATTAATCCCCGATTTCAGTACAAAGTTGGGGATTAAATGATTGAGAGCAGCCCTGCGGGAAAGGACTTTACGATACTGGGGGATGAAAAATTAGACATGCTACAGGCTTGGGGAAGTATGGCTGGAAAGCTGCCTGGCAGAAAAAGACCTGGAGGTTATAATTGACAAGCGGCTGAATATGATCCAGCAGTGTGCCCAGGTGGCCAAGAAAGCCAATGGAATTCCGGCTTGTATTAGAAATTGTGTGGCCAGCAGAAGTAGAGAGGTGATTGTCCCCTTGTACTCGGCACTGGTGGGGCCACACCTCGAGTATTGTGTCCAGTTCTGGGCACCTCAATACAAGAGAGACATCGAGGTGCTGGAGCGAGTGCAGAGGAGGACAGAAAAGCTGGGGAGGACCTGGAGCATAAATCTTATGAAGAGCAGTTGAAGGAGCTGGGACTTAGTTTGAGGAAGAGGATGCTGAAGGGAGACCTCATCACTCTCTACAACTACTTGAAAGGACACTGTAGAGAGGTTGGTGTTGGTCTCTTCTCCCAAGTAATTAGTGATAGAAGAAGGGGAAATGGCTTCAAGCTGCAACTTTAGATAATTATATCAAAATTGACTAGTAATAAGCTTTTTAATATTTGTATTTATGTATTTTAAAAGTAGTATTTTTCCTTTCATTCTATGAATGTTTTGATACTACTGAATTATTTACAGAATATTTTAATTTATTTAAGAAGTGCTGTAAGTGTCATAACTTTTTTTTTCTAGCACCAGTGTAAATATAAAAGAAAAACTAATTTCATCTTTCTGTAAGAAGCTTTTTTTGCCTAAGTGGAAAAGTCCAGCTGGGAACTATTGAAATGTATAAGAATAAAGGGTACTTATGAAGAATGCAATGACACTTAGTCTATGTAGAATAGAATTAAGAGAGGAACCACTCTCTTGTCTTACCATAAAGTATCTTGCAGATATTATTAGAAAAGTGCCTCTACACTGGCAGAATAATAGACCCTTTGACTTGGCTTTTCTGACTATAGCATATTGAAATGATATCAGGATGTAATGGGTTTAGAATTGCAAATTTTATATACATTTATATATACAATTAATTTGCAGTGACATTAAAAGCATGAATGAGTCTTTATGAAAACTTCAAAATAAATACATAAGGGTTAGAAGAAAATAATATCTTATCTCCTTCACTCTGCTTTTCACTGGAGTTTTACTGTTTCCTGACATTTGTTTTTAACCTGACACATACCTCCTGCTTGTCTTCACATACAGTAACAGCGTCTGGTGAGGTTTCACACCATTTCCATCTTGAGTTATTTCCTGACAGTCCCTGCTCTGTATAAATGTCTCTGTTTAAAAACAACAACAAAAGCAGAAAATCAAGTATTAAGTTTAAGTCTCAGAGATTTCCCATATAAACAATCCCACTGATTTCCTGGATTTAGAAGTCTGCATTTTTTACTGTTACTACAGGAGGATATGACCATGGAGTATGTGAAAAAGACAGGGAAGAACAATTTATGAAAAAAGTAGATATTGTTCAGCCTAATATGAAAAGGTGGAAAATACATGAAAGTTTCTACTATTATTAGCATCTTTATTTAACTAAAGATGAGACAACATAAATCAAGGCTTAGGATAGAAAAATGAGAAAATATAGAACGACTAGTCTCTTTTCTTTAGTGATATATTTCACCTCCAAATATCAGAGGAATTGAATATAAGTTTTAGTGCAATGAATTTGGTGTGCTTGGTACTGAAGTTCTAAACAAAATAACCAGACCATCTTATGATTTGTATTCTACTTTTGTATTGTAATTTCTGGACCTATGTATAAAATACATTTACAAACCAAATAAGCTTATTTTTTTTGGAAGTATACTTATAAAAATAAAAGCTCACTGCAAAATATTAATTCTGGCTTTTCTCACAGCATAAGATCAGTAATATTTTGTCATTCTTATTTATACATCTGGATGTGTGGTACTTAAACAACACATTGAGCTTGCATTATGAACTGCTCAAGTTTTCTAGCAATTAAATCCAATATTTCATCTTCACTTTCAGGGAGAGAGGATAATTTCTCTTAGCTTAGCTTAAATGGTGTGTATACTGTATATCTGATATACAGTAGCTGAGTTGATCTTGCTGTTTTCCGCTCATGTAGTCTGTTACTACATGAGTGGTCACTTCTAATTGAATACCAGGTTCCTTCTGAAAAACATTTCTTCCTGAAAGTCTTTTCTTCCTGCATGATGTTCCACTCTCGTTGCCTATTGAATGACACGTTTTTGTCCAATGTGCCCTTGAATATTTTTTCACCTTGTATCCAGTTGATTTATTGCCTGCCCACTCCTCTTTTTCTTTTGCATTAATTTTTACTAGATTCTAATCCTGAATTAGAAAGATATGTGTGCTTTACAGTTAAAGAATAAATTTTCTTAATATTGGCTTGAAAGGTGTCTAAAGAACCCTTTATTTGTCTAGGAATGCAATGTAAATTCTAAATGTCTCTGCTTACACCAGCACAAACTCCAATATTTACTGCTTAAATAACAAAAATATATGAAATAGCTTCTAAATGGAGTAAACTATGTCTAACAATTTTTCCCCAAAAGACTAATGAATAATTTAAGGATGCCTGAGGGAAGGTTCAATTTGTTCTCTGGCAATTGTTCATGTTTTCCTGACTTTTTGAATCACAATGTGAATTATGAAATTAAATATGAACTTGTTTAATGTAGCAGGTTTTATTAATGATATGTGAAATTTGGCTGGTATCCTTAAATCCAACTAATATGGTTTTACAATCAAAATTCAGCAAACCTTTTGCAAGAAGAAACAAAATGTAGACACTTTGATATATAACAAAAAATTAATAGAAGCACTTTGTATTTGAGCATGAGCTTTCTGTAGGAGGTTCAAGAAAATCTCCCTAGAGACTCTAAAGATTGTTGAAACTGTAGGAAATCTAGCTACCCACTTTACTTAATTATCGTGCATTTAGGTCATAGCAGAGTGAAACGGTACTATATATACACACAACAATCACTTATACTAGCAGTGGAAAATTAAAAGAACTCTGTGACTAGTAAAGGCATTCTTCTGCAAGAAAAGACTACTTTCTGTGTAGACATCAGTCTTCTAATCTGAATGGTTTTTGTTGTTACCTCTAAAGTTGTCATAAGAAAAAAATAGTGTTGTAGTGTGTAAGCTTGCTGGTACTAAAGCCACTATTCACATTTAATTTTACTATTGCTGGAATTATCTCTTTATTAAACATTTATTATGCAGGTTTTTTTTAAGATCCTGAATTTCAAAAAATTATTGACTGTTTCCCCTCTTGCACTTATGATAGTTTTTCAATATCTATCTAAGTTTGCCTATAACTCTGCATAGTGTAAATAATACTGTACAATCTTTTACTTGGAGCTCTGACAATATACTCTTCAGAGTATATCGATTCTTGTAAGCTCATCTATCATTACAAGAAGAAATCTCCTGAAAGGATAACATTTTTCCCATGTTGTAGTCGTAGAATTTTAATCAGGGATCTTTTTAATTGTTAGAATTCCCTGATATTAAGAAGCTACTGAAAATTCTTCAGCCTGGCACTCGAACCAGGTGATTGCATCATTAGTCCCATTAGCTTTCCCAAATACACCTCATTTTAGGCATTTAGGTGATATGTTGATTAAGGGCAGGTTTCCTCAGAAAGAAAGGAATTAACTGACACTATGTCCCACAAGAATAGGATTGGAACTTAATGACCTTTAAGGTCCCTTCCAACTCTATCCATTCTATCATTCTATAATTACTACGTTTCCTATTTCATCAACTTATCAGCAGGAAAAACACACACAAACAGCAAGAGGCCTTCAGTACCAACTACATCATAAAATAATACGCAAGGTATCAAGGAATATTTGGCTATTTTATCTCTTCCCACCAGAGATATCCAAAAGAGCTAGACATATGTATTATGGAATCCAAGATTTTTAGTGTCTTACTTTGAGTGCTCATTTTTTAATTTTTCATTTTCTTTGATTTCTCCCAAAAGACAGGCTTGGTTAAAGACATCACTCTTTTCAACAGGGATAACATTATTTTGTACTGTTGGGTTTTGTAAATGGTCAGAGGCAATTATCCAGTCTGTGTCTTTTTCTCCATGTGAAATTTTCACTTTCCTCTAGTGATCAGAGTTACTTGACTTCTTTATGTAGTCCAGATCCCAATTAATTAAAAAAGTTCATGTTTTCCATAAAGTACCTGATATATTACCTCTATAAAATCAGAGTAAATTCTTTTAAAAAGTGGAATCCATGTATATGCAATTAAATGAAAAAAATCTCTGTGCAAATTGTTACTTGTTCAGTGGTTGCTTTCGTGTTTTTACTGCTCATTAAGGGTAACAACATCAAATATATTGTAAATCTTTGTATGAATGATAGCATTATGAGAATTATAAGCCCATCAGTATGAGTTTCCACTTATAATATATCTAGAAAGAAGTAAAGTTTTAAGAATATCGTGATCCTTCTGTGTCCTCTTACCCCCATGACCCACATCTGTGATCTCATAAATCAAATGTATCATTCCTTTATTACCAGCTCTATTTTATTTTCCTCTCCATCTAATAATTTTCCTCTCTACAAATAAAAGACTTCTAGTTATTTTAATTTTCTCTTCTGACAGCAAAAGACATATCTGCACAATTAAAATGCCAGATATCTTCATAACTGTTATCAATTACATTAATTAATAGAAAATAGCAGTAGAATTTGCATGGTAAAACATATTACTCTAAATCTGAGTTAATTCACAGTTGTCTGTAAGATACCATTTCTCCCACCCACCACTTATTTTTTACCCTTTCATGTATTCATTATTAATAAATATTACTCTAGCAAGTATGATGTAGCATACTTTATCAGTATAAAGTACAGACATAATGGGGTTCTATTTCTCAACTTGAGAAGAAAAGGAAATTTTTGTTCATAAACCAAATAGGACTTATTAAGTGCTGAAATTATATAAGAGCAAGTGGTCTGTATGACAATTATATACTTTTTAATTAACTGAGACTACAGACCATAAGCTTATAGGGAAATCTATATATAAAGTCAGAATTTTCCCTAAATTCTGTTTCTCCTGAAGTCTATTCATAACTTCTGAGTGGAAGCTCAGGTCTTACAGCAAGAAAGGGCTAATCTCTAACTGAGCTGTTTATGCCAGGGGCAGGAGCAGCATGTCATGGCTTCACAGCCTGGCAAGGTGCCGGGAAACAGAGTGTAAAAGCAGATCCCAGTAATGACAGGCAAAAAAATTTCAGACTTTGTATTTGGCTGAGGTTTTAAAGGTATCTTTACACTTTCTGCTGTGGGTAGATAACCCCACTTACACTAGTGAAGCTCCTTCTCTGTCCCAAAATAGTCCTGTGAAAACATTAATGCACATTGCTGGAAAACATGTTTATTCATTATGGATTCAACAAAAACATTCCTGTGGGAACTGTGACTTATTTTGTAAGAAGGGAGGTGAGGAAACATCAGTTCTGAGTGCGAAGGTTTATATCTGTACCAGCATCATACTCAACATCATCCTCTGGCTCTCCAGTTCAGACAATTTGGTCCATCTGGCATCTCATCATCTACCTCAGCTAACTGATCTTTGGTTCTTCAGCCTGGGCCTCTCTGAGAACCTCTGGGATCTACCTGAATTTGCCATTTTCTGCCTTTCCATTCTTGTGCTCTTTTCTTTCCCCCAGTCTAAGCTGTACTGCTTTCAGCTACACAAACTACACACTGAGCTCCAGTACATAGAAGGATAGGCAGAAATCTTGCGGTGATTTTGAACCTTTTTCAGGCTTACCATTTATTTCATTCTGTGCCATAAGAGATTGCCAATGTCGGTACAAATTATGCTCTGCGTGTGTTATCATTTTGTAGAAACTCTGCCAACCTTATGTTTTGCTGTTTGCATTATTTTTTGATAAATTTTGGGTTTGGTTTACCATGCTGTTTGGTTTTATTGTTTAATGGACAGTCATCATGTAAGACTGTATGTATTGGTTATTTTAGGTTAATTTAATAGATAGGGAGAACACACACACACACAAAAAATAATAAGTAATTAAAAAAACACAACAACAAAAAAAACCACAACTCCAAAACAGGTCTTTATAAGAACACGCTAATATTGAGACACCTGTTTTATGTTCTGTTAAAATTGACATCGAAAATATATGTTGATAGATGAAATATTATGGGAAGCTGAAATTTTAGCTTCTAAATTGAAGGCTATTCTTGCAGGAAAATTGCAAGGAAGTGCTTGAGAGAAAAAGACCTTGAGGAAAGAAAAATAAAATCACTTTCTCCAAAACATTCTGGACCAAGCAGTGGAATTCTCCTTCTCACCTTTAATATGTCTTCATTTCACATAATAGCTGCTTGTCACAGATCAAAACCACAAATTGACAAGGACCAGTAAGATAAGTTTGGTCTGTCGGAGAGCTTCTCTCTTCTTCTCTCATATTGCTGCTGCAATAGAGCCTGGCTACAATAAGCATCTCTTCTTCCTTTTTTTAATAGAAAAGAGAGTGCATGAAGCGACAGTACTTCCCTTGTTTACCTGTACTTAATATACAAAGCTCATCCTCTCTGAAGGTCTTCTGACAGTACTGAGGAAGTGGAGACTATAGAGATCTTGCCACACAGACAATTTTCATTCATGGGTTTTTAAGGAAAGTTAAAAGTTTTAAGGAAAATTTCTGAGATCTCATATTAGACTCTAATCCTAGACAAAATTTCAATTAATTCTCTACGTTTAGCTGTATATTAATTTCTTGAATTTTAGATGTACTGAGAAACTTTTAGGCTTAGAATTTTAGGATAATTGTTTTATTTTGACAAAAAACAAGCCTAGAATCTTCAGGTTAATGCATTTACATACTACTTCATGATTATTATATTTGCCTTATAAAATAAGCTCTTATTTGGAACATTTATTGTCAATTTAGCTGATTTTAACTGTCAAAGAACTTTAGAACAATGGGGGTTTAGTGACCCCAGAAATATACAGACTATGGTGTATTTCAAAGGTATTTGAAAAAATACAGCTAAAGTAATGAATGTGCAATTGAATTTCAAACTTTGCTGCTCAAGGACAGTAAAAGATGTTTAAATTAATCTATAATAGATTAATATTTTTTCTAAATATAGATGAATAAATATAAATATATTTCTAAATATAATGGATTAATATTTTCTAAATATTTTTTCCCATAAACTATTTCATTAAGCTGTAACTTTTATTTTTTCTTGTTAAAAGCCTAGCTCAGCTGATTTTATAATGTAAAATCACAGAATCACAGAATCTTAGTTGTTGGAAGGGACCTTTGAGATCATCGAGTCCAACCACATTAAAAAAAAAAAAAAAAAAGCACCCACCAACTAAACCCCGCACCCACCAACTAAACCCCCCACCCACACCCCACCACAGACCAATAATCTTGGGCACTA